>JAIOJX010000026.1:37543783-37901283 GCA_022376925.1 Tragulus kanchil
AAAGGTTGGAAAAAGACAATGCTGTGTTACAGATAATCAACTAAACGTCTAAAAACAATGTAAAATACTCTATTTGTAACTTTAGTGTTAAAGTGAAGATGAAGTTAACTCCTGTGGAGTAATCAGATACAAACGAACAAATAATCTGTAACCTTCATAATTATGTCATTCTGAGAACTAAAATGTTGAAATGAATGATAAGTAGGGACCAAGTGCCCAAAGGACTCAAAGGACCACTACATCTACAAGTGTCATTTGAAAGGAGCTTTGAAAGTTCATATTGACTGACTTAGATTTAAGAACAGTTACAATGATTATAGAAAATTGCTGCCTATCTTGCTCATAAATGTGCTGCCATTAAATGGATTTTTTAGTAAAGTGTTATATGAGCCTAACAGAATGACAGCCAATTTAGCAAAATGGCCAGGAAGCTACTTAAAAACATTAAAATATGTGTACATCGCATATACATCACACTTCATTTTTGAAATGTATGTATTTTAAAAGATTTTGCTTTTTAATTTGTTGGCTTAATCAGTTTGTCTTAGCCATAAACATATAATCCTTACTACATTGTTTGGAATATCCTTGCTCAGTATGTGTGAAAGTACAAGAATAGCCTCTGAGTCAAGTTCAGGTTAGTGGGTTTAAACATGAAGATAACTGTTTCCCTGATAAAGACAAATGTCAATTTCTGTGTGTCAACAATGAGGATTGTTGCAAGTTAGAATCTGGCAAGTGAAATTTAATGTTCAATTTGAGAGAAGTTTGACTGCTTTGGATTAAGCATTTTAAAATCATAAGGAACTGAGTTAACTTCAGTATATGGAAATATGCATAATTTTATGCTTGTGTATATAACCTGTGTATGATTGATATTTTCACATATTAAGAAATTAGATATTAGTTTATATAAAATATACACTATTTTCATAGTAATTTTATCTCTGGTCAGTTCATTGTCGTGAATTACTTCTTTACAAGTAGACTATATTTTTAATTTACATGACTATAAACTTTATGCAGATTTTTTATTGCTAAAATGTATTTTGGTAAATTTGTTTCACTTCAGTAGATAAGACAATGTTTGGCATCTTTTAGGATAAAAAAAATGTTGAAATTGGCATTTTTGGTGGTTGGATAAATGAACTATTTAGTATGTTCCATACTGAAATTTTTGGAGAAGAAAATGTCAACCTACTCCAGTATTCTTGCCTGGAGAATTCCATGGGCAGAGGAGTCTGATGGTCTGCAGTCCATGGGGTCATACAGAGTTGGACACAAATGAAGTGACTAAGAAGCAGCAGCAAATGACTACTTATTCACTAATGTTTAGTACAATCACATTATGCAACTGTTTTCTCTGTCCATCTCCAGATATTTGCCATCAACATATTCTTTCAAAGGTGCAAGAATGACCGAAAAATTTAAGGCCTTGGGTAGTTAGCTTAAATTTTAGATATAAGCATTTATTTTCATTTTCCCAAGGAAGAAAAACTCCAACTTAGTTATGTCTACATAATCTCCATTCTTTCCTGTTATTTCTACTATGACCATTTCTCCTTTACAAATAAGAAATGAACATCGCATATACATCACACTTCATTTTTGAAATGTATGTATTTTAAAAGATTTTGCTTTTTAATTTGTTGGCTTAATCAGTTTGTCTTAGCCATAAACATATAATCCTTACTACATTGTTTGGAATATCCTTGCTCAGTATGTGTGAAAGTATAAGAATAGCCTCTGAGTCAAGTTCAGGTTAGTGGGTTTAAACATGAAGATAACTGTTTCCCTGATAAAGACAAATGTCAATTTCTGTGTGTCAACAATGAGGATTGTTGCAAGTTAGAATCTGGCAAGTGAAATTTAATGTTCAATTTGAGAGAAGTTTGACTGCTTTGGATTAAGCATTTTAAAATCATAAGGAACTGAGTTAACTTCAGTATATGGAAATATGCATAATTTTATGCTTGTGTATATAACCTGTGTATGATTGATATTTTCACATATTAAGAAATTAGATATTAGTTTATATAAAATATACACTATTTTCATAGTAATTTTATCTCTGGTCAGTTCATTGTCGTGAATTACTTCTTTACAAGTAGACTATATTTTTAATTTACATGACTATAAACTTTATGCAGATTTTTTATTGCTAAAATGTATTTTGGTAAATTTGTTTCACTTCAGTAGATAAGACAATGTTTGGCATCTTTTAGGATAAAAAAAATGTTGAAATTGGCATTTTTGGTGGTTGGATAAATGAACTATTTAGTATGTTCCATACTGAAATTTTTGGAGAAGAAAATGTCAACCTACTCCAGTATTCTTGCCTGGAGAATTCCATGGGCAGAGGAGTCTGATGGTCTGCAGTCCATGGGGTCATACAGAGTTGGACACAAATGAAGTGACTAAGAAGCAGCAGCAAATGACTACTTATTCACTAATGTTTAGTACAATCACATTATGCAACTGTTTTCTCTGTCCATCTCCAGATATTTGCCATCAACATATTCTTTCAAAGGTGCAAGAATGACCGAAAAATTTAAGGCCTTGGGTAGTTAGCTTAAATTTTAGATATAAGCATTTATTTTCATTTTCCCAAGGAAGAAAAACTCCAACTTAGTTATGTCTACATAATCTCCATTCTTTCCTGTTATTTCTACTATGACCATTTCTCCTTTACAAATAAGAAATGAAGTATCTACTTTAAGTTTTTTGTCCTATTTTTATAATTGTAAAATGCTCCAGGAACTTCATATCAGAGCTATATTCATATTTATTCAGAAGAAGCAATTGTAATTTGTTAGAATTGCAAATCATTTGGTGGATTCATTGAGATGAAACATTTTCTGTATATAGGAAATTATCATTTTTACTATAGTCATAATGTAATACAAAAGAAAGCTGCTTTAAATATTATGATTTTTAAAACACATGTTTTGTATTTTAGACAGTTTCAAACTCTAGTTGCTGTACTTCAAGTAAAAACTTGAACAACTAAAACATATTGGCAGTGTCTAATGAATTGAATGATAACAACATGTTATATAGGTAAATTTGTTAGAATATAAGAACCAGAAATTCTTATATGAATTCAATTTTTACTTATCTGATCTAACTCATCCTAAAGAAAATAAATTTAAGACTAAAGAAAAATCTCTGCTTTTTATTTCATTTTTCTCATGCCTAGCATTATATATGACTGACTTGAATATTAAAAAGAGCATGTTACACAAACAGAAAAATTTGAATTTTCTGTCTACTTCCTTTTTTGAAAAGAATTTGATGTTTTCATTAGAGTTTCTTGAAATTGTTCTTTATAAAGTAATTTGAAGGCAAAAGTGTTGAAATCACATTACTGTTGCTAAACTAGAATATAAAATTGTGATACTTTTGATAGTTATGTCCTGACATAAAATTTAAAAAGTTTTTAATCTTCTCTACATCTTTAGACTGAGAACGAGTTATTTGCCAATAATCATATTGTCAAAATTCAAATCATTAACCTAATTTGCTACCTGCCTAAACCTAAAAGCTATTTCAAACTCATTCAGTCTTATGCCATCTTGGTATTTTTAACTAAATCAAGAATATTTTATTCCTCCATCATGGCTTTTAATCTCCTACCAGGCATTGCCAATTCTATTGTTTCAGATTTGAATTGTATTCCAGGCCTCAGAGTAGATTTATATTTGTTCTGCTTCTTTATTAATCTACAGGTCAAAACTATAATATTCATTCACATTTAAAATGATAATTTGTGTAATTCTAGTTTTCAAATATTTCCCCAAAGAAAACCCTGCACTGATCCTCAGTAAAACATCAATATGTGTCTAGGAACAATACCTAACAGCTTTTAATAAGTTTTGTATCTTCTGTAATAAAAGTCAGTGATTTTAGACCTCTACTTTAGATAAATGTAGAGATGCTTGAAACATTACAGTCTATTGGGCTTGTGCTTTAAGATTTGTATTTTTATCAGTAATAAAACCTAGGTAAAAGGACAAACATAAAACATCATCATAGCAAAATTCCTCAAATAGGCATAACAGGAATGGGCATTTAGCCTTTGAAAAACCTAACAGTGGCACAGTGACTCTAGAAAAATAGAATTAAAAGACCATTTTTGCTGTGGCAATGGTTGTAATGGTTTTCTCTCTTGTATATATTCTTTGCACATATTTATTTTGAAGCAGCACTACAATGCTTACTCACCAACATAGTGTAATTAGTCTTTCTTTCTTGAACTGGTCCTTTCAAAAAATCTTGCTCCTGCAAAACTTTCAAGGCTGACCTCTTACCATGTTCCTGCTACTTTCACATCATACTTCTTTTTTTTTTTTTCCGTCTTTTTCTCTATGAATCTGTTAGTCTGGATAACTATGGGTAACAATTCAAAGCTCATTTTCAGCTGTTACTCCGTCTGAAAGATTTTCTTGCTCCACCTCCCGGCCATCACTACAGCAGGCTGGGCAGAAAGGTTCATGCAACTTCCATTTTTTTCTTCCTGTTTTTTTTTTTTTTGGTTGCTGTTGTTATTGTCATGTCACAATGTGTATGCCTCATAGTTGTTTTTCCCACTACCTGCTCCTCTAAGATCTAGCAGAAATGCTAACAAGCAGGCTTTACACTTTATAGTTTTCACTTATTTAAATAGACTATTTTTGAAGTCTCTTAAGAAGATTATTTATATCATTACTCTATTCATTGTAATAACATTTATCAAATACTCCAAAAATTTTGCATTTTTTGGCTTTTAATCTCCTACCAGGCATTCTTATTGTTTCAGATTTGAATTGTATTCCAGGCCTCAGAGTAGATTTATATTTGTTCTGCTTCTTTATTAATCTACAGGTCAAAACTATAATATTCATTCACATTTAAAATGATAATTTGTGTAATTCTAGTTTTCAAATATTTCCCCAAAGAAAACCCTGCACTGATCCTCAGTAAAACATCAATATGTGTCTAGGAACAATACCTAACAGCTTTTAATAAGTTTTGTATCTTCTGTAATAAAAGTCAGTGATTTTAGACCTCTACTTTAGATAAATGTAGAGATGCTTGAAACATTACAGTCTATTGGGCTTGTGCTTTAAGATTTGTATTTTTATCAGTAATAAAACCTAGGTAAAAGGACAAACATAAAACATCATCATAGCAAAATTCCTCAAATAGGCATAACAGGAATGGGCATTTAGCCTTTGAAAAACCTAACAGTGGCACAGTGACTCTAGAAAAATAGAATTAAAAGACCATTTTTGCTGTGGCAATGGTTGTAATGGTTTTCTCTCTTGTATATATTCTTTGCACATATTTATTTTGAAGCAGCACTACAATGCTTACTCACCAACATAGTGTAATTAGTCTTTCTTTCTTGAACTGGTCCTTTCAAAAAATCTTGCTCCTGCAAAACTTTCAAGGCTGACCTCTTACCATGTTCCTGCTACTTTCACATCATACTTCTTTTTTTTTTTTTCCGTCTTTTTCTCTATGAATCTGTTAGTCTGGATAACTATGGGTAACAATTCAAAGCTCATTTTCAGCTGTTACTCCGTCTGAAAGATTTTCTTGCTCCACCTCCCGGCCATCACTACAGCAGGCTGGGCAGAAAGGTTCATGCAACTTCCATTTTTTTCTTCCTGTTTTTTTTTTTTTTGGTTGCTGTTGTTATTGTCATGTCACAATGTGTATGCCTCATAGTTGTTTTTCCCACTACCTGCTCCTCTAAGATCTAGCAGAAATGCTAACAAGCAGGCTTTACACTTTATAGTTTTCACTTATTTAAATAGACTATTTTTGAAGTCTCTTAAGAAGATTATTTATATCATTACTCTATTCATTGTAATAACATTTACTGCCACAGGATACTCAGATATTAATACTAATTCAAGCAATAGGCAGTGCCACCTAAAGTATGGTGTTATGCTAGATTGTGCCTGTGACTAAACAGGAAAGAGTGTTATCAACTGTAATTTCTAT
The DNA here is from genome assembly GCA_022376925.1 of Tragulus kanchil. NCBI lineage: Eukaryota > Metazoa > Chordata > Mammalia > Artiodactyla > Tragulidae > Tragulus > Tragulus kanchil. The sequence goes on from JAIOJX010000026.1 coordinate 37,549,775, forward strand.
CATTGAAATGGAAAAGAGAAAATGAAGAATGGTTACCTGTCCTGATGGAACAGATAAGACCCTGTGTTGGTGATAAAAATTAGTAGTGAAAATGAGAGAATGACATAAATATCAGAGAATTGAAATCTGAAAAGCATAAAAGTAAAACTCAGTAGAGGACTCAAGGCAGCCAAGAAATAACATAGTGTTTTTGTGTGTGTATGTGTAACAGGGAAAGATAAAATAGCAAAGCTATACCTACAATAAAACTACATTTTCTCACTTTTGTCTAGAGTTAAATTTCTTTCAACCTTTGTCTGTTACTTGGGTCGCACCGTGCCTCAAATACTATTTCAAACCAGAATGTCTCCTATACTTGTCCTGTGATTTACAAAATCTGTATTAGACTGCTGTAGAAAGTCATTGTCTTTTCCATTTCACATTCTAGAACACCACTTAGTGTTTTCATTTTTTCCTCTCTCAAACTAGCTTATTTTTCCTTATTTGTGAATGAAATTAGTCTTAACATTGGCTCCCTGAACATAGAATCTTGCAGAAATGTGGCAGAAATGCAAATAAAATGTAAAGTTTGTTTAGCATAAAAAAAAATGGGTGCTTCTTTTCAAATATGGTATTGTTCTAAATAAAACCTTATTGTTCATAAATCTTCTCCAAGTAAGTTTTGAAATTAATGCTATCTTACCCATTTTTAGGCAAGCAGGATTCTGTTATATGAATAACCAGGGGAAGAGAGTGAGAGTGCATAGTCTGATGATTATTCAAGCAAATTAATGCAAATTGGGGGTAAAGTACAAGTGTTTGTTCCCTTGGATTAAAAATACATCATGCTTGGATATTTCCTACTAATACTTTCTATAAAAGTATAAAAACAGAGTTGTCACAAAGATCAAAAAGAAAGAATTGCTATGATTTTCCTGATCAAATATAATTAAGAATGTAAATATTTCAAATGGCCAGCACTGGCAGAGTTCATTCATGTTGTCTGGCATTACCTGAAGTGTTACATAAAGATGTCCTCCTCAACGAAAACAGACAGATTTTGTTTCTAGTGCTGATCATAATGCAAACAAGCCCTGTATTATTTATTTTTGTGACTCTAATCTTTATAATAGATTATGTATAGAATATATAATATAATATAATTTCAAACTCTGCCTTTTGACAACTTAAAAAGTGATCTCCTTTGGTGTCTTCCTCTAAACTAGATCTCTTAAGGTTTTGGATTCATCTCCATTTGCACACATTTGGAGAATTGTACTGATTGAAACAATGTATATATGTATATATACATATGTATAAATATGATATATGGTACAGACAGTGTTATGGATTTTTTTTTTTATTAATTAAGAAAAGGCTAGCTACTATTAAAAACTATTTTTTAAAGGCAGAGTGTAATACAAAACAAATTTACTTATCTTCATAGCATTCCAATGTGAATTTTTTCAGTTGATGGAGCCATGAAGGGGCTTTCTCCAATCAGAGACCCAGAAGAAATGAGCTTCTGCCATTTCCAAATATACGATGTTCAGGATCTTCTTGAGATGGTGGGGACATCTAGCAAGGAGAGGGAAGAGGAAATAGGGTAAAAGCATGCCTAGTTTTTAATCGCCTTGATCCATAAGAGACAGGCATCACTTATGTTTGTATTTTCTTCATGAGGACTACTCATATGGTCATAACTGCATACCAGGGACACTCAAAAATACAGTCTTTGACTGGGCAACCACTTCCCAACATTAATCCTTATCATGAAAGAAGAGTACTAATTTTTGATTGACAGATAACCGTTTTTGTCGTAGGCCCTTATTTGGATAAATCTATTCAATTTGTGACAAAAAATAAAAACAGTGTCAATACTAGTTACCCAAATAAGTGATATATGTAGACATCGTTAAATGTTGCAACAGGCATCTCATGAGAGCTCCAGGTTTCCATACCTGTGCTTCCTACTGTCCACTCACCACAGCAATTAAAGTGATACTTGCAAAATACAAATCAGTTTATTTAAATCCTTGGCTTGCAACCCTCATTGCTCTCTTTAAATGTAGAATAAAGTCCAGACTCATCATTAAGGCTATCAAGGAGCAATTTTATCTGACCCTATGTAACTCTCTACTCTGATACACCCTCCACTCTCCTTTGTTCTTTATATTTTAGCTACATTTATCTTCTTTCTGACCCATGCTCATCCCAGAAATCATGCATCTACTGTGACTTCTGCCATAACTGTTGATTTTTCAGATTTTCTTACATAAGACTTCTTACCGAGGTTACAGCTCCAATGTCCTGTTTTCAGAGCGGTCTATCCTGACCACCTGAGTTAAAGAAGCAGCCTCACAACCAGTCACTCTGTACCATGACCTTGCAAGATGCTCTTGCTAACATCTGTCCTATGGTTCATAGCATTTTATAACAAACCTATTTTATAAGTTAGTTGGCCTGTTGTTACTTCTCATTTGATAATGAGGAAACTATGACTCAGATCTGCTGCTGACTTCTCCCGGGTCCTGTAGCTATCAATGGTGAGGCTCAGTCCCAGAAGCCACTAGATATCCCCAACATTTATTTTAGAGAATGTCTTGGGGAATGTAAGATATAATAGCCACCTCATGTTTTGAATGAATGGATATTTCTTTTTCAGAAAGAAGGAAATCTATTATTTGTTAGCAAATAATAAGTAGGATATAGCTTTTAAATAAATACCGGGCCCAGTCAACTGAAATGTAAATACAAACACAGTCTATCGATACATGTTGAGGGCTATATGAGGGCTTTTAAATCTTAAAATTAACAGTTGATTCCTTAGTCATACTGCAGAGATTTTGGTTCTCTATGCTCACGTGTTGAATGAGTATCATATTTGAATCACAGAACATTTGAATCTTCCAGAAAGTTCCATCTGAGAGTGTTGGTCTATAGGTTTATCTTTGTCATGCTTTCATCAGGTTTGTTTTTTTCTAGTTCAGGATCCCGTAATTCTCTTTTTCTTCCTAATAAATTGTTCTTGGATTAATTGCTCCATTTTTTGTACTGAATGTCAGAGACAGGCTTTCAACAAGCTGTTGAGGTGAGGCAGAGAGGGGCATAATAGCAGTTCACTGTGAATCTCCATGAAAGATGGTGCTAATAATTTGTATTTATTTTCCATTTTTATTATGATTGGTGATTTTCTTACACTATTTTACAAAATAGGATTGTAAGAACTTTAAACTCATACGTGTACAAAACCTGCCCAGGACATTATATTGTGACATTGAGGAGTTGCATAATAGGTTTGCCTGTTATGAAGTATAGGTTCTCCATCTTCTTCCCTTTTACTTTATAACCTGTTTGCAAGGAAATAAGTATTATTTCTGACCTCTTAAGGATACTTGCTAGTAACTCAGGAATAAGCTACCCATCCTGTCTCAGGCTCTGTAAATGGTGATGCTCTTATTTGCCTCATTTATACTAGAGATGGAATATTTTCAGATATTCAGTGATTTAGACTATTGTTTCAATATTGCAAGGTGACTTCAGTTATAAGGAGGTTCTGTTTGTTGTTCTTGCTGTGAAAAATATATTAATGAGATCATAAGGGAAAACATAGATGGCAGACTAGAACCCAGTTTCAAGAATTGAAAAATCATGTCAAAATTAATATTCTGATAATGGGCATGTCATTTTCTAAGCTTGGATCTGCATGACTTGCAATTCAGATGTAATTTTTTCTGATCCAATTTGGCAAAACCATTCTTCTTTTCAGATTTTACATTTTTTATTTTGTATTGAAGTATAGCTAATTAATAATGTCATGGTAGTTTCAGGTGAACAGCGAAGGGACTTACCCATACATATACCTGTATCCATTCTCCTGGAGGTGTGGTAAAGCCACTCTAAGGCAGTTTTTTAACATGTTTGTGAGTCTGCCAACAAAACGTGATTTTTCTATCTTTGTTATTTCTCTAAGTCTATGCTTTCTTCAAACTGCAAGATAGTATAACTAATCAGTAATTGTGAGATTATGGACAATTTGGGGCACAGTTTATAGATATATGAAAAGTAAGGTGAAATTGATTACCAATGTCTAATTTTATCCATTAAAGTAAAATCTATCCTTATTATTTCCTAATGAGTAGACTAAAAAATAACTACTTTATACAAAATGTAACTCCATTACACCTTTCCCCATCTTTTTCATAAATCAAAAAGTTTAGTCCATTGGTTTGACTGTTTCCTCTTTTTTAAATCATCTTTCAGTTTAGAAAATTTTCCTTTTAATACTTACCAGAAAAAAAAAAAAAATAGGGAAGATCCCCTGGAGGAGGGCATGGCAATCTACTGCAGTATCCTTACCTAAAGAATCCTGCAGAGGCCTGGATGGGTGGGATGGGTGGGGATGTACCTATGACTAATCTGGGATCATACATATCTGTAAACAACAAAACTCTGAAAAAGTAAAAATTAAAATTAAAAAAAAAAAAGAATCCCATGGAAAGAGAAGCCTGGTGGGCTACAGTTCATAGGGTCTCAAAGAACTGGACATGACAAAAGGGACTTTGCACGCATGCACAGAAAAAATTAATTTTCTTCTTGTTTTTTGCATTTTCTTTTCTTATCCAGTTTCTTCTAATATCAGAGAGTAAACACTCAGAAATCATGTGCACATGTATCTTCCACTCTCTCATCACATACTCAAAAGTACAAATCTAAAACAACAGTAACATAAACCAATGTATAACTCTGAAGCAAATAAACTAGCATTAATGATGATCCTTTATAAGACACAAGGTATTGTTAAAATCATTCTATACATTTACATTTCCCACAGTTTCATCATATTGGTATTTTGAGGTGCATGTTATATTAGTTGCCTTTATCAATAGCTTTGGAGGCATCTGTGACCTCTATGATTAACCTGTCATGTATTATCATAATTTGAATAAATTTTCCTTTTAAAAACATATTAGAAGACAATAAAATTTTAAAATTATCTATAAAGCAAATGTCTCTTAATTTAATCTCCTTTTTATTTGATAAAATTTGATGAAATATAAGTTTATTTTTAGACATATTGTTAAGCTGTTCAAATTACTTATCTCATCTATACTTCCTTATTTGAGACTGTGAGAAAAATGTGAATTTCCCAAGAATTATGTAGAGAAATTGCCCCAAAATGCTATTTTAATGCAAATGAAATTCACAAATTACTTGGTTTTCCTTGTGCATTCCAACATAATTTGCTCAAAATTGATGAGCAAAATCACATTGGATTTTTTTAGTAATTGGCAACAGTCCCTGATGACCCAATTAAGCATAGAAGTTGTGTTTTTCAAAAATGTAATTTTAGGAAAGAGATAAGGAGATAAGTTTATTTAAGTACTATCCATATTACAGTTGTAAATCTTTCTCTTATTAATACTGAAAAAAGTAACTGTGATGAGAATAAAGTAACACAGCATAACAATATACCAATATTCATTTTAAAATATTTTGTATTAAGGTTGCTCAATGATTCCATTTGTAAAATATGCATTGCTATTATGCCAGTATTAACAACATGGAAAATGTATAGTCCATATGTAATTTTCTTACATAACTTAGTTTGTGATTGATGTTGCAATAAAAATATTTGGAATAATGAACACTTCATGTTAGCCTGTAGGAATCACAGATGACAGAAGCAATGTATTCTGGCAGCATGGTTAGGTTGAAAAAGACCATTTTTCATTTCATCTCATAAAATAGTCTATGATCTGATGGTAATTTGATCTTTCATATTCTTACACACTTAGTTATCTTTTGAAACCTATTGTTCAGTCACTAAGTCGTGTCTGACTCTTTGTGACCCCATAGAGTACAGCATATCAAGCTTCCCTGTCCTTTGGATATTCAACTCAAAATGATATTGATTGATTGTTTAACCAATGTCCCAAATAGTCAACAAGACAATATCATAAGATATATAATAGCAATAATTTTAAAAACTAATATTTAAAATGTAGGATCCATTATCAATATAATGGTTTAGCAATATAGATTATAGAATTTAAAATGCATAAATGAGCATCACAGCTTATTGGATAATTTCATTATGTTAGAAAAGTGATTTTAAAATTTCAAATTTCATTTGTTTCTTTTTTTGAGATTTAAATTTGTCTTAAAGTTAATTTATTTCCGAATATATTATATGCATTATATTAAGGAAATAATAAAACAAAATTTATTTAACTTTTTTACTACCACCAGGCCTCATCTTAACATTATACAACATTAAAATAATTAATTCAAAATATTCCAACATTCAAAACTGTTTGAAAATAATTTTGTCTTAAGGGATTTCATTCATAATGCATAACTTGCTTTCTTTCAATTGTCTCTCATTTTAGCTCCTACTCTGTATTTTCAAAGAATAACACTCTTTATGATATCTTTATCTTCTCATTTTATGAATACTTAAACTTTTCCACTAAACTAGTACCTGTAGGTTCTTGAGTTTCACCTGCAAAATCTACAAAAGTAACTGTGATGAGAATAAAGTAACACAGCATAACAATATACCAATATTCATTTTAAAATATTTTGTATTAAGGTTGCTCAATTATTCCATTTGTAAAATATGCATTGCTATTATGCCAGTATTAACAACATGGAAAATGTATAGTCCATATGTAATTTTCTTACATAACTTAGTTTGTGATTGATGTTGCAATAAAAATATTTGGAATAATGAACACTTCATGTTAGCCTGTAGGAATCACAGATGACAGAAGCAATGTATTCTGGCAGCATGGTTAGGTTGAAAAAGACCATTTTTCATTTCATCTCATAAAATAGTCTATGATCTGATGGTAATTTGATCTTTCATATTCTTACACACTTAGTTATCTTTTGAAACCTATTGTTCAGTCACTAAGTCGTGTCTGACTCTTTGTGACCCCATAGAGTACAGCATATCAAGCTTCCCTGTCCTTTGGATATTCAACTCAAAATGATATTGATTGATTGTTTAACCAATGTCCCAAATAGTCAACAAGACAATATCATAAGATATATAATAGCAATAATTTTAAAAACTAATATTTAAAATGTAGGATCCATTATCAATATAATGGTTTAGCAATATAGATTATAGAATTTAAAATGCATAAATGAGCATCACAGCTTATTGGATAATTTCATTATGTTAGAAAAGTGATTTTAAAATTTCAAATTTCATTTGTTTCTTTTTTTGAGATTTAAATTTGTCTTAAAGTTAATTTATTTCCGAATATATTATATGCATTATATTAAGGAAATAATAAAACAAAATTTATTTAACTTTTTTACTACCACCAGGCCTCATCTTAACATTATACAACATTAAAATAATTAATTCAAAATATTCCAACATTCAAAACTGTTTGAAAATAATTTTGTCTTAAGGGATTTCATTCATAATGCATAACTTGCTTTCTTTCAATTGTCTCTCATTTTAGCTCCTACTCTGTATTTTCAAAGAATAACACTCTTTATGATATCTTTATCTTCTCATTTTATGAATACTTAAACTTTTCCACTAAACTAGTACCTGTAGGTTCTTGAGTTTCACCTGCTATTTTATTTATTTTTTTTTAAACATTCGCCCCATCATCAACCATTTCTTCTTCTCAGTACAAAGTAATCCAACCTATCTGTATGGCTCTCAGTTCTTTCACTCATTCTGTACAACAAAATCCTAGACACGCTTATTGTTTATCTGGTCTGGTGGGAACACAGAAAGTTGTAGTGAAGATGTACAAATTATTATTTTAGTTACTACACATGTAAGATATATGTACCCTTTGTGTTGAAGGAAATTGTTGGTTCTACTAACGTAATTTTCATTGTCCTGACCAGATTCATAGGGTTATGAGCCCCACTAGATCAGAGCACTCCTTGTAGGTGACTTGATTCTCATTTGGCCTAGCAGATTCCCTAAGTGTGTGATTTGAAGACTAAATAAATGAATGAAAGTCTATTGATACAATTAATATACATGCCCATAAAACAGGAAATGAAAAGCTCTACAATAAAGACATTAATTTAGCACTTTCCAAACTTTTTAACCGAAATTTAACTTTTTTTCTAATACTTGCTATCATTTTACAAAATTGTATGTACAGTTTTACATTTCTATACAAAATTTTTATAAAGCTTTGCTAAAAATTTTCTTAGGTGATAAAGTTGACCATGAAAAAATCTCTACATATAATTCAATATTTTTCTTTTATCTGCACTAAAGCAAATGCAAAAGATATGAGAATTATTGACCAACAGTATGATAAGTAATATTTTATTTTTTATTTAATAAAGGAGACATTCTGGTGCCTAAAAGTAGTAAGAATAAATTAAAATTTATAAAACATGTGTTAACTTTTTTAGGCCACTATGCTAATTTTTAGCATTTCTCAAATATTGATGTATTTCAGCAATGAAAAGTACTACATAAATATAAAACAAAATTATGAGTGGATTTTGCATGGAATATTGACTGCATTTTATCTTGAGTCAATGAAAAGGATATCAATATCCTTCAAAAACACTGACCTAAAGAAACTTTACAGCTTTCTTGGACCAAGGTCTTAACAGTTGAATGCTTCAGAGATTGTCTAATGCCTTTAGGAGGATGAGTAGATAGGGTTCGTTTCTTTCATTGCTGAAGATTCTTAGAATAATCCTGACTCATCATAGTTTAAAGCGTGGTCCTTCAGGAATCAAACACAACCGGTGTACATGCAGAGAAAAAGACAAAATAGCCACCTACTCCAAAGCTTTGAAAATGGGTCGACAGACTGTGTTAATACACTACAGCTACAGTAACCTAAGACACTTAAAGGAGAGAAAGGAATAAAAAGAATTAGAGCATGCTCTCCTATGGCTCTCTTCCTTTAATACATTTATATGGTCTATTCTGTTGCTTTGCCTGAGTGGGGACCTGCTGAAAATTGAGACCAGATGCAGAGTTCTAAAAGGTAATTGTCTTCTTTTCATGGAAGAGAAGGCAAGGGTTACTTTACCAACAAGCAGACAGGGAACCCTTAGAATATTCAACTACATTCATATAAACAAAAAAATATGAAAGGGCACACACTTAAAACTGTCTGTTAGAAAAAAAAAAACAGTTTTACTACATCAAAATGTCATGTTGGTCAAAAATTTTACAGCAAGTGACAAGTATCAGATATAAGAATTGTATTAGTTAAATTCAGTTAGTAATTAAAAATATGACTAGATCATATGCCAGACTTCTCTAGTGAAATTCTGATCAGTGGAGAAGTGTAACACCTGTGTGGGTGCAGAGCACATGATACAGTGTCATAAGACATTAGATTGAATCACATTGTAATGAGATGTGATGAACTATGGTATATCACATCAAAATAAAATGAAAAGTGGATATGTAATATAACATTCGATACTAAATATGCATAAATGGGGAAAACAAATTATGGAAAGTCTGGGCAAACTGTGAAAGCAAGTAATTTGAATTTATAAAACATGTGTTAACTTTTTAGGCCACTATGCTAATTTTTAGCATTTCTCAAATATTGATGTATTTCAGCAATGAAAAGTACTACATAAATATAAAACAAAATTATGAGTGGATTTTGCATGGAATATTGACTGCATTTTATCTTGAGTCAATGAAAAGGATATCAATATCCTTCAAAAACACTGACCTAAAGAAACTTTACAGCTTTCTTGGACCAAGGTCTTAACAGTTGAATGCTTCAGAGATTGTCTAATGCCTTTAGGAGGATGAGTAGATAGGGTTCGTTTCTTTCATTGCTGAAGATTCTTAGAATAATCCTGACTCATCATAGTTTAAAGCGTGGTCCTTCAGGAATCAAACACAACCGGTGTACATGCAGAGAAAAAGACAAAATAGCCACCTACTCCAAAGCTTTGAAAATGGGTCGACAGACTGTGTTAATACACTACAGCTACAGTAACCTAAGACACTTAAAGGAGAGAAAGGAATAAAAAGAATTAGAGCATGCTCTCCTATGGCTCTCTTCCTTTAATACATTTATATGGTCTATTCTGTTGCTTTGCCTGAGTGGGGACCTGCTGAAAATTGAGACCAGATGCAGAGTTCTAAAAGGTAATTGTCTTCTTTTCATGGAAGAGAAGGCAAGGGTTACTTTACCAACAAGCAGACAGGGAACCCTTAGAATATTCAACTACATTCATATAAACAAAAAAATATGAAAGGGCACACACTTAAAACTGTCTGTTAGAAAAAAAAAAACAGTTTTACTACATCAAAATGTCATGTTGGTCAAAAATTTTACAGCAAGTGACAAGTATCAGATATAAGAATTGTATTAGTTAAATTCAGTTAGTAATTAAAAATATGACTAGATCATATGCCAGACTTCTCTAGTGAAATTCTGATCAGTGGAGAAGTGTAACACCTGTGTGGGTGCAGAGCACATGATACAGTGTCATAAGACATTAGATTGAATCACATTGTAATGAGATGTGATGAACTATGGTATATCACATCAAAATAAAATGAAAAAGTGGATATGTAATATAACATTCGATACTAAATATGCATAAATGGGGGAAAACAAATTATGGAAAGTCTGGGCAAACTGTGAAAGCAAGTAATTTGAATTTATTTACAGATAAAATCTTCACTCTGGTAACACTCAGCAGAGCTGCCATCATTAATAGTCAGGGCTTAATATTGCTGCCATTTCAGATTGCATTGGTTGTAAAATTGGAACACTAGTTGTCAGGCTGGATGTCATACCTTCTCCTTTGAACATGATTGATATTGGTTCAGATTTATTTATTCACAGAACCACCAAATAATGCAGGAGTCTAGTTTTTCAAGTAGAATATTTTAAAATGATATTGTTCCTGTACTTTTCCACATAACACATGTTTATATTTAAATATATTATCTTAATGTGTTGACATTCATTCTCTGACCTCAGCCTAGTTTCTCCCTCTTACTATAATACACGTTTTTAGTAATTAGAACCTATAATGTTTAATTTATGAGGGGGTCTCTGAAAACTCAAAAGGTTACAGACTTCTTATGCATTACTATCTTTAAAACTATTCATTAGAAACACTAGAACATCATGAATCAAATTCTTATACTGCTCTTTGGTCTCCAACCCTAGTTGAAAACAATATGGGGACCAGAGAGAGGGATTACCAGTTTGCAGTCTCTTTCCTTGTCATTTTCCCTCCAGGCCAACATAGAATTTTGAGTGTCGGCTAGCGGAGGGTCTTGAAACTGCTCCATGACAGCCACGAAAGGAACATGGCACTTAATTGTTATGGCTTACTTGTTATGACTTGTTATGTCAATCAGCTTTTTCCAAGTTCAGAATAAAGTTTCTGAATATAAAGGTTAGAATAGCTTGTTTCAGAGATTTTGTTCAGTGTTACCTGTTGAGTGTTTATTGGGCAGCTGCTTAATGAGTAGTAATTTAGTATAATCAATTGATGTCTCTCAGTGAGACTTTATCAATCAAGGCATATTTGGTATATTCTAGAGATAGGATGGAAATGTAAATAGATCATGTATCTGAGAGACTAGAATGACAAGGTGAGAGGTTTTGACTGACATGTATTGGGTTGGTCAAAAAGTTTTTTGGGTTATTCCATTGGATTTTAAAAAAAATATTTATTTATATATTTTTGGCATTCTGGGTTTTCAGTGCTGCTGCAGGCTTCTTCTCTAGTTGCAGGGAGTGGGGGCTACTCTCCAGTTGAGGCGAGCAGGCTTCTTGTTGTAGTGACTTCTCTTGCTGTGGAACTCAGGCTCCAGGTCACATGGGCTCAGTACTTGTGGCACCAAGGCTCTAGAGCACAGACTTAATAGTTGTGGCTCACGTACTCAGTTGCTCCACAGCATGAGAAATCTTACCCGATCAGGGATGAAACCCATGTCTCCTGCATTGACAGGCGAACTCTTTACCACTGAGCTACCAGGAAAGCCTATTTCATAGGATGCTACAGGAAAACTTGGGAAAAACCTTTTGGCTAACTCAAATGTATGTATATGTATATATATATGCACATGCACATATATATATATATACACACATGCACACACACACATATATATATATATGTATATATATCAGGAAAAATCAAGTCCTACACGTTATTCTCAAAGAAATTGCTACTGGGTTAATATCACTCTTAAATATAAATCAATAAAAAGTAGCCAAATGTATAGTTTATGGAGGCTAAAATTTCCTTATTTTTCACTTGGCATTGATATTGAGGTAAAAGGACATTTAAGTAGGACTTAAAAGGTAAAAAGAGATGCTCTAAAAGCACAGCATTAGATTTTATTAACAATTGTACTTTTGATAAGTAGATTCCCATTCTATTTAGAAATGAATTTGATATTTACTTCATTAATTTGAAGTCAGTGACACGCTTTGGTAGATTATTACAAAAGTAGATACCCTATAAAGTTTGCTCCTGCTTAGTTGCTCAGTCATGTACAATTGGACTCTTTGCAGCTCTGTGGACTGTAGCCTGCCAGACTTCTCTGTCCATGAAATTTCCCAGGCAAGAATAGTGGAGTGGGTTGTCATTTCTTTCATCACAATATGAAGTTTAGAGAAATAAGAATAAATACAAAGATAAGAAATATCTTTAGCATAATGATACATCTGCAATTTATAGGTTATGGAAATAATAAACATTGCATTGATTCTAATTCAATTAAATTATTAACCTGTGAGGAGTCACATACCTGAAAGTATGAAAAAGCATTTATTAAAATTATAAAGGCCCATTTTTAATCAGATCTAAATATTGGTACCTTAATGGATTCAAATTAGATCTAAGACCTAAATTTCTCATAAAAAATTTAATATTAAAATTGAAACAAATAGGCTACAATATTCTGTTGAAATATGAAAATTTAGAAAAATAATTCTAGAAACATTTTATTTGAAGATATTACATGGGCTCAGTACTTGTGGCACCAAGGCTCTAGAGCACAGACTTAATAGTTGTGGCTCACGTACTCAGTTGCTCCACAGCATGAGAAATCTTACCCGATCAGGGATGAAACCCATGTCTCCTGCATTGACAGGCGAACTCTTTACCACTGAGCTACCAGGAAAGCCTATTTCATAGGATGCTACAGGAAAACTTGGGAAAAACCTTTTGGCTAACTCAAATGTATGTATATGTATATATATATGCACATGCACATATATATATATATACACACATGCACACACACACACATATATATATATATGTATATATATCAGGAAAAATCAAGTCCTACACGTTATTCTCAAAGAAATTGCTACTGGGTTAATATCACTCTTAAATATAAATCAATAAAAAGTAGCCAAATGTATAGTTTATGGAGGCTAAAATTTCCTTATTTTTCACTTGGCATTGATATTGAGGTAAAAGGACATTTAAGTAGGACTTAAAAGGTAAAAAGAGATGCTCTAAAAGCACAGCATTAGATTTTATTAACAATTGTACTTTTGATAAGTAGATTCCCATTCTATTTAGAAATGAATTTGATATTTACTTCATTAATTTGAAGTCAGTGACACGCTTTGGTAGATTATTACAAAAGTAGATACCCTATAAAGTTTGCTCCTGCTTAGTTGCTCAGTCATGTACAATTGGACTCTTTGCAGCTCTGTGGACTGTAGCCTGCCAGACTTCTCTGTCCATGAAATTTCCCAGGCAAGAATAGTGGAGTGGGTTGTCATTTCTTTCATCACAATATGAAGTTTAGAGAAATAAGAATAAATACAAAGATAAGAAATATCTTTAGCATAATGATACATCTGCAATTTATAGGTTATGGAAATAATAAACATTGCATTGATTCTAATTCAATTAAATTATTAACCTGTGAGGAGTCACATACCTGAAAGTATGAAAAAGCATTTATTAAAATTATAAAGGCCCATTTTTAATCAGATCTAAATATTGGTACCTTAATGGATTCAAATTAGATCTAAGACCTAAATTTCTCATAAAAAATTTAATATTAAAATTGAAACAAATAGGCTACAATATTCTGTTGAAATATGAAAATTTAGAAAAATAAATCTAGAAACATTTTATTTGAAGATATAAAATTCAGAACCAACACCTAAAAAGCCCAGCTTTTCTCTCATAGGTTAAATATTCACAGGTATGATTAATTGCAGGTACAATTTTCTGCACCTGCAATCACCTGCTTGTGGATTTAATTAGTCATCAGTGCCCAACTCTGAGAATACAGAACCTGAAAATAACACCTGGAAATTTCCACTTCATTTGAACTAGAACTGAAAGATAATGTTTGTAGTAAATACTTAGAAAGTTTAGTAGTAGATATTTTACTTTTAGAAAGGTAAGAATGCATAAAGTAAATAGTATAAAAAGTCAGTTTTGAAAATATTTCTGCTAATTTAAAAAGAATTACTCAGTAAATGATATGTCTATGTAACATTAGAGCAATTTATGTAAGTTGTCCCTCAGTCCAAACATATAGCTCACCAATCTGAATGGATGGACACATATTTTTATAAAACAAAAAACTTAAAAAAACAGACTTCATAAAACAGCCATCTCAGTAGACTCTTGATGATTGCCTTCTAAATAAAAACTACTGTATATTCAATCAAGAATGCTTTATATTTGGAGAATGATTCAGATTCATTTGTTTTGCTAATTACAATTATCATGCTATCCCCACTAACTGATTGAGTCGAGGCTCTAAAACAGAAAGAAAATATTTTCTTCAGTTTAATTTCTCATTTTAATAAATCATGCTCAATTATGGTGATGGTAGGAATAAAGAGGCAAACAGAAGTGATCCTCTAAGTTTTAAAAAGAAAAAATAGCAACGGTGATAGATGTGGAATAAGGGGATGGTAAAGAGTGATTGGCATTTAGAATTTGTAGCCTGGAAAATAAAAAGAACAGGACAGATTTGTCAGTTCCAACAGGAGGACTACAAAAGGTTCGGTAAATATTAGAAAGCATTTTGAGAGGGAAAGAAGGCAAGACTAGAGAATGAATAAGGGGGAAAGTCCAGATTTATACTTAAAATAATAAATATGGCTGTGTTATTCCATTTTTACTGGTAACCTGATGCTAGTTCCAAAAAACATCTTTTACTTATGCCTATGGGCTCTCTTTGTATTATACATCATCATGCCAATTCATTCACTTATTAATTTTTAATGTTACTATTGACAAAATCCCTCTGGGTGCCCATACATAATTACCAAAATAGAGTACAATCAGAAAATGAAGCTAAATTCAAAATTAAATAAAAGCAGGTCACCTACACATTAGAAAAGGCCCTTATATTGAACAAGCTAAGCCATTATCAAACTAGGGACAGATGGCCCAAAACAAAGGGTGTCTGAAGACAAGGATGTCCTCAGGACAAAGTGTCTTTTATTGAGGAAAGAGGGAGCTTCCATAATATAAGAATTCTTTTTTTTATCTGTGTAACCTTGAAGGAATACTATTTTCAAGAATATTTTATTTATTTTAAATTCACCAGTGAGCATAACCTTCTAATTTGCCTCAAGATTGCCTGTGTGAAATATTAGTAAGAGCAGCAAAGTAGATATTTGAGATGTTTTATCATGTCCAAGTTTATCGAACACTTGTGGATTCTTCTAGACCCTTGCTTGATATTGGTTCATGTTCAAAAGGATTTTGTACTTTAAACTTTCTGAATTGTCTGCAGCAAGCTAAGGTCATTTTCCCATTATTTATAATACATGGTCTACATAGACGCTCAATTTATTTCTTCATGTAAATGTATCAGAGAGGATTTTTTTCTTTGTTTAAATTTTGCTTTTTTTTTTCATAATTGATAGCTTTTGGATGTTAGTTCAGGTTCTCAGGAATCTGGATCTCCTATTAACCTCTGTGATTCAAGTGCAAATATTAATAAGACATTTTGCCTTGTATGAGTGAAAATTTGCTTGCCAGTTTAGGAAGCACAAGAGACAAGGCTCGATCCCTGGGTTGGAAGCTTCCTGGAGTAGAACAGGACAGATTTGTCAGTTCCAACAGGAGGACTACAAAAGGTTCGGTAAATATTAGAAAGCATTTTGAGAGGGAAAGAAGGCAAGACTAGAGAATGAATAAGGGGGAAAGTCCAGATTTATACTTAAAATAATAAATATGGCTGTGTTATTCCATTTTTACTGGTAACCTGATGCTAGTTCCAAAAAACATCTTTTACTTATGCCTATGGGCTCTCTTTGTATTATACATCATCATGCCAATTCATTCACTTATTAATTTTTAATGTTACTATTGACAAAATCCCTCTGGGTGCCCATACATAATTACCAAAATAGAGTTCAATCAGAAAATGAAGCTAAATTCAAAATTAAATAAAAGCAGGTCACCTACACATTAGAAAAGGCCCTTATATTGAACAAGCTAAGCCATTATCAAACTAGGGACAGATGGCCCAAAACAAAGGGTGTCTGAAGACAAGGATGTCCTCAGGACAAAGTGTCTTTTATTGAGGAAAGAGGGAGCTTCCATAATATAAGAATTCTTTTTTTTATCTGTGTAACCTTGAAGGAATACTATTTTCAAGAATATTTTATTTATTTTAAATTCACCAGTGAGCATAACCTTCTAATTTGCCTCAAGATTGCCTGTGTGAAATATTAGTAAGAGCAGCAAAGTAGATATTTGAGATGTTTTATCATGTCCAAGTTTATCGAACACTTGTGGATTCTTCTAGACCCTTGCTTGATATTGGTTCATGTTCAAAAGGATTTTGTACTTTAAACTTTCTGAATTGTCTGCAGCAAGCTAAGGTCATTTTCCCATTATTTATAATACATGGTCTACATAGACGCTCAATTTATTTCTTCATGTAAATGTATCAGAGAGGATTTTTTTCTTTGTTTAAATTTTGCTTTTTTTTTTCATAATTGATAGCTTTTGGATGTTAGTTCAGGTTCTCAGGAATCTGGATCTCCTATTAACCTCTGTGATTCAAGTGCAAATATTAATAAGACATTTTTGCCTTGTATGAGTGAAAATTTGCTTGCCAGTTTAGGAAGCACAAGAGACAAGGCTCGATCCCTGGGTTGGAAGCTTCCCTGGAGTAGAACATGGCTACCCACTGTAGTATTCTAGCCTGGAACGTTCCATGGACAGAGGAGCGTGGCAGGCTATATAACCCTGGCATGGGATTGCAAAGAGTTGGACAAAACTGAGCACACACACACACACAGGAGTTTTTGTAAGCTGAAAAATGTGGAATATGATTAACTAGACTTTCTGATTTTCTTTATTCTTTATTTATCTATAAACATGATCCAAATATGGAGCTAGATCTTTATGAGCAGAGAAAGACTTTGGTCACCATGAAAACAGAGTAATATGCAATTACTAAAAGAGGCTGACTGCTCTGTTGGCTGAGGGCATTTTGTTTAGTTGTATTTTCTCTTCCTTCTGCCTTTTCTAGATGTGTACTCTGCTACTTACAAAATTTCAAGGAAAAGTCTAAAGGTCATAAAGAAGATGATCTTGCAAATGTAGAATGAAGGAATAGTATTTATAATATTTTTTGGTTAAATTTGCTCAGGGTATTTGTTGCTTTGAACTTATAATATGTTAATGCAGTTATAGCCATAAATGGATTTATTAGTGAAATTTCTTCAGAATAAATAGCTTTCTTATGGATTTGAAAGTCCCTAAGATCAAATTTTATTTTTTCCTCATTAATTGTATTGTTCTCATAACTAGAAATTGTGAAATCTCTCTAGAATAGAATAATCATTGTGAGGCTCTGGCATTACAGGTAATGGTGTCTACTAGGGATAAGAATGTTAGAAAATGTTCAAAAGTAGATATTTGAGATGTTTTATCATGTCCAAGTTTATCGAACACTTGTGGATTCTTCTAGACCCTTGCTTGATATTGGTTCATGTTCAAAAGGATTTTGTACTTTAAACTTTCTGAATTGTCTGCAGCAAGCTAAGGTCATTTTCCCATTATTTATAATACATGGTCTACATAGACGCTCAATTTATTTCTTCATGTAAATGTATCAGAGAGGATTTTTTTCTTTGTTTAAATTTTGCTTTTTTTTTTCATAATTGATAGCTTTTGGATGTTAGTTCAGGTTCTCAGGAATCTGGATCTCCTATTAACCTCTGTGATTCAAGTGCAAATATTAATAAGACATTTTTGCCTTGTATGAGTGAAAATTTGCTTGCCAGTTTAGGAAGCACAAGAGACAAGGCTCGATCCCTGGGTTGGAAGCTTCCCTGGAGTAGAACATGGCTACCCACTGTAGTATTCTAGCCTGGAACGTTCCATGGACAGAGGAGCGTGGCAGGCTATATAACCCTGGCATGGGATTGCAAAGAGTTGGACAAAACTGAGCACACACACACACACAGGAGTTTTTGTAAGCTGAAAAATGTGGAATATGATTAACTAGACTTTCTGATTTTCTTTATTCTTTATTTATCTATAAACATGATCCAAATATGGAGCTAGATCTTTATGAGCAGAGAAAGACTTTGGTCACCATGAAAACAGAGTAATATGCAATTACTAAAAGAGGCTGACTGCTCTGTTGGCTGAGGGCATTTTGTTTAGTTGTATTTTCTCTTCCTTCTGCCTTTTCTAGATGTGTACTCTGCTACTTACAAAATTTCAAGGAAAAGTCTAAAGGTCATAAAGAAGATGATCTTGCAAATGTAGAATGAAGGAATAGTATTTATAATATTTTTTGGTTAAATTTGCTCAGGGTATTTGTTGCTTTGAACTTATAATATGTTAATGCAGTTATAGCCATAAATGGATTTATTAGTGAAATTTCTTCAGAATAAATAGCTTTCTTATGGATTTGAAAGTCCCTAAGATCAAATTTTATTTTTTCCTCATTAATTGTATTGTTCTCATAACTAGAAATTGTGAAATCTCTCTAGAATAGAATAATCATTGTGAGGCTCTGGCATTACAGGTAATGGTGTCTACTAGGGATAAGAATGTAGATTGTTCTACATCCTTGATCATTCTATATTGTTTCTCAAAATATACAAATCATTATTTCTAGATGATTAAATAATGGTTGATAGTAAAAACAATGGATATATTAGTAAATGTAATTAAATTTTACATTTATTTGTATATGAATGTGTAAAATATTTCCCCTTTAATTAATCTGAAGGAAGCAAATTTTACTCTGCAAGTTCAGAGTATAGAGATGTAAATGTTTTCCATCTTTATGCATTTAATAGTCTCGGGTCATGAAATTAAAACTCATGAAGTGGATGATAACAATACAACAACAATATACAATGCATTCTTAATTGAATGAGACAGATAGATGTCTCATTAATGGATTAAATTAGGAGTGGGATCAATAATTGCAGGAAGAGTAAAGGAGGAATCTGTTTGGGATGAAGTTCAAATTCACTACTGACATAATTATTATTTGAATAGACATAGAAGAAAAAGGGGTCATCAAAAGAAAATATACATAAAACATTTGTGATTGAGATGAACCTACCTTTGTCAAGCATGTATTTGAAACATTCTACCAGGTCTGTGAAGGCAGAAAACATAAACAGCTTACCATCACCAACCTTAATGAGCTTATCTGGTGATGAGAAGAGGCATACAAAAGAAAATATAGAATAGATACCTGAGATAAGGGCTTTAAGACATCTTTTGATACCCTGAGGAGGGACAACAAAGAATATATAGACAATGATCAAATTAACGTTTGAACTGAGGAAACTGAGATGAAGTGATTTGAACAAGTAAAAGAGCTCACAAGTCAGAGTTGAAGGAATAGTATTTATAATATTTTTTGGTTAAATTTGCTCAGGGTATTTGTTGCTTTGAACTTATAATATGTTAATGCAGTTATAGCCATAAATGGATTTATTAGTGAAATTTCTTCAGAATAAATAGCTTTCTTATGGATTTGAAAGTCCCTAAGATCAAATTTTATTTTTTCCTCATTAATTGTATTGTTCTCATAACTAGAAATTGTGAAATCTCTCTAGAATAGAATAATCATTGTGAGGCTCTGGCATTACAGGTAATGGTGTCTACTAGGGATAAGAATGTAGATTGTTCTACATCCTTGATCATTCTATATTGTTTCTCAAAATATACAAATCATTATTTCTAGATGATTAAATAATGGTTGATAGTAAAAACAATGGATATATTAGTAAATGTAATTAAATTTTACATTTATTTGTATATGAATGTGTAAAATATTTCCCTTGAATTAATCTGAAGGAAGCAAATTTTACTCTGCAAGTTCAGAGTATAGAGATGTAAATGTTTTCCATCTTTATGCATTTAATAGTCTCGGGTCATGAAATTAAAACTCATGAAGTGGATGATAACAATACAACAACAATATACAATGCATTCTTAATTGAATGAGACAGATAGATGTCTCATTAATGGATTAAATTAGGAGTGGGATCAATAATTGCAGGAAGAGTAAAGGAGGAATCTGTTTGGGATGAAGTTCAAATTCACTACTGACATAATTATTATTTGAATAGACATAGAAGAAAAAGGGGTCATCAAAAGAAAATATACATAAAACATTTGTGATTGAGATGAACCTACCTTTGTCAAGCATGTATTTGAAACATTCTACCAGGTCTGTGAAGGCAGAAAACATAAACAGCTTACCATCACCAACCTTAATGAGCTTATCTGGTGATGAGAAGAGGCATACAAAAGAAAATATAGAATAGATACCTGAGATAAGGGCTTTAAGACATCTTTTGATACCCTGAGGAGGGACAACAAAGAATATATAGACAATGATCAAATTAACGTTTGAACTGAGGAAACTGAGATGAAGTGATTTGAACAAGTAAAAGAGCTCACAAGTCAGAGTTGAAGAGAACTGTCTTAGGAGAGGACTGCAGTGAAAGAAGGGAAACAAAGAGTGTGCCGAAAGGATCATGGTAATGATTGGGACCAGAGAACCGTGTATCAGCATGGCTGGAATCAAATCCCATAAGAGATTATGGTGGAGGAGAGATGCCACGATTAAAGTAGAGAAGATTAGGAAGTAGGAGTGGCTATTATAGTTGATCAGGGGACCGAAATACTCAAGTCACTGTAGACAGAAATGGGTGACCTCCTATGGTTGGTCAAATACAGGAGGAGCTGAACATTATTCTATATAGTTGTAAGAGTTGGTTTGTATCAATTGTGAAGATATTTTCAAAGGAAGAGAAGTCACTGAAATCTATTTTATTGAAAATATAATTTAATGTTGGTCTGTTGGTAAGGTTATCGTGAATCAAGAAAGGTTGTGTTTCAATAACAGCTATATTAAAATACAGATCACCTCATTAAAAACTGGAAAAAAAAGATAGAAAAACCTTCATGGCACTAGAAATCTAAATGAATATAGAATTAGCGGAGTGGCAATAGATCAATAACCAACTAGAAGACGTCTAGGATTAATTTGTATGTTGCTAAATAGAGATTGTGATGATAGAGTATAATTTAGACAGATTTTAGGAGGAATAGGAGCCTGCATACCTGTGGGACAGAGAGAAGAAATTTTTTTATAGAAAAAGGTAAGCTGACAGTGATAATTCTAGAAGAGTAAGAAATCAAGATTGATTGAGGTGTTTCAATAGAGATTAAGCAGTTTGGGAAAATATTTAAGTAGTGGTGTTGAAAAGAATACAGTGAACAATTAAGGTGAACTCATACAGCATAACACCAGACCAGAGTTAGACAGCACATCTATAGTGACCTAGGCAGAGCATTTACAGAAAAAAGAAAAGCTAAAAGTGTTTTTGTGTTAAATATGATCTCAATTCTGTGGGACTGTATCATTTAGTTTTCACTTAGAGTATTTCTATATTTTGGGAACTCACTTTTTATTCACATGTTCTCTGCAGCTAGAATAGAAATATATGTCAGGATAAATGAGTCATTCAAGGCAGTCATAAAATTACATTATAGGTAAATCTTTTTCTACATTTTCTCAGGTGCTATAAAGCCTATGGGCTCTAAAATGGCAATTAAGCAGAACTGGGGATTACAAGCAAAAATAATAAAGAAATTCAGGCATAACATATACAAAGCTCTCACTTTGTGTTGAATTAGAGCCTGCATTTCCAAAGCCATGATATTAAAAATTATAAAGCACTGGAAGGGCACAGTTAATTCCTTACACTGATTCATCAAGAAAATTGCAAAACACATTTATCATCAGGGAAAGACATCTGTGTAAAAAATGGACAAAGGCTTTTTGCTGGGATATTGTTAGATCATCCACCAAGTCAACACAGTTGTACATTTTGTTAATATGTTACTGGAATAAAATAATGCTACACATTTAGAACTGGATTATGTGGCATGCTGCCAAAATTTGTAGCTCTGATTACAAGGTGCAAGTTTAAGTAGTTCCTCAGTGATTTATGTCTGATGCCTCATAATTCACTGACTGACAGGATAAGCAACTAAATTTGTTAATTGGTCAGTAAAACACATTTTTGTTCTTCTGTTTTAGTACTTTTGAGTTTTTAGCATAGGTTAAAATTATGTAATATAGTAAAATTTACTACATTTTAAAAAATTCATGGAGATGTAAAAGATTGTATATGGGATGTAGTGTCATTTTTTATTTTATTTATTTTATTAAAAAGACTTGTTTATTTTACTTTTTGGCTGTGTTTAGTCTTTGTTGCTGTACCCAGGCTTTCTCTAATTGTGGTGAGAAGGAGTTTCTCATTGTGGTAGATAAAGGTAGATAGTTTAAGTGAATGGTGTCAGATCCTGACCGCCAAAGAAGACAACTTCAATTTGGGATCAAAAGACTTAGCAGGTGTGCAGCAAAAGTTTTAATAGAGATAAAAGGGATAGAGAAAGCTTCCAGTTAAAGGAACTAGAAGGGGACTAAGAAAGTACACCCAGCAGCTAATTTACGCAAAGCATTTTGTACTTTTTTCAGTTAGTTATAAACAGTAGACCAAAAGAATATTTTAAGGCTGTGAAGGTCTTACTAGACCCACTCTCACAACACTGACACAAGATTAGCCAGAGGATGGTCTCTGAACATCAAGACTAGATGACATTCCAATGCAAAATAGCTTGCATCCATAAAACAATAAAGTTAGTTTCAGAGTAGATTTTTATCATGGCAAACATTTAGGCTAGAAAATGTTTGTCACCCTCCTCCTACTCCTTGGAAACCACTGGCCCTCTTTACCCAGTCTGCCTATTCATTCCTCTCAATTGCAGTGGTTTCTATTGTTGCAGAGCACAGACTTTGGGTGTTTGGGCCTCAGTAGTTGTAGCACATGGACTCAGCAGTTGCAGATTACAGGCTCTAGAAAGAGTAGTTGTGGTGAATGGATTGACTTAGTTGCTCAGTGTGCATATGAAATCTTCCCTAACCAGTGATCGAACCAGTGTTTTCTGCATTGCAAGGAGAATTCTTAAGCCAACCAGGGAAGCTCGAGATCTAAAAGTGCAAAGTAGCTCTGATTACAAGGTGCAAGTTTAAGTAGTTCCTCAGTGATTTATGTCTGATGCCTCATAATTCACTGACTGACAGGATAAGCAACTAAATTTGTTAATTGGTCAGTAAAACACATTTTTGTTCTTCTGTTTTAGTACTTTTGAGTTTTTAGCATAGGTTAAAATTATGTAATATAGTAAAATTTACTACATTTTAAAAAATTCATGGAGATGTAAAAGATTGTATATGGGATGTAGTGTCATTTTTTATTTTATTTATTTTATTAAAAAGACTTGTTTATTTTACTTTTTGGCTGTGTTTAGTCTTTGTTGCTGTACCCAGGCTTTCTCTAATTGTGGTGAGAAGGAGTTTCTCATTGTGGTAGATAAAGGTAGATAGTTTAAGTGAATGGTGTCAGATCCCTGACCGCCAAAGAAGACAACTTCAATTTGGGATCAAAAGACTTAGCAGGTGTGCAGCAAAAGTTTTAATAGAGATAAAAGGGATAGAGAAAGCTTCCAGTTAAAGGAACTAGAAGGGGACTAAGAAAGTACACCCAGCAGCTAATTTACGCAAAGCATTTTGTACTTTTTTCAGTTAGTTATAAACAGTAGACCAAAAGAATATTTTAAGGCTGTGAAGGTCTTACTAGACCCACTCTCACAACACTGACACAAGATTAGCCAGAGGATGGTCTCTGAACATCAAGACTAGATGACATTCCAATGCAAAATAGCTTGCATCCATAAAACAATAAAGTTAGTTTCAGAGTAGATTTTTATCATGGCAAACATTTAGGCTAGAAAATGTTTGTCACCCTCCTCCTACTCCTTGGAAACCACTGGCCCTCTTTACCCAGTCTGCCTATTCATTCCTCTCAATTGCAGTGGTTTCTATTGTTGCAGAGCACAGACTTTGGGTGTTTGGGCCTCAGTAGTTGTAGCACATGGACTCAGCAGTTGCAGATTACAGGCTCTAGAAAGAGTAGTTGTGGTGAATGGATTGACTTAGTTGCTCAGTGTGCATATGAAATCTTCCCTAACCAGTGATCGAACCAGTGTTTTCTGCATTGCAAGGAGAATTCTTAAGCCAACCAGGGAAGCTCGAGATCTAGTGTAATTTATTCTTTATTTTTGTTGTCAGTCATAATAAAAGTGATATAAATTCAATTGTGTAAGTTAAGGTTTATAATAAATATCATTTCTTTATATAGCAGATCAGTTCATATTTGAAAAATGACATGTGCACAAATTTTCTGTTTTTAACAAGAAGTGTAAATCATCATGAAGCCCCAGCATATACTGTGTTATTATATAAAGATAAATGCACCATTTACATTATTTATGTTTTCCATCTCCAAGCATATACCCCTTCCCCATGGAAATATGGAAAATTATGTGTTCTTTTACTATCATGTCTATAATATTTTAAATTATATATCCCCCAAATAAATATAGAATTGAAATTATCTTTATATTTGAATAGATTGAAATGAATGAAATGGAAGTTTCAATTACCATTGATAGTTTTATTTCAGTATCTCCCTCCATTAATCCCTGTCATTATGGCATTAGAAGATATTCCATTGTTAATAAAGCATTTAAGATTTACTGAGTTGACTAATAGAAACTAAAAGATTGACCTTGGAGAATTTTCATATCTACTAGGAAAGAGTTAAATCATATATTTTTGTGTACAATAGACTAATCTGAGTACCCAAAAGAGAGAGTAAATGGGAAGCAGTAAGGAAAGAAGCAAAAACCCCAACATAGATAGTGAGAAAAAAAAAAAAAAAAAAGAAATCCACATGTATTAACGTGGGGCCAATATCAGACAGTATCAAGAGTTGAAAAGGGGTAAGAACTGGGCATGTCAGTCACCTTCTAAGAGCAGTCCAAAGCTGATGTAGTAGGGACAGTTGGAACAGTTGTCCATGAGACATCATGGAGAAAATGGAGTCAACCTTCCTGGGGAAACTGATTTAGCAAGAGTATGGGAAGTTAATACCTTAATGTCCTCTGGCTGAAGTATAAAGTATGTATTTCTCTCTTTTCCTTCCTAGTGCTAGACAACTGGAAGACGTAGAAAGGTGGACATATCCAGAGACTTGGGTAGAAATGAATTAGAATGGCTTTTCCACTGGACAACCTTTGGGGTGCTGTTGTCTGACAAGTGGTACAGAAATATGCAGGATTCAGAAAGGCCTTCTATCATTTGTATAAAAGACTATTTCAGAATCTTAAAGAACAAGGGAAGTAGCAGCCTCCTAAGAGAAAGCCTTGCAAAGTAGGCAGAAAAGTTTGTAGATGAGTAGATGTGCCTTGAAGAGATAATCTCATGAAATAATTTGTCCTCTGTAAAATTGAATAATTATTTTTAAAAATAATCATATTTACTTTTGTCTGTGGCTTGGTGTTTGTTGCTATGTGGGGGCTTTCTCTAGTTGTAGTGAGTAGGGGTACTCTGTTGTGATCCACAGGCTTGTCATTGTAGTGGCTTCTCTTGTTTCAAAGCATGGATTCTAAGCATACAGGCTTCAGTAGTTGCAGTTCCTGTGTTCTAGAGCACAAGCTCAATACTATTCGGCTTAGTTGCCCCATGGCATGTTGGATCTTCCCAGATCAGGGACTGAACCCATGCATCCCACTTTGGCAGACTGATTGTTTACCACTGAGCAACCAGAGAAGCCCTACATTCTTTTGCTGTCTTTTATTTTCTATTCCACTTCTTTGAATTAAAATGAAGCCTGCTACTGGTCTCCTGATGCTATTTGTACTGACCCCTACTCTTTGCTGGATTTTGTCACTGATTCTCTTCCTGTAGCTTTCTTTTCCAGTCACTTTAGCCCTTTGTTACATGACAAATGTCATTTATCATAGAGGTCACAACTCTTTCTAATGTAGGGGGTAACCTCCTTCTGATTACTCAACTTCTTTATTTTTCTCCACAGTATTTTAACATTCATGGGCATATTATGTGTCATTTTGCTTGCTCTTTCTTTTCCTCTAGTAGACTGTAAGTTTCATGAAAACAAAAATAATTCAGTTATGTTTTATTTGTTGCTCTGTGCTATGATGATAAAATAATCTATGAATGAGATAGTGAAATAATGAATGAAAGACTTGTTCCATTTACCTATGTTCCCTCTTTACCTTAATAAAATATATTAGCTCTACTAATATGAAAAATGGTTGACTCAGTAGTAAGAACTGAGTTTGTAAATGTTGATTTAAAACCAGCATTTTGGGCTTCCCCTGGTGGTCCAGTGGGTAAGGACACCACCTTGCAGTGCAAGGGGCACTGGTTCCATCCCTGGCCTGGGAAGATCCCATGTGCCGCGGAGTGGCTGGACTGATGTGTCCAATTACCAAGTTGGAGCTCTGGAGCGCATGTGCCCAGAGCCGGCGCTCTGCAACGACAGAGGCCACCGCGATGGGAGGCCCACGGGAGCCAAAGAACAAAGACAGACGAAAATGGAGAAATGAAAGACCAATAGAAGTGGCCTGCCAGTTCCCCTCCCTCCCCAACACGACCCCCACCCAAAATAAATAAATAAATACATCTTTAAAAAAATAAAAATAAAACCAGCATTTTGCTAGAAAGATAATACTTGGTGGACTAGCCAAAGTGATTATGCAATATATTCATTCCTCTCTATGTAACAGTTTTAGCATCTTAGTATTTCAACAATCATAACCAAATTTGTCCCAATAATGAGAATAGTCTTCTGCAAGTAGACCAAGGTTTTGCCTTCAAAAATAATAATAACATTTTCTTGCTTTGATATCTTCTTTTACTTTGGGTAGGTCGAAATAGCACTAACAAAGTATCATTTAGTTATTTTCAAGTAATATTAAAATGTACACATTAAATTAATGTATTTGGGTCCTTCACACCTACATAAAAAGTAGAAAGCATAAAATATATTATCTACATCTCTACTATCCATGATAAAATAGGACTCAAAAGGAAAGTATTCTATCCCAAACTATATTCTATATGTCTACTACTTGGAAAATATTTAATAATTTTTGATCAATATATAAATGCTATCTCAATGCATTAGTCTATATTTTTAGATAGAAAACATTCCATGTATCATAAATATTTACTTTAGCATAATTTCTGTGATTACAAAAACACATTTTATTTATTTATTTATTTATTTTTATTCTTTATTTTAAAGGTTTTTACAGAGTTTTGTTGTTCACAGACATGTATGTTCCCAGATCAGTCATATACATGTCCGTGGTCCCCACCCCCCCAGTTCCCCCCATCCCACCCCTCCAGACCATCTCCCCAAGCCATTGTAAGCACTCCTATTCCCTTAGGACAATGACACTAGCTATCTTTTCCACACACAACAGTATAGCTTTCCATGTTACTCCCTCCATGCTTCCGCCTCCATATTTCTTCCCCACAATGTCCCTATGTCTATGCTCTGTCTATTTTTCCATGAGTTCCCTGCGTGTGTTATCAAGACTGTCCTACTAGATTCCATATATGTGTGTTAGTATAGTGTATTTGTCTTTCTCTTTTTGACTTACTTCACTTTTTAGGATAGGTTCTAGAGCCAGCCACTTCATTAGGACTGAGTCTTCTGCATTTCTTTTAACAGCTGAGTAGTATTCCATTGCATATATGTACCAGAGCTTCTGGATCCATTCATTCATCGATGGACATCTAGGTTGCTTCCAAGTTCTGGCTATTGTATAGAGAGCTGCAATGAGCATTGGGGTACAGGTGCTTCTTTCACTTTTGATTTCATCAGGATATAAGCCTAATAGTGGGATTGCTGGCTCTTAGGGTGCTTCTATTTTTAGTTTTTTAAGAAATCTCCAGACTGTCTTCCATAGAGGCTGTATCAATTTACATTCCCACCAGCAATGCAAGAGGGTTCCCTTTTCTCCGCACTTTCTCTAGCATTTATTGTCTGCAGATTTTTTGATGATGGCCATTTTGACAGGTGTGAGGTGGTATCTCATTGTAGTTTTAATTTGCATTTCTCTAATCATAAGTGAGGTTGAGTATCGTTTCACGTGCTTTTGGGCCATCTGTATGTCCTCTTTGGAGAGGCGTCTCTTTAGATCTTTTTCCCATTTTTTGATTGGGTTGTTCGTTTTCCCTGTGCTGAGTTGTCTGAGTTGCTTGTAGATTTTGGAGATTAATTCTTTGTTGTTTCATTTGCTGTGATTTTCTCCCACTCTGTGGGGTGTCTGTTGAGCTTTTTTGTAATTTCTTTTGCTGTACAAAAGCTTTTAAGTTTCATGAGGTCCCACGTGTTCATTTTTCTTTTCAGTTCTGTTATTTTAGTTGGTGGGTCAGAGAAGATCTTGCTTTGATTGATGTCCTTGAGGGTTTTGCCTATATTCTCCTCTAAGAGTTGGATGGTTTCTGGTCTTACATTTAGGTCTTTAATCCATACAAAAACACATTTTAGATGGAATAATATATTCATCTTTGTGTTTGTTCTACAGTGACTCACTGGTAAATCACTACTTTTAGGATGCTATTCCAATTCCTGAAAGGAATATGAAAAAAAAAAAAATATATATATATATATAATAGTTTCCTTAAAAACTGTGGCACAGCACTCATGTTCTCTTCAGCTTTCATTGCCAAAGGAAGAGGGACGGATAGATAATAGAAATATGTAAGACTATGT
Organism: Tragulus kanchil; assembly: GCA_022376925.1. NCBI lineage: Eukaryota > Metazoa > Chordata > Mammalia > Artiodactyla > Tragulidae > Tragulus > Tragulus kanchil. Next base: position 37,578,916 of record JAIOJX010000026.1, read on the forward strand.
CATTTGCCTGCACAAATAACATGTAAAGAAATCATTGTGAGATAATTGTTTCAGGTTATAGTAAATTTAGCATTATATTGTGACAAATTATTAGTGTCAACTAAAAAAGGATAAATAACTTGAGAGTTGTGGGTTAAGGTTTATTTGGGGCATAATTAGGACTGTAGCCCAGTAGGCAGCACCTCAGATAGTTCTGACACTGCTACAAGGAGTCAGCAGGAGGAAAATCAACATATAAGGTTTTGATCAAGGGGGATTTCAATACCATTAAACACACATTTTAAAAAGGGGTTTTTGATTAGTCACAAGGATTTGATGTCACCATGAAGGTTTTCCTGCTTTTCTAGGTATGAGGAGATTGAGATCATAAAATCTGTTCCTAAAAACACCTGCCTATCTAAAGACCTGTCCCACCAGATCCTCTGGGGCATGGAGTGCCTCCTCCACCGTGAACTCCCTCAGGGGGTCTTGAGAGTCAGCAGCTGTCACAGCACAGGGTTCAGTCTCCACAATGGTGGATGGCAAATGGCCTTATTGTTCCGTCATTGGCAGTGTAACAGGTAAATGCCAATTTGTAGCTGACGTTAGATAATTTTATAGCTAATCTTTACTCAGCCTTTTTCAGTCTAGTGCAGTCTTTTTGTAATTTCTTTTGCTGTACAAAAGCTTTTAAGTTTCATGAGGTCCCACGTGTTCATTTTTCTTTTCAGTTCTGTTCATTTTTCTTTTCAGTTCTGTTATTTTAGTTGGTGGGTCAGAGAAGATCTTGCTTTGATTGATGTCCTTGAGGGTTTTGCCTATATTCTCCTCTAAGAGTTGGATGGTTTCTGGTCTTACATTTAGGTCTTTAATCCATACAAAAACACATTTTAGATGGAATAATATATTCATCTTTGTGTTTGTTCTACAGTGACTCACTGGTAAATCACTACTTTTAGGATGCTATTCCAATTCCTGAAAGGAATATGAAAAAAAAAAAAAATATATATATATATAATAGTTTCCTTAAAAACTGTGGCACAGCACTCATGTTCTCTTCAGCTTTCATTGCCAAAGGAAGAGGGACGGATAGATAATAGAAATATGTAAGACTATGTCATTTGCCTGCACAAATAACATGTAAAGAAATCATTGTGAGATAATTGTTTCAGGTTATAGTAAATTTAGCATTATATTGTGACAAATTATTAGTGTCAACTAAAAAAGGATAAATAACTTGAGAGTTGTGGGTTAAGGTTTATTTGGGGCATAATTAGGACTGTAGCCCAGTAGGCAGCACCTCAGATAGTTCTGACACTGCTACAAGGAGTCAGCAGGAGGAAAATCAACATATAAGGTTTTGATCAAGGGGGATTTCAATACCATTAAACACACATTTTAAAAAGGGGTTTTTGATTAGTCACAAGGATTTGATGTCACCATGAAGGTTTTCCTGCTTTTCTAGGTATGAGGAGATTGAGATCATAAAATCTGTTCCTAAAAACACCTGCCTATCTAAAGACCTGTCCCACCAGATCCTCTGGGGCATGGAGTGCCTCCCTCCACCGTGAACTCCCTCAGAGGGTGTTGAGAGTCAGCAGCTGTCACAGCACAGGGTTCAGTCTCCACAGTGGTGGATGGCAAATGGCCTTATTGTTCCGTCATTGGCAGTGTAACAGGTAAATGCCAATTTGTAGCTGACGTTAGATAATTTTATAGCTAATCTTTACTCAGCCTTTTTCAGTCTAGTGCAGTCTTTTGAAATCCAGCTTAATGGAGTACACATATATTGAACTTTACAATTATACATTCTATACTCAATTCTTTGGCTTCCCGGGTGTCTCTAGTGATTAAGAACCTGACTGTTAGTGTAAGAGACATAAGAGACAACTTCAATCATTAGATCAGGAAGATCCTCTGGAGGAGGGCATGACAAGCCACTCCAGTATTCTTACCTGAACAATCCCATGGAAAGAGGAGCCTGGCAGGCTACAGTGCATAGGGTCATAAAGAGTCAGACAGGACTGGAGCAACTTAGCATGCATGCACACATAGTTAATCCTTTACTTGGTCTCAGGTAAAACACACTTATAGGTACCTTCACTCTAAACAACTTTCTGTGGACTGTCTTTAAATCCTTTATATAGGGTCACCATTGTTGGCTAAAGGTGCACAATTTAATCCTAGAACATCTTCCATGTAATGTGAATATGTTTGTATTAGCAATATCAAGTATTTTCTAGATAACTATAAAACTATGGTGAGAGATGGTGTGTTAACAACTTTTGCCTTCCAAATGAAAGATACCTGTGTTTAAGTAGGTAAATTCTTGCCTAGGGCCTGTCAGCCTACCATCCATGGGATTGCAAAAAGTCAGACATAACTTAGTGACTAAACTGAATTCTCCAGGCAAGAATAGTAGAATGGGTTGACATTCAATTCTCCACGGGATCTTCGTGATCAGGGGATCAAACCCAGGTCTTCAGCATTACAGGCAGATTCTTTACCATCTGCAGACACACATTTTAAAAAGGGGTTTTTGATTAGTCACAAGGATTTGATGTCACCATGAAGGTTTTCCTGCTTTTCTAGGTATGAGGAGATTGAGATCATAAAATCTGTTCCTAAAAACACCTGCCTATCTAAAGACCTGTCCCACCAGATCCTCTGGGGCATGGAGTGCCTCCCTCCACCGTGAACTCCCTCAGAGGGTGTTGAGAGTCAGCAGCTGTCACAGCACAGGGTTCAGTCTCCACAATGGTGGATGGCAAATGGCCTTATTGTTCCGTCATTGGCAGTGTAACAGGTAAATGCCAATTTGTAGCTGACGTTAGATAATTTTATAGCTAATCTTTACTCAGCCTTTTTCAGTCTAGTGCAGTCTTTTGAAATCCAGCTTAATGGAGTACACATATATTGAACTTTACAATTATACATTCTATACTCAATTCTTTGGCTTCCCGGGTGTCTCTAGTGATTAAGAACCTGACTGTTAGTGTAAGAGACATAAGAGACAACTTCAATCATTAGATCAGGAAGATCCTCTGGAGGAGGGCATGACAAGCCACTCCAGTATTCTTACCTGAACAATCCCATGGAAAGAGGAGCCTGGCAGGCTACAGTGCATAGGGTCATAAAGGGTCAGACAGGACTGGAGCAACTTAGCATGCATGCACACATAGTTAATCCTTTACTTGGTCTCAGGTAAAACACACTTATAGGTACCTTCACTCTAAACAACTTTCTGTGGACTGTCTTTAAATCCTTTATATAGGGTCACCATTGTTGGCTAAAGGTGCACAATTTAATCCTAGAACATCTTCCATGTAATGTGAATATGTTTGTATTAGCAATATCAAGTATTTTCTAGATAACTATAAAACTATGGTGAGAGATGGTGTGTTAACAACTTTTGCCTTCCAAATGAAAGATACCTGTGTTTAAGTAGGTAAATTCTTGCCTAGGGCCTGTCAGCCTACCATCCATGGGATTGCAAAAAGTCAGACATGACTTAGTGACTAAACTGAATTCTCCAGGCAAGAATAGCAGAATGGGTTGACATTCAATTCTCCACGGGATCTTCGTGATCAGGGGATCAAACCCAGGTCTTCAGCATTACAGGCAGATTCTTTACCATCTGAGCCACCAGGGAAGCCATTAAAAGACAAGGGAGATCTAAATTACTATGTTTTAAAAAAGACAGATGAAAGAAAGGATCATTGGCATTTTAAGAAATAAATATTAGTTACTTAAAAATACTGGCATTTTTTTTTATTCTTGGAAATCAGACTATTTCAAATATCATTATTAAGGAGATAAACTAAGAAGAGCTGGATTATTTCCAGCTCTTTTACCTATTCTTTCCTTTTCCCCATTTTTTTCTCCTCACCGTTTTCCACTGCTGTCTCCATACAATGGATAGATGGTGTCAATCTCAGGTTAATGGAAAACTCAAGAAAATAGGATAGTGTGCATCTCACTCTTCTTTTATTATAAAAAGCAATTATGTATTTTAATTTAAAATGTATTTTGTTGAGCTACTGACCCAGGTAAATTAAAGACATAAAAAGCCAGTAAGACATACAAAAGCTAAGATTGCTTGAAACAAAACAAAACAAAACTGCCTTATTGGATATTTTTAAAAGGAAAAACACTATTATGTATATTCAGGTTTTGAATCCATTAGGCAACCTTTTGTCCTCTCTTCTCTCTTGTAAGAGTCAAAGTTTAAAAAGAAAAGAAGTTGAAGGCTGTGAACTATTTTCTCTACATTAAAAGCCTAATGTGTCAAAGGATAGGATCCAGCACAATACACCAAGAGTTTATATTTTCAGAGAAATTCTTTGTTCTAATGACTCATTGAAATAAATGATTACAAGTTTAAGAAATTCATTTAAATTTAATTTGACCACATTACCTCTTGGTTGGTTTATAATTATCTCCAAGTAATTTTATAAATAATTATTTTGAATGCTGCATTTTGCTATACATCATGAAGTAACTAAATTAAGAATTTAAATTATGCTGCTTTAGTATTTATAGTTAATCAAATATTTTCACTTCAATTTGAACAGCAATAATTTTTAAATGACATGACTTAGTGACTAAACTGAATTCTCCAGGCAAGAATAGTAGAATGGGTTGACATTCAATTCTCCACGGGATCTTCGTGATCAGGGGATCAAACCCAGGTCTTCAGCATTACAGGCAGATTCTTTACCATCTGAGCCACCAGGGAAGCCATTAAAAGACAAGGGAGATCTAAATTACTATGTTTTAAAAAAGACAGATGAAAGAAAGGATCATTGGCATTTTAAGAAATAAATATTAGTTACTTAAAAATACTGGCATTTTTTTTTATTCTTGGAAATCAGACTATTTCAAATATCATTATTAAGGAGATAAACTAAGAAGAGCTGGATTATTTCCAGCTCTTTTACCTATTCTTTCCTTTTCCCCATTTTTTTCTCCTCACCGTTTTCCACTGCTGTCTCCATACAATGGATAGATGGTGTCAATCTCAGGTTAATGGAAAACTCAAGAAAATAGGATAGTGTGCATCTCACTCTTCTTTTATTATAAAAAGCAATTATGTATTTTAATTTAAAATGTATTTTGTTGAGCTACTGACCCAGGTAAATTAAAGACATAAAAAGCCAGTAAGACATACAAAAGCTAAGATTGCTTGAAACAAAACAAAACAAAACTGCCTTATTGGATATTTTTAAAAGGAAAAACACTATTATGTATATTCAGGTTTTGAATCCATTAGGCAACCTTTTGTCCTCTCTTCTCTCTTGTAAGAGTCAAAGTTTAAAAAGAAAAGAAGTTGAAGGCTGTGAACTATTTTCTCTACATTAAAAGCCTAATGTGTCAAAGGATAGGATCCAGCACAATACACCAAGAGTTTATATTTTCAGAGAAATTCTTTGTTCTAATGACTCATTGAAATAAATGATTACAAGTTTAAGAAATTCATTTAAATTTAATTTGACCACATTACCTCTTGGTTGGTTTATAATTATCTCCAAGTAATTTTATAAATAATTATTTTGAATGCTGCATTTTGCTATACATCATGAAGTAACTAAATTAAGAATTTAAATTATGCTGCTTTAGTATTTATAGTTAATCATATTTTCACTTCATGAACAGCTTTTAATTAGGAATTTGAGCTTAAATTTGACAATAAAAAACTGAGCTGATTCAAGTTATTGTTGAAGGATCTCTTCAATTTAACTATTAATTAAATAAGGCAATATACTTTTTAAAGTCTTCCTTAAATAGTTTTGAAGCTTAATACATTTAATGCATTCTCTGTCCTTTAGATTATTGTCAAGCTTTTTTACTAAATGTAAAGAAAAACAGTATTTTTAAGGTTTCTTTTGTGCAGATCCACATAATGTTAATACATATTAAATGGAGAGCTGTGATACTGTGATGATGATATATAATAATATTATACTTTCACCTATTATGCTACCATTTTATCAAATAAATAAGAAGAGAGATGGGAATTAGGCCTTTCTGGTATCCAAAATTAAAGAAATATTTGGAAGCATTGTCAAAGATGCCAGAGATGGTTGGAAAAAAAAGAAACTTTGAAGAAAATCTCTATGCTAAAGAAGTAACGAGGCACATCATAACTAAAATTTTCAAATTGTTGATAATTTTTATTTTGAAAATAGTCTTCCTGATAGTTAAAATGTATTTGAGTTGGGAAAGAGGAAGTACAATAGAATGAGAGCCTGCATCTTATCTTGAAATCTTAATATCAGTATGTTTCTAGATTGGTGGCTGAGACCAGGGAATTTCAGAAGAACTGAGAGAGATTCAGTTTTGCTCAGGATTAGCTAGAGGACTTTAGAAAATCAATTAACATCTTTGAATTCCAATGGTTTTCTCATACAAATTATGTGTTATATCCTCCATTAACATTATTTTATGCTCACAGCTAAAATTCACTCTCTTTCCTATGAAATCACACAAACGTGTTCCTAGTCAAAGGTGTCTTTGGTGAACTTGAAAATTCTACAATGGTTTTCTCAACAAATTCATTTAAATTTAATTTGACCACATTACCTCTTGGTTGGTTTATAATTATCTCCAAGTAATTTTATAAATAATTATTTTGAATGCTGCATTTTGCTATACATCATGAAGTAACTAAATTAAGAATTTAAATTATGCTGCTTTAGTATTTATAGTTAATCATATTTTCACTTCATGAACAGCTTTTAATTAGGAATTTGAGCTTAAATTTGACAATAAAAAACTGAGCTGATTCAAGTTATTGTTGAAGGATCTCTTCAATTTAACTATTAATTAAATAAGGCAATATACTTTTTAAAGTCTTCCTTAAATAGTTTTGAAGCTTAATACATTTAATGCATTCTCTGTCCTTTAGATTATTGTCAAGCTTTTTTACTAAATGTAAAGAAAAACAGTATTTTTAAGGTTTCTTTTGTGCAGATCCACATAATGTTAATACATATTAAATGGAGAGCTGTGATACTGTGATGATGATATATAATAATATTATACTTTCACCTATTATGCTACCATTTTATCAAATAAATAAGAAGAGAGATGGGAATTAGGCCTTTCTGGTATCCAAAATTAAAGAAATATTTGGAAGCATTGTCAAAGATGCCAGAGATGGTTGGAAAAAAAAGAAACTTTGAAGAAAATCTCTATGCTAAAGAAGTAACGAGGCACATCATAACTAAAATTTTCAAATTGTTGATAATTTTTATTTTGAAAATAGTCTTCCTGATAGTTAAAATGTATTTGAGTTGGGAAAGAGGAAGTACAATAGAATGAGAGCCTGCATCTTATCTTGAAATCTTAATATCAGTATGTTTCTAGATTGGTGGCTGAGACCAGGGAATTTCAGAAGAACTGAGAGAGATTCAGTTTTGCTAAGGATTAGCTAGAGGACTTTAGAAAAATCAATTAACATCTTTGAATTCCAATGGTTTTCTCATACAAATTATGTGTTATATCCTCCATTAACATTATTTTATGCTCACAGCTAAAATTCACTCTCTCTTTCCTATGAAATCACACAAACGTGTTCCTAGTCAAAGGTGTCTTTGGTGAACTTGACATATACCTATCTCTACTTAAATTAGTCTAGTTGTGCTGGCTCAGACTGTAAAGAATCTGCCTATTTAGAATAAAACTTGTGACATTTTAAATTAATAATATGTAAATATTGCTTTATGTTGCAGTGATAATATTCTTAATATGTTGGGTTAAATAAAATATTTAAATAATTAATTTTACCTATTTTTTTTTCTTTCTTAGTATGGCTTTCAGGAAATTTAAAATTACCTCTGAGTTTCATGTTGCATTTCTGTTAGCACTAGACATTTTTATTTTGTAGAATTCTGTGCAGTACAATAATCCTTTTATTTATTTATTTTTTTAAGACTCTTAGGTGATGATGCCAATGTATTCAAAAGTTTGAAAATGACCTACAGACAGTAGAGAATTCAGCAAATGATGGTGGTAGTGTTGTGATAGGTCCTAATCTCGCATAAGTATGGGATAATATTAGTACGTGAGTAAATTCTATCAATACATGAAAATTCTGGCATTGGGCAATTCTGGCTTGACATACTAGTCAGCCAAAAGGAAAAGGTATTCACTGTTCTGAATGACAGACTTAACGAGTAGCAAACCTATTTGAGGTCATTATGCAGTTAGCACCTTGTCTGCTATAGTAAACAGAGGTTCTGTTTTTAGTTCATGATATTTCTTGCTGTCTTCTCGTGAGAGACTGGTATCATAGGAAAAGACCAAGAAGAGGAAGATAAAACTAGAAAAATTGTGTTTGAGGGCTAGACTGTTGAAGTTAGATGGTGAGTATGCCTGATTAATTTACTTATTGATCCACTGTTGATGTAAATTGAACAGATTTGAATGGATTGTTGGAAGAACAAGAAATAAGAATAAAGGAGACTATATTTTCGATTCAAGAAAAATCAAGAATGCCATCCCCCCACCCCACCACATATGGAGAAAGTAATGAAATAGAATATTTAAATGAAAATACACTTAGAATTAATCTAATGAAAAGCAGGGTTTTGCACTAGTCTAAATGTATAAAAGGTACAGCTGCAATTCATTCTGACATCTAGATATAGCAGAAAGGACAATGTTATACAGCAGAATGTAGGTAATGATGCTTTTAGGGAAAGAAGCACATCTATTTTCAAGCTTTTCACTTTATTCTGATTTTACGAAAAACACAAAACTTGTTTTTGAAAAGCAGCTTGATTAAAAATCACCCAAAGGACAGTTATATTCTTTCTGAGATCCTGACTGAAGAACAGTAAATAGATTTTTTTAAAAATCCAAACGACAATATGTATTCATATCCGCTGATTAGTCAAGTCCATCCTTTTTCCTTTGAACCATTCTGTTTTAGAGAAATAAAGTACTTTGGCATCTTTGCAAACAAGAGTGGGTGTTGGGATGCAAAGAACCCTTTAGTGTTTGAGATTCTCAACAGGGCTTACTGCTAAAGACTTAATAGCCTTCTGAGAGAACTGAGGTTGCATTTTGTGCCACTGTGAATTTAAATCCAGGTCACAGAGATGTTAAATAGTAAATGACACATTTACTGTGCCACCCAGCTGCCTTCTCTAATGCACCAGGGCTGCCTTCTGAACAAAGTCAGTGTGCCAGTGTTAGACTTGTGTGCAAGTGGTTTTGTTGATTGGGGTAATGTTAAAAGAAGATATTCTGCTCACAATTAAAAAGCTACTTAGCTCAACTGCTAATTTGCCCCTGAAGTGTCAAATAGATGACTGGCTTCTCTAAAGGGGCTATAACCCTCCACCTCATAAGTGAAAAATTTTCAGGCTGTTCAGTGAGTCAGACTTGAAACTGAAGTACTCAGGGAGGGTATGTCCTATGATGAATGCCAGAGGTCACAGACTGTCGTCATCAGGCTACCAACATCAATCTGTTTAACGTTAACAAACTCGTTGAGAGTTATCATCGTTGTGGTTGTGTATGAAGGATGGTCTGCACTAATGGAATCTTAATAGTTTGTTACTTCTGTCACAACACTCTTTCACAAGTACTTTCTTCAAAACACTCTCTCTGGTGTATCCTGCTTGCAAGTCAATACCATACTGTGAATTCATTCCAAAGTTAAAGTTGAGAGGCGGAGAGCCTGTGATGGGTGAGAGCTGGAAGCTGTCATTCTTGATGTCCTCAGAGATCTATAGCATTAGAACCGCAAGAAGAGAACACAGGATGTGTGTCAAATGGGAGGAAGACAAAGCACTCAGCTGAGGATATTTGCCAGGCCAGGGACTGTCTCTCAGCTGTGACTCAGATCTCTTAAGTAGGCAAATATTTGAACCCAGGAAAGCTGTTCCTTGGCATGGTTGTACATGAAAATAAGCTCAGGGACGGGACCTCACACACACATGCCAGGGAACCACATTAACTATTTGTTGACCTCATGATTTTTTGGGTTTAGGCCTAATTTATAAAATTATTTGAATGACTTTGATATTCAGCCAGATGGGGAAAATCCTTGGCCTGTGTCACGGAACCATTATCTGCAAAGACTCAATCTGTCTCATTGTTGAAGTCAAGTATAAATTTTCTGACCCTAGAGGATTAAACTTACTATGCAAGGAAAAGAAAAATATATAAATCCAGGTCACAGAGATGTTAAATAGTAAATGACACATTTACTGTGCCACCCAGCTGCCTTCTCTAATGCACCAGGGCTGCCTTCTGAACAAAGTCAGTGTGCCAGTGTTAGACTTGTGTGCAAGTGGTTTTGTTGATTGGGGTAATGTTAAAAGAAGATATTCTGCTCACAATTAAAAAGCTACTTAGCTCAACTGCTAATTTGCCCCTGAAGTGTCAAATAGATGACTGGCTTCTCTAAAGGGGCTATAACCCTCCACCTCATAAGTGAAAAATTTTCAGGCTGTTCAGTGAGTCAGACTTGAAACTGAAGTACTCAGGGAGGGTATGTCCTATGATGAATGCCAGAGGTCACAGACTGTCGTCATCAGGCTACCAACATCAATCTGTTTAACGTTAACAAACTCGTTGAGAGTTATCATCGTTGTGGTTGTGTATGAAGGATGGTCTGCACTAATGGAATCTTAATAGTTTGTTACTTCTGTCACAACACTCTTTCACAAGTACTTTCTTCAAAACACTCTCTCTGGTGTATCCTGCTTGCAAGTCAATACCATACTGTGAATTCATTCCAAAGTTAAAGTTGAGAGGCGGAGAGCCTGTGATGGGTGAGAGCTGGAAGCTGTCATTCTTGATGTCCTCAGAGATCTATAGCATTAGAACCGCAAGAAGAGAACACAGGATGTGTGTCAAATGGGAGGAAGACAAAGCACTCAGCTGAGGATATTTGCCAGGCCAGGGACTGTCTCTCAGCTGTGACTCAGATCTCTTAAGTAGGCAAATATTTGAACCCAGGAAAGCTGTTCCTTGGCATGGTTGTACATGAAAATAAGCTCAGGGACGGGACCTCACACACACATGCCAGGGAACCACATTAACTATTTGTTGACCTCATGATTTTTTGGGTTTAGGCCTAATTTATAAAATTATTTGAATGACTTTGATATTCAGCCAGATGGGGAAAATCCTTGGCCTGTGTCACGGAACCATTATCTGCAAAGACTCAATCTGTCTCATTGTTGAAGTCAAGTATAAATTTTCTGACCCTAGAGGATTAAACTTACTATGCAAGGAAAAGAAAAAATATATAAACATACACAATCCCCTCTTCAGCTATACTAAAGCTAATATATTTTTTCTTCCCATCAGAAACAGAGGAGAACAACAAATATTTTGTCTATTTTATCTATTAATTACTATTTCCTCTGATTCCTCATTATCTTTAGGGTATTTCATGATACTAAAAAAAACTTTCTGCATTTTGAGAAATTACTCTATTCTAAATAGAATTTTCATTTTAATTTCTTATGGTGAGATCCTGTATGGTAAACTAACTTCACGCACTTTTGGACAATATTTATGTGTATCCTGCCCCTTCTGTGTGCACAGAAAAAGTAAAACTCTTTAAAGAAAAATAGATAAATTAGGAAATTTTTGTATTTGTTTCGCCCACATAAAATTTATAGTCTTTTAGGACAGATAAGCCACATACACAAGTATCTATACTATAACAGAAAGCATTAAGACTGATCAATTTGACTGCATTGACATATTAAAATTCTGGGCATCAAAATGCATCATTGCATTAGTGTTAAATTACACATCATAGAATGTGAGCAAATCCTGTTAATTGATATAAATTACATAGGAATAAAATCCAGAATGTGTAAAACTGTCAAAAATGAGTAAGAAGAAAACCAACTACACATTAGAAAACTAAGCATATATATATATGATCAGGTGATGAAACTGAATTGGAAATAAAACATGAAAAGTTACTATAACTCAGTAATCATCAGGGAAATATAAATTAAAATGAGATACAGCAATTGTATCAATTTTCTAGAAATGTTAAATCTGATAAAACCAGTATAGAATGCAAAGCTATGGGAATTCACTCATGCTTCTGCCAGAAATGTAAGATGACCAAGCCTGTAAGATGACCAAGCATGTAAGATGTCGAGAGCAGTTTAGCAAATCTAGTTAAGTTGAACGCATGCATAATCTGAAAACAAAATATCATTCCTAGGCTTATGCCTGTATTGGTATTCTAGCTGGAAATAGGTATTCCAGTTGGAAATTAGATAATTACAGGGAATGTCCTAAAGGAGCTATTGACAAAGTTTGGGGCAGGGTTACAAAGAGTCAGTAATGGATAACTAATATCCCAAGACTAATATTAGCAAGGAGTCACTCCCAGCTCTAGGCTAGAAGCTAGAAGGGCTACTGGGACCACTAGAAAGTATGCTGGCTGTAAGAGAAAGTTACCAATAAGAGGGGTGCTTCATCATGAGGGAAAGCAGCCAAGGTATGTGATCCAGGAGGGGAGAAGCCTGGGGTTTAAATTTGTTTTTGTTGTTTAGCCACTCATTCCTGTCCATCTCTTTTGTAACCCAATGGACTGTAGCCCACCAGGTCCGTTTGTCCATGGAATTTCCCAAGTAAGAAAACTGGAGTCGGATTGACTTTTCCTTCTCTAGGGAATCTTCCCAACCCAGGTCTCCTGCATTGGAAGCAAACTCTTTATCTCTGAGGCACCTGGGTAGCCAGAAGTTTAAATTACCTAGGTCATTCTCCTGTTGCCCTCTGGTACACTTTGAGCAGCTTCCTTTGGCATAATCAACCAGTAGTCAGGTCAAATGAGCGCCTTGGTTAAGTCCAAGAATATGAGAGTGCCAAGGCACAAAGTAGAGTAGAGACCTGGACGGGGTGAATGGAAGAATTTAATCTCTGGAGAATTCTCAGTAATGTACACATTTATAGAATGTCCATGTTAGGACTGTCAATAATGATGAAATTCAGAAATAACCTAAATATCCTTAAGGATGTAGCCATCTCAGAAAGTTTGGCATGCTCCAGTCCATGGGGTTGCAAAGGTCAGACACAAGCAATAACAATAACAAGAGGTCTCACACAATGTTCCGAGAAAGAAAAAAGATGCCAAAATGCATATAATTTGCTACTATTTATCATCTAAAGCATGTAAAAACATTATATGGTAGTAAAGGATACATGGTAAAAGTATACAAGAATTCAGAGGTATAATGAATGATAAATTAATGACAGAGGCTACCTGTAAGGAAGGAAGGAATGCATTATTTGGTATAGACTTACCCTAAAAATTATATTGTTTATCTGAAATTCAAATTTAACTTGGTATCCTGTATTTTATATGGCAACTTTAGTCAGGGAGGGATATATGACAGTTTCAGATGGTGGTATGTATTGCAAATATCTTCCTCCAGTCTGTGGTTGTCTTTTCCAGTGTTCTCTGTTGTTATAGCATGTTGTGATGGACAGAAGTAATGTTTCTTTAGTTGGGCAATGGCACTCCCAGCTCTAGGCTAGAAGCTAGAAGGGCTACTGGGACCACTAGAAAGTATGCTGGCTGTAAGAGAAAGTTACCAATAAGAGGGTGCTTCATCACGAGGGAAAGCAGCCAAGGTATGTGATCCAGGAGGGGAGAAGCCTGGGGTTTAAATTTGTTTTTGTTGTTTAGCCACTCATTCCTGTCCATCTCTTTTGTAACCCAATGGACTGTAGCCCACCAGGTCCGTTTGTCCATGGAATTTCCCAAGTAAGAAAACTGGAGTCGGATTGACTTTTCCTTCTCTAGGGAATCTTCCCAACCCAGGTCTCCTGCATTGGAAGCAAACTCTTTATCTCTGAGGCACCTGGGTAGCCAGAAGTTTAAATTACCTAGGTCATTCTCCTGTTGCCCTCTGGTACACTTTGAGCAGCTTCCTTTGGCATAATCAACCAGTAGTCAGGTCAAATGAGCGCCTTGGTTAAGTCCAAGAATATGAGAGTGCCAAGGCACAAAGTAGAGTAGAGACCTGGACGGGGTGAATGGAAGAATTTAATCTCTGGAGAATTCTCAGTAATGTACACATTTATAGAATGTCCATGTTAGGACTGTCAATAATGATGAAATTCAGAAATAACCTAAATATCCTTAAGGATGTAGCCATCTCAGAAAGTTTGGCATGCTCCAGTCCATGGGGTTGCAAAGGTCAGACACAAGCAATAACAATAACAAGAGGTCTCACACAATGTTCCGAGAAAGAAAAAAGATGCCAAAATGCATATAATTTGCTACTATTTATCATCTAAAGCATGTAAAAACATTATATGGTAGTAAAGGATACATGGTAAAAGTATACAAGAATTCAGAGGTATAATGAATGATAAATTAATGACAGAGGCTACCTGTAAGGAAGGAAGGAATGCATTATTTGGTATAGACTTACCCTAAAAATTATATTGTTTATCTGAAATTCAAATTTAACTTGGTATCCTGTATTTTATATGGCAACTTTAGTCAGGGAGGGATATATGACAGTTTCAGATGGTGGTATGTATTGCAAATATCTTCCTCCAGTCTGTGGTTGTCTTTTCCAGTGTTCTCTGTTGTTATAGCATGTTGTGATGGACAGAAGTAATGTTTCTTTAGTTGGGCAATGGCAGCACAGGTGTTCATTTTGTTGTTCTTTATAGTTTTCTGTATGTCTGAAATATCCCATAAGCAATATTGAAAATATCTGTGCAACAGAGGAAGAACTGAAACATGTCATAAGAAAGGTCTTCTGGATAAAATACTGTAAGGTGTTAGGATAAATAACTCAAATCCAGCAAATAGGCTCACTCACAGAGGCTCAAATCTTGAGCCATGGATAAGACAGAGAACGGTCACTATATTCTTGCCAAAGGAACTATATAAAGAAAGGTCATGAAGCCATGATTGTACATTGAGTATAATAAAAACAGTGACTATAATAATGATGATTAAAATAATGGGCAATATAAATGTTTTAAATAGTGTTTCTTGAGTGCTACTGTGCCAGACAACATTTTGATTTTTTGTAGATTTCACTTAATACTCTTAAAAATACTTTTGTGTAAGTATCATAATTCTCACACTTTAAAATGGGTTTCAAAGACCCTAGGTAATTTATGCGACTCCACATATCTAGTAAGTGGCAGAGGCAAAGTTTGAGCCCCAGTTGTGTGGGTTCAATATACACTTACAGTTATACATTTACCTGTAATAACTACTGAATCTAGCATTAAGATATAGGGTGCATCTGCACTGTGTTAGCAATTATATGTAAGTGCTTTATGTGTTTCCTTATTTGATTCTTGCAACAATCTTATGAGTTAGGTACCATCCAAATTTGTAAGATGAGATAAAGTAGCTTCCTCAAGAATCACTGGCTACACAATAGCAAAAATGATATCTTAACCAGTCCCATAGGACTGCAAAACCAATGAACCAAGTATGTTGTTTAATTTAGATAATGCCAGTGGTAAGGTATTTTGTTTTCTCAGTAATTACTTGTGGCAAGGTTATGTCGATGACCACTGGAAGTCTTTGAACAGTGAGATAAAATAATCAGATCTATGCTTCTATAAGATTAATATGAAAGTAATATGAATTTTAGCTGACAGTTTTATTACCATACATTGGTCACTGAGGTTTGATTCACTGTGCCCTTACTTCATTGTTGTCTTACCTCCACGCGTGCTTGTCTTACATATGACAAGCATTCAATATTCACATATGACAGGTAATCAGTAATTGCATTTTGCATGAGTAAGTGAAGGGATGAATGGTATGTGTAATCCAAACGAAGATGTGATAATATAATAACTCTAGGGAAGATTCAGAAGACTCCCCAGCTCTGTTATTTTCTTGCTTTGCTAGCATCCCGTCTGTGATTCTTGTACTTCATGACTACTGAGGCTCCTTGCGATGTCATCATGAGATGTGAAAAGGAATATGCATTTCTTGAATGCCTGCAAAGTAAAACTCCCATCCAGAAGCAGATAATTAAAACATAGGAATTTGGACTCTGTTAATTATCTGTAGCAGCAGTGTTTGTTAACTAGTGTGATCCTTGTGCTATAGAACGGTAGAGCTAGTTCACTTTTGCATAATGGGGTAGCATTGCTTTACTAGAGATTTAAGTATATTTGGACCTGTGGGCAATTGGTATTCATTTCAGATCAAAGTGCTGAATTTTAATTACCTCAATGAAAAGGTAATTAGATGAATAGGTAGAGAAAATGAATGATCATTAGTGAGTCTGATCTCAGGCAGGATTCTGGTGAAGTATGTATTTTAGAATGATTGATAACATATATTTCTTTCTACACCATTACCAGTCTTACTCTCATTGAAGTGTTTTTCACACACTCAAAAGGCTTATTCATGAAGAACTATCTAATAATTTCTATACAGACACAAGCTCCCAGTCACTCTCAACAGAGGGTAAAACAAAAATGATACTGCCAAAATTGTCCACTGCATTCCCCAAATATATTAAAAACTTGAACTTCTTTCCATGAAATTGTCAACTTTAGAGTTAATGAATTTATATAATTTGCATATTTCCAAGTGCATAGGCTTAGCAGAATACAGAGTGAAAAAAAAAAAAAAAAACCACCAAACAACGACAAAAAACTACTAAAGCTCAAGTTTCTGAAAATAGGCTGTTCTTTAAATAAGAGTATTTCTTCATAGGATGGATATGTCCAGTGAAACGTAAAATCTACCATTCATAATAAACTTATTTTTTCAATAGTAAGATATATTGACCAAATTGAAATAAGTGGTCTTAGCTATAGGTCAATGTATAGATGAGCAAGAGTTTGCAAAAATTAAATGCATGAGTAAGTGAAGGGATGAATGGTATGTGTAATCCAAACGAAGATGTGATAATATAATAACTCTAGGGAAGATTCAGAAGACTCCCCAGCTCTGTTATTTTCTTGCTTTGCTAGCATCCCGTCTGTGATTCTTGTACTTCATGACTACTGAGGCTCCTTGCGATGTCATCATGAGATGTGAAAAGGAATATGCATTTCTTGAATGCCTGCAAAGTAAAACTCCCATCCAGAAGCAGATAATTAAAACATAGGAATTTGGACTCTGTTAATTATCTGTAGCAGCAGTGTTTGTTAACTAGTGTGATCCTTGTGCTATAGAACGGTAGAGGTAGTTCACTTTTGCATAATGGGGTAGCATTGCTTTACTAGAGATTTAAGTATATTTGGACCTGTGGGCAATTGGTATTCATTTCAGATCAAAGTGCTGAATTTGAATTACCTCAATGAAAAGGTAATTAGATGAATAGGTAGAGAAAATGAATGATCATTAGTGAGTCTGATCTCAGGCAGGATTCTGGTGAAGTATGTATTTTAGAATGATTGATAACATATATTTCTTTCTACACCATTACCAGTCTTACTCTCATTGAAGTGTTTTTCACACACTCAAAAGGCTTATTCATGAAGAACTATCTAATAATTTCTATACAGACACAAGCTCCCAGTCACTCTCAACAGAGGGTAAAACAAAAATGATACTGCCAAAATTGTCCACTGCATTCCCCAAATATATTAAAAACTTGAACTTCTTTCCATGAAATTGTCAACTTTAGAGTTAATGAATTTATATAATTTGCATATTTCCAAGTGCATAGGCTTAGCAGAATACAGAGTGAAAAAAAAAAAAAAAAAAAACCACCAAACAACGACAAAAAACTACTAAAGCTCAAGTTTCTGAAAATAGGCTGTTCTTTAAATAAGAGTATTTCTTCATAGGATGGATATGTCCAGTGAAACGTAAAATCTACCATTCATAATAAACTTATTTTTTCAATAGTAAGATATATTGACCAAATTGAAATAAGTGGTCTTAGCTATAGGTCAATGTATAGATGAGCAAGAGTTTGCTTTAATAGTGATATTATTTAAGAATGCTATTTGTGATTCCCTACTGGTCTTAGGAAATGCATTTTCGAATTTCATATCCAGAACACCTATTCATCATCTGTCATTTCTCCTAAAGCCGCTATTGAAACTGAGGTCTTCATTCCCAGATGATTTCTACATCACTATTTTCATAAGTAGCTCCTACCTTTAAAATTCTTCTTGAGGAAAAAAGAAAAACCATGTTCCACTATGTATTGGAGCAAACCTGTAACTTGTAATTCTATCTCAGTGTATCTCTTTAGAAACATGTGCCATATTTGTTTAATTAACATGTTTTCTTCTGTAAATAAATCAGTTGTTTCTAATGAAAACTCATCTTGTTTTTAAGTGTACATACCAGTCTCATGTTTCAGAGATACTTAACTATCTATATAATAATTAACGAAAACTCAGTTATCTACAAATAATGTGAACTGAAGATGATTTAGTTAACATGTGCCATTTTTGTTTATTTCTTTTTTTAGCTTGAGGCACAATAATAACTATCTGGTTTATTTAGCAATCTTTTCATACTGGGGTTTGAATCTTCATTTTGCTTTCTTTGAAAATGTTTTGCTCTTCTACCCAACAAAGAAATTAAAAAAAAAAAAAAAAGACACCCAGGATCAAATACATTATTTTAGATTTTACATTTTTACTTTTGACTACTTTTTCAATAATGTGAAATTAAAATTAATTTGGTACCAAAGGTAGTGAGTTCAGTGATATAGGGAATAATTATGGAAAACTATTTAAAAGAATTTTAAAGAAAATATAAATACACCGTTGTTTAGATGATGGCATGCTGTCTTAACAATATTTATAGTTTAAATACATACAGAAATGAGGCCTTAAATTCACATATTTGGCTCCTTGTGCCTCATCTCCCATCCGGCCCTTACTCAGCTTGTTCTTCAGTACTTCACATAGATAAATTTTATGGGTAAAGGAAGGGACACACCTTTGTCAAAGAATGTGGCATCCATAACATTTCTGTATATACAAACTCCAACTATTTTATTTTATAAGCATAAGCGAATTAAAAGATTATAATAGTACCTAATAGTACCATTCATTACTCTAAGATTTTAGTTTTCTTCTCTTAAAAATACTGGTTATTTAAAGTTAGGTAGTTACCATAGTATTTTTAAAAGAGGGAAAACATGAATGGAAAAGATATAATTGTCCAAAACTAAGATAGAAGGATAATATTTCTGTGAAATTATGTTCATTTCCTTATCCAAAATTATACCAAGTGCTATAAAAATTCATCAAAGTGGTACTCTCACTGCTTACTGAGCTTCTCGTACTGAAGTTTTCATGAAAATGGACAGGAGATGCCTTCATTCTCAAATAATTCAAGATACGTTTAATTTTTTTCTTTATTTTGAAAGAAATAATCCATACCTTCTTTAATAAACATAAAATATTTACTTCCTTCAGATTCTGTGGAATATATCAGTATCACTTATAAAATTCCAAGTGAATTATTAGTAGGTGAAAAATCTCTTTAATAGTGATTTCTGTCTACAAAAAAAATGCCAGTTTAAAAATCAGATTGATTTTTTGGAACTACCACATGGAATGATCATTATATTTTAAAATATTTTCAGATGTTTAATTTGAAATAAGATAAATTATGTAACATTAAACCTCACCTAGAAAACACTTTGATCCTAAGGAATTATAAACAAATATTAGAAAATATTTATTTTCTTTTGTAAGCATTGACAAAAGATTTTACTAATACCTAGTCATTATTCAAACTTACAGTTAAAATTGATGACTAGATTTAATCTTACAGATATGCATTTTGATTATGTAGTTGACTCAGTCTATTAGGTCTTCTTTTAATGGTCAATTTATTTAATTTTGCTTACAGACCTGGAATTTGTTCAGTTCCAGTATTAATGTAATGTTAATTTATAGAAAGGATAGTTATATTACCTCTTTTTGTATGGAGTTTGAAAATAAATTCCTCATTCTCTATTAAAAAGTTGAAACATATCCTTACAAAAGAGAAGAAAGGGGAGAGAGCTATCTCTCTTCTTTTAACAGCTATCATAATTCTGTAAGGCAGATTTAGCTTTACAGTGGCATGGAATTATAAGATACATTATATTTTTATTTAGCAGCTTCATTCTAGATAGTCTGTAAAATGGGGAACTTTAATGTTACCATTTTATATAGGTGAGAACACTGAGGCTTAGAGAGTGCAGATGTCTTGACAAATATCACATATATAATTGAGTGAGTTGGGTCTCCCGGGCACCATTGTTTTCTACCTTTCCAAGCTTGTAGCTCTGTATATGAGTTTCACTGTTTGGGGGCAGGGAACAATGAAGTCATCCTTTTAATGTTCTCTTTCTTCTAAGTGACACTTTTTTCTTGCCTATCTAGATATTTGTAGTATTTTAAGGAATTTTCTGTTTTCTGTGCTGTGTTCAGGTATGTCTGACTCTTTGCAGCCCCATGGACTATAGCCCTGCATGCTCCTCAGCCCATGGAGTTTTCCAGGCAAGAAAATGGTGTGTGTGGGTTGCCTACTCCAGGGGATCTTCTTGACCCAGGGATCAAGCTTGTGTCTCCTTTGTTTCCTGCATTGTCAGGTGGATTCTTTACCACTATACCAACTGGGACACTCATTGTAAGAAATAAGTATTTAAAATATTTATAATAAATCAACGTTTGGCCAGACTATTTCTACTTGTTTCTCTGTCTTTATTGATTTTTTCACTAGAATATGAAGATACTACAATAATAATATGGAACTAATATGCAGGTTTGTTTTGGATTCAGTAGCATCATAAATACACACATGTGCTTAAGGGAACTCACTTTGTCCCTCCCAAATGGTGTGATATCCTTTGCTATGCTATTCTCTGTATGTTATAGGTGCTGTATTACAAATTGGATAATTTCAGCACAGCTCATTCTGCTTTACTTAAAATGTTCTTATACAGATTTTATCATCTGTTCCTCACTAATTCCACTGTTTTAGACTATCAATTTTACTTTGTGTCCCTCACACTGAAATCCTGCTATACAAATCTGGGGCAAAATATGTCAGTTTTATATTTCAATTTTTCTCTGTTAGTTATCATCCTAAGAAACTTTTTGTTTCTTGTTATTTTTTAGAAATATTTCCCAGTCTTGATAAATGTGCTTCTCACCTTTATACTTGTTGTAGTGCTACTGATATATGTTTCTTTTAGTTGATTTCCATTTTAAAAAGCTCTATTTTAGTCTTGTCTTTAAGTATAATTTTAATATCTGTGAAATAAAAACTAAAATAAATACATGATTAAGGCTAAAAGATACTTTTTCATATACTATTTAAATCATAGGTTAACTTAAAAAAACATATTTTGGCCTCTTTTATTGGTCCTTCATTTATTTATTTTCATCCATTTTAATTCTTTGGTCATTGTGGGCCTCCCATCGCAGCAGCCTCTTTGGTTGCAGAGCACCAGCTCCGGGCATATGCACTTCAGAGTGCTGGCTCGTAACTGGATACACCAGTCCAGTCGCTCCATGGCATATGAGATCTTCCCATGCCAGGGATTAAACCGGTGCCCCCCTGCACTGCAAGGCAGATTCTTTACCTGCTGTACCAACGGGAAGCCCATAAATCATAGCTTAACTTTTTTACTTTTGATAGTTGTGTGTCATAAACTCCACAATTATTGATTATTTCACCTACTACATGAAATCCACATTTTTTTCTAACTTGTGACCCTTTCAGTCGAATGCATGTATTGTTTATCAAGTTTTATAATTTGTTCTACCTGGTACTCAGAGTTTTAGGCACTGGAAATCTCTCTCTATCTCTGTCTCTCTCTCTCTCTCTCTTTTTTTTTTTTTTTGTTTGGTTTTCCTTATTTTTCAATTCTTTTTTCCTGTTGCTGCTCTTACCTAGACACTTTTTGTCTACTTCCCTCTTTTCTCTTCCTTCTGCTTTCTTATGTCCCAAGGCACAGAACACTTTGGAGTTTCCTTTGAGGACTACAGACCACAGGAACATTTTCATTTTGCGCGTACTACATCTTTTATCACTTAAGGTTTCTCTAAATCATTATATTTAAATATTTCTTTAATGGGTCAGGTTGAGCCTTGAGTAGCAGATGAGAGATGATTAAATATGCAAGGGACTAAGTGAAGCACCTCAAAAGATATAGAGAATGGAGCAGGAGCAGACTGATAGAGCCTTCAAATCACCAAGCATGTGTCACTGGAGAAAATATTAGGTGAGTAGAGGGTGAGCAGTGGAGTCTGTATAGGGAGAGAATCAGACAGCAGTTCAATGCTAAGGACATCTCAGCCAGGCCAATGGGTCAGCACATAGTGATTATTAGTTGAGAGGAAGCTGCCAGTCAAGTGTTTCCTCAACAGCTTGAAGGTTTTGTGGTAGATCCTGTGGTGGGGTGTACTACACCTGTTGAAGACAATTATGGGAAAACTCTCCTGGTTGCCCAGCAACACACTCTTTCTTAGAAATGATTCAAACTGGCATGGAGTGGAAGAAAACAGACTGCAACAATATTTCGGAATTTATTCACTCCTAAAATATGCTTCATTGGTCAACTCTAAATCAAGGCCTCTGATCTACTATTAATCAAATTTATGAAACAGATAAAAGTTCATTAATATTCATATAACTTTGAAATGGAGGAGATGGAGCATTGGGGGAAAAGCCTAAGAACTGAATTTAAAATGACTTTTTTAGTAATGAGTAAAATTGACTTCCTAGTTGACACTAGTGGTAAAAAATCCATTAGGTAATGCAGCAGGCATAAGAGATGTGGGTTCGATCCCTGGGTTGGGAAGATCCCCTGGAAGAGGTCATAGCAACCCACTCCACTATTATTTCCTGGACAATCCCATGGACAAAGGAGCCTGCGAGGGCTCCCCCTGGTGGTCCAGTGGGTAAGGACACCGCCTTGCAGTGCAAGGGGCGCCGGTTCGAGCCCTGGCCTGGGAAGATCCCACGTGCCGCGGAGCAGCTGGACTTATGTGTCCAATCACCGAGCCGGAGCTCTGGAGCGCGTGCGCACAGAGCCTGCGCTCTGCGACAACAGACGCCACCGCGATGGGAGGCCCGCAGGAGCCAAAGAACAAAGACGGATGAAAATGGAGAAATGAAAGACCAATGGAAGTGGCCCGCCCGCTCCCCTCCTTCCCCAACCCAACCCCCGCCCAAAATAAATAAATAAATAAATCTTTAAAACAAAAAAAAAGGAGCCTGCGAGGCTACAGTCCATAGGATCGCAGAGAGTAGTACATGACTGAAGTAATTTAGCCCACAATATTGGGTAGCCATTATTATTTACAATAGATAAGAACAATATTTTAAGTTGGGTTTTTTGTGTATTTATTTCAATTAATTTCAATTATTTAGACCAATTATGAATATATATTATAGTATTATAAACTGAATTGAAAATGTTAGTTTCAATGAGATGATAACTCTTTGCAAGTAATTAATTTCAAACATGTAAAAATGATTCTATATCCTAAGAGAGATAAAGTGAAGCTAGTAAAGGTTAATGCTGACATTTTACTGGTTAATAAACCATTCTCTATGTATAAATTATTTACAGGGAAACCTCATTTCCTGAGACCTCTAGGATTCTGTGTGACAAACTGTTACTGTAGTGCGTTATCCATGAAGACATTAGTCTGTTGCTTATTAAAATACAGTAGAAAGTAAGTATGAAAGAAAATTATAAAAATAGAGATGTTAGCTTTAAAACATGAAATAAAGCAGGAAGACTGTGGTAACAATGAGGGAAAATAATATGCATCTGAGATATAAAGAAATCATTGTTTGTTCAAAAAGAGACTTACATCTTGAGCTAACCAAAATTTAAATTAAGGACCGTGAAAATATAACTATTGCATAAAATCCATGAAAAGCAATAACTGGATGTAAGGAATCTGCCTCAAAAAATCTAGTAGAAATCAGTTGCACACGTTTAAGAAATAACAGGCACACCCCTTTCAAGATTTACATTTAATATTTGGCAAGCCACAGAAATCAGTTAATGGACATAATAGAGGACATTTAAATAAAGGCACATGGTATATGCACATGTTCAGTATGTGTGTATGTGTGGCTGTATTAGAGGCAGAAGCCACGCGTGGTAAATCTCACTGAATTATAAATTAACAAGAAGATGCCCCTTATCCTCTGATTTTCATTTCAGCTTATTTCCAAACACCTGCTTTATTGTTTTCTCATTGTGAAGTTCAGGTCACTCTGCATTACCATCTGATCACATTGTGAGTGGAAGATGGTGCCGCTCCAGCTCTGAAGTTTGTCCTTTCTCTGATGGGCTGTTTCTATGTACCAGTTCCAAAGTCCCCAGGTCCCTTCTAACAGGCCCCCTCCCGGCCACCATCTGCAGTTTATCTTTTTGAAGTTTCAGTTACCCATGGTCAACTACAGTCTGAAACTATTAAATGGAAAAGTACAGAAACAAACAAGTTTTAAGTTTGGAATTGCAGGCTCTCTGAGTGAAATCTCACACTGTCTTGCCCAGGTCGTGAATTGCTCCCTGACTGGTGCATCTGCAATGAGTTGCTTAGTCTTTTTGCTTTTCAGAGCCACAGTCACTGCTCAGTGCACAGTCAGTGCTCGTGTTCAACTTACTATTATTTTACTTAATACTGGACTCTGAATGCCAGAGTAGAGCTAATGGCAATTCAAATATGCCAAAAAGAAACCATAAGGGGCTTCCTCTAAGTGAAAGGGTAGAAGTTCTCAATAGGAAAAGGAGAAAACTTCTATGAAGTCCAAGATCAGGAAACCTCATTTCCTGAGACCTCTAGGATTCTGTGTGACAAACTGTTACTGTAGTGCGTTATCCATGAAGACATTAGTCTGTTGCTTATTAAAATACAGTAGAAAGTAAGTATGAAAGAAAATTATAAAAATAGAGATGTTAGCTTTAAAACATGAAATAAAGCAGGAAGACTGTGGTAACAATGAGGGAAAATAATATGCATCTGAGATATAAAGAAATCATTGTTTGTTCAAAAAGAGACTTACATCTTGAGCTAACCAAAATTTAAATTAAGGACCGTGAAAATATAACTATTGCATAAAATCCATGAAAAGCAATAACTGGATGTAAGGAATCTGCCTCAAAAAATCTAGTAGAAATCAGTTGCACACGTTTAAGAAATAACAGGCACACCCCTTTCAAGATTTACATTTAATATTTGGCAAGCCACAGAAATCAGTTAATGGACATAATAGAGGACATTTAAATAAAGGCACATGGTATATGCACATGTTCAGTATGTGTGTATGTGTGGCTGTATTAGAGGCAGAAGCCACGCGTGGTAAATCTCACTGAATTATAAATTAACAAGAAGATGCCCCTTATCCTCTGATTTTCATTTCAGCTTATTTCCAAACACCTGCTTTATTGTTTTCTCATTGTGAAGTTCAGGTCACTCTGCATTACCATCTGATCACATTGTGAGTGGAAGATGGTGCCGCTCCAGCTCTGAAGTTTGTCCTTTCTCTGATGGGCTGTTTCTATGTACCAGTTCCAAAGTCCCCAGGTCCCTTCTAACAGGCCCCCTCCCGGCCACCATCTGCAGTTTATCTTTTTGAAGTTTCAGTTACCCATGGTCAACTACAGTCTGAAACTATTAAATGGAAAAGTACAGAAACAAACAAGTTTTAAGTTTGGAATTGCAGGCTCTCTGAGTGAAATCTCACACTGTCTTGCCCAGGTCGTGAATTGCTCCCTGACTGGTGCATCTGCAATGAGTTGCTTAGTCTTTTTGCTTTTCAGAGCCACAGTCACTGCTCAGTGCACAGTCAGTGCTCGTGTTCAACTTACTATTATTTTACTTAATACTGGACTCTGAATGCCAGAGTAGAGCTAATGGCAATTCAAATATGCCAAAAAGAAACCATAAGGGGCTTCCTCTAAGTGAAAGGGTAGAAGTTCTCAATAGGAAAAGGAGAAAACTTCTATGATGAAGTTGCCAAGATCTAAGATAAGAATGAATGTTCTGTCTGTGAAATTTTACAGTTTAATAAACCAATATTATCTCTTTTTAGTAGCATGTAAAGGAAGAGCAGTTTCTGTTGAATGTAAAATTATAATAATAAACCCAATTAAAATATGCTCTGATTTTTGTCATCATCATCTATGAGAGATCCTAAGAGTGCCAGAGGGAAATACTCCTACCAGTTGGTATAAATCTCTCTCAACCTCTAACCTCCGTTGTATTTCCTTGTCACTATTAGTGATGTTATCTGAAGTGAGACAGAATAACGTTATGATGCTAAGGCAGCAAGAGAGAGATGATGTCTATTAAAGGTTTTTCTAATCTACTTAGAGAAACCTATAAATACTTCAGTTGTGATAGAATTGTACCCATGATTATAGTAAATGAAAAATAGATCAAGAAACTTAATAATGAATGATTATCCCCTGATGATTTTCAATATTATGGAGTTTTAATGAAGGAGTTAATGCAGGGTGAACTAATATCTAACAGATTCACATAGCGTCACTTGGCTGCTGGTAAATCATAGTCTCTATTTGGTAATTTAAATATAAAAAACTACTATTATCTATGGAAAAAATAGTGCTTCAGAAAGCAAGCTCTTAAATAGGTCAGAACCCTAATGTGTATCCATTTATTTTGCTTAGCAGGGGATTGAAAGGAAAAATAACATTAAAACACATTCTGAAGGTGAGATATAAATTGTAACCATTTTATGAAATTGAAGCCCAAGATCCATTGTTATAATACTTTGCCTTATAAACACATTTTGTAAACCAAAGTACTTAAAATCCACTTTAAAAAATATAGGTTAGGGCTTCCCCTGGTGGTCTAGTGGATAAGGACACCGCCTTGCAGTGCAAGGGGCACCGGTTCGAGCCCTGGCCTGGGAAAATCCCACGTGCCGTGGAGCGACTGGACTGATGTGTCCAATCACCGAGCCAGAGCTCTGGAGCGCCTGTGCCCAGAGCCAGTGCTCTGCAACGACAGACGCCGCCGCAATGGGAGGCCCACAGGAGCCAAAGAACAAAGACGGATGAAAACAGAGACATGAAAGACCAATAGAAGTGGCCCGCCCGCTCCCCTCCCTCCTCAACCCGACCCCCGCCCCAAATAAATAAATAAATAAATAAATCTTAAAAAAAAAAAAAAAAGGTTAATTAGAGGTTATGTATCTCGGGGAAAAAAATTCTGTTTTAAAGATGCCTCTGAAACAAGTGAACGTAATAGATGGAATCAAAAATAATGCAATGTTTAAGCTTTTGAGCTCTCTTAGCTACTTATTTTCATTATAAATCTTAAAAAAAAAAACTTTTACTTTGAAATGCTTATGCAAAGTTACAGTGAATGACATTAGTTTATTAGTAATTCTGAATATCTTCTGGGAAAAAATTAGATTGTTAAATTCATATAGAAAAAAATTTATTCTTACTTAAGAAAGCAAATTTAAGATACCGATCAGTAGAACTGTACCCAGTCCCCCAAATTTCTGAACTTACTGGTGTTTGAAGGGATTACACGTCAGAGCAAAGGCCTTAAGGGCCTTAAGCAAAGTATTGCCCTATAATATGTGTCTGCTATTGCTCTTAAAGCTTCTAGTCTCCAGTAAAGCCAGCCTTGACCACAGCACAGTTTTAAATCCCCAAATAGATGGTCCCCACTAAGTACAGTAAACAGGGGCACTGTGTTAGAAACATTTGCACAGAAGTGTTTACAAAGGTTTTGAGAATCTGAAATCTTGTTCAAAAAATGTACTGGTAGATATAACTCTTGAATGAATTGAAATTGATTGAACTAAGAATTTCAGGTTTCTTTCACAAAGAGGTGGGAAAACAAACAAACATGCACCAGAGTAGACTCTTTCTAAAGGTGCTCTTGTCAGAAGTGTGGTTTGTTTTCAGGGAAATTGAGTCTGTACCAAGTACTGGAAAGGGAAGAAAATTGTTAACAACAAGTAACCACCAGTTTTAGATAGATCTAGTGAATTTATCAGGCTCTTCATTGTTTACCTCTTTGTGTGTGTGTGTGTGTGTGTGCGTGAGTGTGTGTGTGCGTGTGTTTGTGTGTACTGGCTTCATATTATTCCATGTTCTCTCAAGCTACATGCATTCTAGATTTACCAAACAAAAAAACTGGGTTCAAGCTTCTGCTTTCCTTCACATGCATTTCACAGAAATGCTCTATAAAAATTTACTTCATTGAACAGAACATTGCCTGAAGAACGTGCCAATCCTGTTTTAAAAGGAAAAAAAAAGTGCTTGTGAGGACAGTTCTGCAAAACGAAAACACACCTGCCTGTGCAGTTTGATTGAAACATTTAAACTCAAGTGAATGGGTTGTTTGCCTAATAGACAATTAGCAACATCTTTGGAATGCTTAACAGGAAGAAGTTCCTGTGCTAGGTGATGAACCAGATAATAAGTATGGATGGGCAGGTAATTAAGTACTGTGTTTCAGTGATCATTATAATTCTTGTTCAGATATTTAAATTGTAGAATATTCCCAAAAGATATTAACAATTATTGAGTAAGCATTAGGCATTATTTTGTACATGGAACCAATGCTACTTATTGTCATCTATTTATTGGTAAAGATAGAGAGAGAGATGTAAGTAATTTTTTCAAGTCTGCAGAAGTTGTGGTATTTTGAACACATATTTGACAGAGAATCTCACCGTTTGAAACACATGTGTGTCTTCCTCTAGATCTTGAGATAAAAACCAACTTTCTCAAAAAGCTCTTCATGGCTTATCTCCTTGTTGTTGGTACCAGCTTCATATTATTCCATGTTCTCTCAAGCTACATGAGCTCTAGTTACACATTGCTCCTCATACCTGGAGCTAGAATGCTTCTTCCTTCTGTGCCCTAACCAAGCTAGTATACTTTTATTCTTTAGAATTCAGCTTATTCTCCCTCTTCCCAGAGAATCTGTGAATAGGTTCAAGACCACTGACTTGAGCTTTCAGAGCTCAGGAGCCTCTGCTATAATCATCTCTTACAACTGATAGACTGTCCACAGTGGACTGAGCTCCCTGAAGTCAGTGGCTAGGTCTGCAGTTGCATTTGCAAAGGTACCATCAAGCGAGAGTGTCCAAACACACCCATAATAAATACTGTTCTAGTTGCCACTAGGGTTTGTACGTGCTTTATGCAAATTTTACCCAGTGAAGTGTTCTCTGTGTGTGTGTGTGTGTGTGTGTGTGTATGTATGATGAAATTCATCAGAATAGAGTATTTTATAGTAGAATGAACTCAATTGTGTGTATTTTTTATAGTCCTGAAATGGTGAATCCTTTTATATGGCTTAACGGAAATAGCAGCTCTGTCAGACTATTGCTGTTATCTGTTTTTAAACTGTAGCCATCATGTTATCATTCTAAAACATGTTTACAGAAATTGGTTGTGTAAAAAAGGCATCAGGAAATCAGATTTCAACTTGAATTCAAGTAATTTCTTTGTAATTGTAACACTGAAATACATTGACTCATATCAAAGTCTATTATTTTGTCACTGTCTAGTTGGGTGACCTTGGGTCAGTAACTTCATCTTTGCAGATGAGATTTTTGCATCTGTCGCATACGGGATTGGAAGAGATCATCCCTTAGGTCTTTTTTAGTTCTTAAATTCTGTGTCTCTTAGTTCCTCTCTAAGGAATTGTAACTCTGAAAACTGCTGCCATTTCACATCCTACTCTCTTTGCAAATAAGATATTTTCAATTCCCAGTGATGAAATGAATCTACATACACGCTTTCATTTTATTATACTAGAGTAAAATGATTTACAGAAAAAAATATATGTATGTATATATTTTCAAAATATCTTCCTAAGACAACCAAATTTGATTGAATCATGAATATAAGTGAGGATGAATAGGTTCAACATTTACCCTTAGCACCTTTTCCCCAACTGTCTGGTTCTAATTTTTAAACCTTGGTAGCATTGTATTAAGAAGCCTTAGTAACTCCTCTCTAACTAGTGAAGAGTACATTGTGAGTTACAGGCATAATTATCAGCATTTCAGCACATTAAATTCCCCACTGCCCCCATTTAGTGGATGTTTATGAGTCCTTTGGGTTTAAGCACTCTTATTCATTAGTTAGTGTGACATTGCAGAATAAGCTCATGAAAATATTTCTGATTCCTTCAGCAATCATGTACCATTTCACAGTGGCAGACTCCACTGAAAGTAGTTGAATTATAAATATTCAAAGTACTTTGCAAAATGTGTCAACTTTGTGACCCTCCCTGATCCCATCTTCTGTCATTTATTTTGTTCACATAGATTTTTGTAAATATCTTCTCCCATTGTAACTTGTCTTTTTACTACCCTTGTGGTATTAAAGAACAATCTGAAATTCGATGCAATGGAATTTATCAAAGGGTTTGCATTATGATTTGTGTTCCTTGTCTTTAGATTGACATTTATGTTTCTCTGCACAATGGAGATACAACTCCACTTTTTTGTTTTTACTTTGGCTGTAAAGCAATTATGTCTGTCTTGTCATTTCTTTATAGATAGGGCCACCAGTTTCACTGTAGCCATAAAAATTTTTTTTTAAAACACTTTTGAATTCAAGTAATTTCTTTGTAATTGTAACACTGAAATACATTGACTCATATCAAAGTCTATTATTTTGTCACTGTCTAGTTGGGTGACCTTGGGTCAGTAACTTCATCTTTGCAGATGAGATTTTTGCATCTGTCGCATACGGGATTGGAAGAGATCATCCCTTAGGTCTTTTTTAGTTCTTAAATTCTGTGTCTCTTAGTTCCTCTCTAAGGAATTGTAACTCTGAAAACTGCTGCCATTTCACATCCTACTCTCTTTGCAAATAAGATATTTTCAATTCCCAGTGATGAAATGAATCTACATACACGCTTTCATTTTATTATACTAGAGTAAAATGATTTACAGAAAAAAATATATGTATGTATATATTTTCAAAATATCTTCCTAAGACAACCAAATTTGATTGAATCATGAATATAAGTGAGGATGAATAGGTTCAACATTTACCCTTAGCACCTTTTCCCCAACTGTCTGGTTCTAATTTTTAAACCTTGGTAGCATTGTATTAAGAAGCCTTAGTAACTCCTCTCTAACTAGTGAAGAGTACATTGTGAGTTACAGGCATAATTATCAGCATTTCAGCACATTAAATTCCCCACTCCCCCCATTTAGTGGATGTTTATGAGTCCTTTGGGTTTAAGCACTCTTATTCATTAGTTAGTGTGACATTGCAGAATAAGCTCATGAAAATATTTCTGATTCCTTCAGCAATCATGTACCATTTCACAGTGGCAGACTCCACTGAAAGTAGTTGAATTATAAATATTCAAAGTACTTTGCAAAATGTGTCAACTTTGTGACCCTCCCTGATCCCATCTTCTGTCATTTATTTTGTTCACATAGATTTTTGTAAATATCTTCTCCCATTGTAACTTGTCTTTTTACTACCCTTGTGGTATTAAAGAACAATCTGAAATTCGATGCAATGGAATTTATCAAAGGGTTTGCATTATGATTTGTGTTCCTTGTCTTTAGATTGACATTTATGTTTCTCTGCACAATGGAGATACAACTCCACTTTTTTGTTTTTACTTTGGCTGTAAAGCAATTATGTCTGTCTTGTCATTTCTTTATAGATAGGGCCACCAGTTTCCTAGGACAGTATCCATTTATGATGGTTGTCTTGAAGTAATAATTAATATTCAGTTTTTCATTCCAATGTTGCATTGACAAATAATTCTGTGATATTTTTGCCTAACCTAGATATTTGTTTCTCTGAATTCTTTAAGAACTTTTTCTGTAATATCTTTTGTTTGGCTATTTCCTCAGTTTCAATGTAACATGCCTAAAGTTGAATTTCTTTTTATTTATCTTTGTCCTTGTGTTTCCTGATTCTGTAGATTGATATATTTTATCAGATGTGAAAATGTCCCATTCATTATCTTTTCCAACAATGCTTCTGATCTATTCTCTGTTTTTTTCTCATCCTGTTAATTCAATTAGTTTTTCCATCAGCAATCTAGACTTCATTGGTTTTTACATCTTTTCATATTTTTTTATCTCTTTCTTGGCTATACTCAGTATAATTCCTATAACTGTATTTCCCAGTTCACTAATTCTCTCATACACAGTAATCCATTATTAGGTTCTACATATTAACAGTAAATTTTAAAATGTCTAGAGTTTTAAAATTTTAGAATATCTATGTATTTTTCAAATATACTTGGTTATTTTATAGTCAATTGCTTTTCACTCATTTTTATTTTGTTCTTTGGTTCATTTTGATATATCATATATTATTTTTTATGTTTATCAGATACTTTCACTACCTGAAAATATCTTTCTGAAGTCTTCATATCCTATTATGTCCTACAGCTTTTACTTATGGTGGCTTGATTTATTGTGAGGTTAGTGATTAGTTTTTTATATATGTTATTGTAACTTAGATTTTATCTGTTGGAATACATTAAGAACTGAAAGAAGAGTTTAGTCCAGAGAAGATTTTCAGAAACTTGTACCAAGATGATTATAATATAGGGATATTTCAAATTCCTAGCGTGAGATTTATTGTGGTTTATTTGTTTGTTTTGTAGCTTGTTTTGTTTTAGTGTCTTTTGTTTTTATCTCCCTCAGTAAATTTTTTTTTTTTTAAAGATTTATTTTTATTTATTTATTTTTGAGCGGGGGTCAGGTTGGGGAGGGAGGGGAGCAGGCGGGCCACTTCTATTGCTCTTTCATTTCTCTATTTTCATCCGTCTTTGTTCTTTTGGCTCCTGTGGGCCTCCCATCGCGGCGGCGTCTGTTGTCACAGAGCACCGGCTCTGGGCCCATGCGCTCCAGAGCTCCGGCTCGGGTAATTGGACACATCAGTCCAGCCGCTCCGCGGCATGTTGGATCTTCCCAGGCCAGGGCTCGAACCGGTGCCCCTTGCACTGCAAGGCGGTGTCCTTACCCACTGCACCACCAAGGGAAGCCCTCTCTCAGTAAATTTAAGGCTATCACTCTTTTAGTAGATAAAGCTGATAGCCTATGTCATGAAGGGACTGTTGTGAATTTTCACAAGCCATTTTCTTCTCAGTCTCCTTGTAGTCAGAATTTATTTTTACTTTACATGCATAATGTAGCCCTTGGTGTTGTTATTTTATTAGGGGAATAAAATGTCTCCTTATTGGGTCTTTGGTTTTGCTTTGTGATCCTTGTTCCCAGAAGACCTTGAAAACCATTTAGTCACCTTTGCCATCATAGGGAATGAAATTTTTCCTTTCTTCATTATTAGGTTCTACATATTAACAGTAAATTTTAAAATGTCTAGAGTTTTAAAATTTTAGAATATCTATGTATTTTTCAAATATACTTGGTTATTTTATAGTCAATTGCTTTTCACTCATTTTTATTTTGTTCTTTGGTTCATTTTGATATATCATATATTATTTTTTATGTTTATCAGATACTTTCACTACCTGAAAATATCTTTCTGAAGTCTTCATATCCTATTATGTCCTACAGCTTTTACTTATGGTGGCTTGATTTATTGTGAGGTTAGTGATTAGTTTTTTATATATGTTATTGTAACTTAGATTTTATCTGTTGGAATACATTAAGAACTGAAAGAAGAGTTTAGTCCAGAGAAGATTTTCAGAAACTTGTACCAAGATGATTATAATATAGGGATATTTCAAATTCCTAGCGTGAGATTTATTGTGGTTTATTTGTTTGTTTTGTAGCTTGTTTTGTTTTAGTGTCTTTTGTTTTTATCTCCCTCAGTAAATTTTTTTTTTTTTTAAAGATTTATTTTTATTTATTTATTTTTGAGCGGGGGTCAGGTTGGGGAGGGAGGGGAGCAGGCGGGCCACTTCTATTGCTCTTTCATTTCTCTATTTTCATCCGTCTTTGTTCTTTTGGCTCCTGTGGGCCTCCCATCGCGGCGGCGTCTGTTGTCGCAGAGCACCGGCTCTGGGCCCATGCGCTCCAGAGCTCCGGCTCGGGTAATTGGACACATCAGTCCAGCCGCTCCGCGGCATGTTGGATCTTCCCAGGCCAGGGCTCGAACCGGTGCCCCTTGCACTGCAAGGCGGTGTCCTTACCCACTGCACCACCAAGGGAAGCCCTCTCTCAGTAAATTTAAGGCTATCACTCTTTTAGTAGATAAAGCTGATAGCCTATGTCATGAAGGGACTGTTGTGAATTTTCACAAGCCATTTTCTTCTCAGTCTCCTTGTAGTCAGAATTTATTTTTACTTTACATGCATAATGTAGCCCTTGGTGTTGTTATTTTATTAGGGGAATAAAATGTCTCCTTATTGGGTCTTTGGTTTTGCTTTGTGATCCTTGTTCCCAGAAGACCTTGAAAACCATTTAGTCACCTTTGCCATCATAGGGAATGAAATTTTTCCTTTCTTCTCTTTTAGGTTCTTCGTCTCGTCTAATGATTGAGTTGACATAAAGTAGATTAAGAGGAGAGCAAGAAATTTAGTTTGGTATATGTAGGGCTCATAAGAATATAAGACTAAAAGAAGTAACCAAAGCAAGTGGCGTTTTTACCCTTTAGGCAAAGACCCAGTTCATTTTGTGAAGAGTTAATAAAGCAAAAGGACTTGGGCTTGGGGTAAGGAATTAGAGGATAAGTAACAAGGTCTTTTATATGGACTTCTTGATCCTAAATTCCCTTTATCTAGTGATAAGTACTTCTCTCTACCTGTGGGAACAGGAAAGACACATTTCACATTAAGGAAACTAAGGAGGTCCAAAGGAGGAAAAATTGTCCTTCTGATACTTGCCGTTTCTTAAGTAACTTGAAAATCATCAGTGTACCAAAGTGGCATAATTTGAGGTGGCATATTTGACTTCTTTTCACCATATCCACAATATGTATGCACGATGCCAGACTCCCTTTAATTCTTTAATTTCCTGCATTTTCCTGCATCTTTGACCTCAGGCTACTGTTGTGCCAGCACTAAATATTTACAATTTTCAGAAAACTGATGTAACAGTTAGTTGCTCTTTTATATTTTCCAAAGCTGAACTTCTAAACTTATTTTCAAACCAAATTAGAAAAGAGTTGTATTTTCCAGTATGTGTTATACCTAAAAACTTTACTCCTCTTTTTAATTTTCTTCCTAAAATTTAGATATAGGTATTTGGACCTAAGGGGATTCCCCAATGGCTCAGCAGGTAAAGAATCCACCTGCAATGAAGGAGACAGAGGAGACATGGGTTCAATTCCTGGTTTGGGAAAATCCCCTGGAGGAGGGCATGGCAACCCACTTGAGTATTCTTTCCAAGAAAATCACATGGACAGAGGACCCTGGTGGGTTACTGTCCATGGGGTCTGAAATAATTGGACAGAATTGAAGTGACTGAGTACACACACACACACACACACACACAGATACACACACATACATTTGGACCTAAGTAATAAGATAAGAAAGCATTTCTCTGAGAATCCCTAGGAAGATATTATACATGATGTATCTGAAGTAGATTTCAGATTACTTTGATTTTAAAATAATACACTGATAAAATGTATTCCTATTAAATATGCTTATAGAATGTTTTTGTACTCAAGTGTCATTTATAAAATTTTACTTGCAAGAGAAGAATGAAAACCTAATAGTGAATCAGCAGTTATATAAATAAGCAGTCATGAAAGATCATCTGCTAGCCACACATTACAAGTCAAAACCAAAGATACTATTTTATCAGTAAATTATTGATGACCATGGTAATTAAGAAATGTTAAGAAAATACTATCATTATTGCCATAGCTTTCATTTTGGGCTTCCCTGGTGACTCCGTAGTTAAGAATCCACCTGCCAATGTGGCAGATGTGGGTTCATTCCCAGTGTCACAAAGATCCCCTGGAATAGGAAATGGCAACTCCCACTCCCATATTCTTGCCTGGGAAATCCCAGGGTCATAGGAGATTGGCAGGGTACACTCTATGGGGTCACAAAAGAATCAGACACAACATAGTCACTAAACAAAAACATCAACAACAATCTTTCATTTTACACAGATTTACCATATAACAGACACTGATTTCTAATAATTGTTTTGGGAAGATTGGTAAATTCTCTTTTAAATTGAATTCACTTTAAGAAACTGAACAGAGGTAGCTAAAAATTTGTGACTGAAGCATTTGAGCCATATAAATATTCCAAATGGTCATGCATTGAAAATCTATATCAAGGTTGATCTGAATTTACATCACTTTTGAGTTCTGTGGTTAATGCTTTGTAACAACTCGTACTTAGAATATAATTTGAAATTTCTTTTCTTCTTATGAAATATACTTACATAAGCATTACATGGCTTTGCTAAGAAATCTTTTATGTATGAGTCTGAGTATATTTTATACGTCTGATGGAAAATGTAAAATTGAGGGCTTACATGGATTAAGGAGGGAGACTCAAATGATCGGAGGCCCCAAGTCATCACTTTGCTTCTCATGTTAATAAGAGAATGTTCTTTGCTTGTATTACAGAGCTTTACAATTGCAAAGTAATGAACAGTGTGCTCTGTTATTTCTTAAAATGTCCTCTTTTCTCAGGCTGAAATACTTTAATTCTTTTAATGTTTAAAAAAAACCATCTATTGGCCTCTTAAAAAGAAATTGTTTTATTTAAGGAGTTGATGATCTGATAACCTCAAGAAGAATAAAGCACAATTGAAGCCTGAATCTTCGTTTTAAAAGTAAAATGCATTTGAGGTGAAAACGAGGCTTTTTGCTCACTTTCAGGTTCAAAGAAATTCTGTGACTGTAGCTTTACTCTTTACCCATAACTACACCATTTCCAAACTTGTCCTGTTTGATGCCTGTTACCTGACTAAAGACAAATGTGGTATCATCACTTTTCATTTCAAATATCTGTTAAGTCTCTATTGCTTGAAAGGAAAAAAATAACAAAGTCTCTAGATTAGAAAATAATATGATTTATATCTCCAGATTTGGGTTTTCTGTTTTCTTTGCCTTCTTGTCTATCACATACCCTGCATTGTTGTTTTATTAGTATTAAAGATCATTTTCAAAATCCAATTTGAATAGAATGACTTTATTTAAAATATATTTATTCATTCTTAAATAAAATTTATATTCAAATTATTTTATGAAAGAAGCCAACTGTATGAATATTCCTGTGAAGTTGCCTTAATAAAATATTTTAAAATATTTTCTTTTTATAAAAGATCAGTATAGAATGTTTTCAGCCACTGAAAATCTGAAGCACTTATAAAAACCAAAAGAGAAACCTTTAGATAATAGCTAACTAATTGTCCTTTTGGACAGAATGGATCCATGCCAATCATGCCAATTGATCATGCCCATCTTGACTATAGTATTCTTCCTTTGTTTCCTGAGCACAACTCTGCCTATATTTCGAGACAACACCAACACACCTCCCAAAACAAATACCCCTAGTACTCACACAAAAAAACAGAAAAAACAACAATAAAAAGCTTTCCTAAACTTTTGGTTTGGTATCTCCACCATATCTTTTTTGTTTTGGTTTGTTTAAAATATAACGACACTTTATATTATTCCAAGTTCTTTGTAATGTGACTATCCTGGTAATTGTCTAATCCCTCCATCTCTGCCCACATGTACACCATTAGACTGTAGACTAATCATCCTTTCAAGTGCCTAGTATTTCAGTGTCCATGGTAGAGTCTGTAATAATTGTTTCTACTTTGTTCATGGGGAAATGGAAAATATAGTTAAAATTGGCCAGAGCAATTGTCAGATTTCACTACACTTCTGGAAATAAATGCAGTGTTTATGTATTTTGTCATTCTCATGTAGATTAATACATATATGTGTAGATGTTTATGTGTATCTGTATTGGTCATGTAAGCACCAGGGACATATATATTAAAAAAATAAATAAAACATGTTTGGTATATCATAAATGTGAAAGAGCATGTAGCCTTTAAGAAACTAAAAATAATGGCTTTCCATTTTAATGATAGTTAATAGTTGAAGTTACCTAGAAGCAGCTTGAAACTCCATTTGGTAAAAATGTAAAAATATGAGAGAAGTGAAAAGAGACTATATCTTAATGATTCTGATAACATTTGGTAAGTCAGTTTCCTTATCATAAAATGAGGGTTTGAAGAAAAAAAGTTCTGCTTTAAAAACACTGTAAAGTTAAATACATTAGATAAGATGAAAGGAAGGCCTTAATCTAAAGTGTAGCCAAATTGGTCTAAATTCCAAATCAACACGATGAGTTAATCATTGAACAAATTAACTACCCATCCCTTCTGTTGACCCACCAAGATGATTGGTGTGCATTTTGGAGGACAGTTAATTTTCTCAAATGACTGATATTTGGACTATCATTACCAGACATTCTACTGCATAAATCAGTCAAACAGTCCACTAAATAGTCCCTGTGTGTCTTGGAAGGTGATGTACCTCTGAAATCCCCAAGGAGTAAGTTACTTGGCAGAGTTTTACCCAATAATTACGGCATTTAGGATAGATAGATGTAGCCTGTGCTGCAATGAGTCTCCTTTGCTGACTTAAAATGTCAAGTTTTGTTTCTAAAAATGTTAAAATTAAACGAAGGGGAATATGGTCATTATAATGATGCGGCTCAAGTACTTAAAATCATTAATGTCTTTTATGGAGAAACTGGCTGTAAGATTACTTAGATTAATACTTTAAAGTCCCAAGGAACTATCATAGGCCAGAGTTTCAGCATTTTGCATTTCTAGAGAGTTTTCAATTGAAGATGTGGTGGCTTGAATGTGCCACATGGTGCCATGTACTCCTAGAAATGACATGGACACCTTAGAAATCACTTTTAGGGAATAGGTAGATGAAACAATTGAACCCTCATTTTCCATAGTCTGCTACTTCTGTGAATTTTGGATTCTTGTAATATTTTGAAAACTATCCCTGCCTAGGCTATTTGTGCTCTATTAATGAGTTTTTTGGGTTTTTTTTGTTTTTGTTTTTTTAATCTCTGGGTCACTCTGACTTGACTATGAGCTTCCAAAATTTAGGGACTATTTTATTCATTTCAGTAACCCAGATGTCAATCCTGTGCTCAGCTCAAGCAAAATTCATGAGATTTGTGAGATAAATGAATGCTATTTCCACATGTTTATACTGCACTGCAAGTGTCTGCTTTATGTTTTAAGAAGGAATGACTTAAAGAAACCAAAACCTGACAGATTTAAGAATTTTTTGGGCATATTTTTCTTCTATCATAAGAAAGTAAAAATACATTTAAAATTAAAAATCTGTAAACATACCACAGTTTGTGGGGATCAAAACAACTGTCTTCCCATGAAGTAGCAAACATAGTTCCTCCCTAACCACAGTTTGAGACAAAAAAGAAAGAAATGATTTTCCCATTAGTTTTTTTAGGTAAGTGTGGAAAAGTCTCATCAGTAGCAATAGCTGACCACCATATATATCAGTCAGAATGCTTGGTTGCAACAACTGAAAATTACTCTAGTTAACTAAAGTAAAGAAGGTATTTATTGGAAAGCTCAGAAAATTGGCTAGAAGTTTGGAAAAGCAGATTAAAAATAAATCTAGAGGAGTTCACTTATTAGCATACCTATTCTGCATACTTATCTCTTATGAAGAGAAAAATCAATGAATGTCTGCCATATATTAAGAAAAGCCTTATCTAGTGAGCAAAATCTAGACAGGTTTTGTTCTAAGGAAGCAAAGAATCATTTTTAAGATGAAATCTGCATATGGACAAAATTATTGGAAAATGTGGTTTATTTTGTAAAAATTAAAAGCTTCTGGGGCTTCCCTGGTTGTCCAGTGGGTAAGCACACCACCTTGCAGTGCAAGGGGCGCCAGTTTGATCCCTGGCCCAGGAAGATCCCACGTGCCGTGGAGCGGCTGGACTGATATGTCCAGTTACCGGGGGCCTGGGGAGCAAAATTGGTCGGAGCGATGGGAGACCCACATGGGCCAAAGAAAAGAGATGGATCTTCTGTGAATTTTGGATTCTTGTAATATTTTGAAAGCTATCCCTGCCTAGGCTATTTGTGCTCTATTAATGAGTTTTTTGGGTTTTTTTTGTTTTTGTTTTTTTAATCTCTGGGTCACTCTGACTTGACTATGAGCTTCCAAAATTTAGGGACTATTTTATTCATTTCAGTAACCCAGATGTCAATCCTGTGCTCAGCTCAAGCAAAATTCATGAGATTTGTGAGATAAATGAATGCTATTTCCACATGTTTATACTGCACTGCAAGTGTCTGCTTTATGTTTTAAGAAGGAATGACTTAAAGAAACCAAAACCTGACAGATTTAAGAATTTTTTGGGCATATTTTTCTTCTATCATAAGAAAGTAAAAATACATTTAAAATTAAAAATCTGTAAACATACCACAGTTTGTGGGGATCAAAACAACTGTCTTCCCATGAAGTAGCAAACATAGTTCCTCCTAACCACAGTTTGAGACAAAAAAGAAAGAAATGATTTTCCCATTAGTTTTTTTAGGTAAGTGTGGAAAAGTCTCATCAGTAGCAATAGCTGACCACCATATATATCAGTCAGAATGCTTGGTTGCAACAACTGAAAATTACTCTAGTTAACTAAAGTAAAGAAGGTATTTATTGGAAAGCTCAGAAAATTGGCTAGAAGTTTGGAAAAGCAGATTAAAAATAAATCTAGAGGAGTTCACTTATTAGCATACCTATTCTGCATACTTATCTCTTATGAAGAGAAAAATCAATGAATGTCTGCCATATATTAAGAAAAGCCTTATCTAGTGAGCAAAATCTAGACAGGTTTTGTTCTAAGGAAGCAAAGAATCATTTTTAAGATGAAATCTGCATATGGACAAAATTATTGGAAAATGTGGTTTATTTTGTAAAAATTAAAAGCTTCTGGGGCTTCCCTGGTTGTCCAGTGGGTAAGCACACCACCTTGCAGTGCAAGGGGCGCCAGTTTGATCCCTGGCCCAGGAAGATCCCACGTGCCGTGGAGCGGCTGGACTGATATGTCCAGTTACCGAGCCGGAGCTCTGGAGTGTATGCACCCAGAGCTGATGCTCTGTGGTAACAGAGGCCACTGCGATGGGAGACCCACATGGGCCAAAGAAAAGAGATGGATGTAAATAGACAAATGAAAGACCAACAGAAGTGGCCTGCCTCCCCCCTCCCTCCCTACCCCACCCCTACCCACCCCACCCCACAAAAAAAAACTTCTATCTTGTTAAATTTAAACTAGTGGTTGGAGGAAACAGAGCTGAAGATTAGTGCTTGAATGTAGATATTTTCCCATGGGTTATGCAGTGTATGACTTTCTTATAGTAAGTTTGTTATCAAACTGTTCTGTGATCCAGAAAGATTATAGAAATGATTCATAATTTTTCTCCTAATTTTATTGTGATCTAAAGACTTTTAGGAATCAATCAATAGCTATTTACAGAATATGTATTACTTAGTATTTCAGACACCATATGTAATCTCTATCCCTACAGGGTTTATGAATTGGCCATAGAGGCAGAAGTTATGAACCTAAATCAGTAAATAACAATAAAACTAACAAAACCAAATTAATCCACAGTCTAAATGGAGTGTTTTTAAAAATGTGACCATTATACTAAACTTGATTTTTGCAGCATGGATACATGTATTTTGTTAGTATTATAGAAAGGAATTTTCTAGAGAAAAAAATAGTTCATGTTAGGATTAGGCTTAGAAGATTCATTATTTTGAGCAAGCTTATTGATGATATAACTCAATGCCCAGAGAATGCTAAGTATATGAAATTATGTATTCAACAGAAATACATGTTAATTCCAGTACAGGCCGCATCACTAGTTACATATTTTAAAATTGTCTATAAAATAAAGATCAGTATATGAGTGTTGATTCAAACTAGATTTTTCAGTGGGAATTATAAAATCAAGCCTAGAGACACTTAAAGATTATGTGAGGTATATCGAAGAAAACTGGGTGTGTGAACTACTGAATAGGTGGAAAATGGTGACTGTTAAGAGGTGAAACCAGTTTCAGATTTTCGTAATTATTTGGTTTGTTGTTTTCTTCAGAGTTTTCAGGCCTGGAATACTAAAACTAGTTTTCATTGGCTATACAGTTTATAAGAACTTACTCAAGGATACAACAAAAGAGAAAGAGTCAAAACTACTTCCTCAGGGAAATAGAACATACAAATACATGGGCTTCCCTTGTGGCCCATTCCCTTGTAATGAAGAATCTGCTTGCCAATGCAGGAGACTTGAATTTGATCCCTGCATAGGGAAGGTCCCCTAA
This sequence comes from Tragulus kanchil, assembly GCA_022376925.1. Taxonomy (NCBI): domain Eukaryota; kingdom Metazoa; phylum Chordata; class Mammalia; order Artiodactyla; family Tragulidae; genus Tragulus; species Tragulus kanchil. The sequence goes on from JAIOJX010000026.1 coordinate 37,621,125, forward strand.
AGAAGGAAATGGCAACCCACTCTAGTATTCTTGACTGGAGAGTTCCATAGACAGAGGATTGGCAGATTATACTCTATGGGGTCATAAAGAGTCAGACAGAATTTAGCCACTAAACAACATGCATCAGCAAGCCGCAAAGCTAAAGCTGCGAAGACATTTGTACATGAACCAGTAACTTCTGTATCCGCTTCTGGCACTTGAAACTGAGAACTACCTAGCCTGACCACAAGGATCATAATTTTAAAAACAATTTACATTTACTAACCCTTATCATCTATTTTTAGTCTGCACTTTGCAAGATAGCATTCAGTGTGACTGAGAAGAAAAATTACTTGGATGCCGAATATTTTGTATCAAGATGACTCAGTGCTTAAAATGTAATTAACAAAATACTGTATATAGTGATAATAATTTCCACTTACCTAATGCCTCTTGTAAATGACACTTTGTGTTTCCCTTTGTGTTTTCCATGAATCTTAACCACATTCCTAGCAGATAGAAACTATTGTCTTCCAACTGATACACATGATATTAAGTAATTTTCCTAGGTTACTCTACAAATACAGGGCTGACACTTATTCCTTAGAAGCCCAAGTCTGTACTCCTTCCACTAGGCTTTGTAGAGATTACAAGTGACCTAGTAGATTGCCTTGCCCAGAAGAGTCAGAAATTGCTTCCAGAGGCATGTCTGGATCAGCAGCATGAAGTTGATCTCCATGTGATAATTGTGCCGTTAATGTAATAGGAATATTGACCAGCTCAGAAGTTCCTGACCCCAGGCTAAAGTGTGAAAGTGGAGAATGATAATAACCTCCTGCTGGTTTCAACTGGGGTGATTTCCAGGACATTGTTTAGCATGGATACTGAGAAGGAGATTCAAAATTCTAGCAATCTTCTTTGATGTGTGCATGGCACAAAAGACTTTTAATTTAGTCAGTGTGTTATAGAAGTCAGGTGGATACTTTTCAACCTACCACTCAATCTAGAATAGTGTTGTCATAGAATATTACCATGGTTTTCATGTGATCTATCAACCTCTTTTATTATAATTGTATAGCCTTAGAATCAAGAGTACAATTTTCTGTTCCAAGAACCAAGACTGTTATTCAGAAGATCGTATACCATTGGCTCTATAAAATGTTTGAAAACTACTTTTTTACTGGTCTGTTAAATTTAGTAATATATTTGCTATTCAGTAACACACACAATATAAATATTTTTAAATTAGTATAAGAACTTAGATAACATCTATCCTATTAAGAAAGAAGATAATTTATCAAGTGGCATAGCCTTGATTTATTAAACTAACACATTTGCCATTGTAATATGCATTCATGCTGAAAAAGCCTGCTTGACAGACTTGTAACATACTGTTTGTATAACTGGTAATTACAGAATCAAGATGAATTATCCTCTATTTTTAAAGGTAGCCACCAACCAATTAATATAACTATACCTCTCATTCTTTGAAGAAAAAAAGAAAAATCAATCTCATTTTAAGGTCATTTGTCTATTCCTCTTCTTCCCTTCCACTCATCTTATAGGCCTGCACATTAAAGCCTGTGATTCCACTTCTTACCATTAAAAGAAGCTTCCTTAACACAAGATGTTGTAAAATTCTTGCATAGCATTATGTTTCCTCTGAATAGTTAATCACAAATTATTGCCACCTGAAACATATCTAGGAGAAATACCCAAATTCACTATCCTTAATTTTTCAGATTTGCTTTGCAGATGATACACTCCTTACCCTAAGTTAGTTAATATTGCTGAAGCTAGAAAATAGGTCAAGGGAATGACCCAAGTGTTTAAACACCAAAAGGCCCATGTTGTAATTTTTGCTTAGCTTGAGTAAATGACTAACCACAGGTTAGTTCTGGAGTTATAGATATTTCAAAAAGAAAACTTTTATCATCAGGAAAGACATTGACTCATGAATAAAGATCATTAAAGTTATAAAAAAGGATTTATGTAATTACTCCTTATAGAATGCATGTTCTTAAATCTTATAATTCAGGGTTAAATTATCATAAAGGGTAACTAAAATTTTGCTTTGACAGAAAAAAATAAAATTTATATGTGTGTACTTATGTGTATATGAAATGTCAAAATGTTAGTGAGTTATGTCTGACTCTTTGCCACTTCATGGACTACAGCCCACCAGGCTCCTCTGTCCATAGGATTTTCCAGGCAAGTATACTGGAATGTGTTGCCAGTCCCTTTTCCAATGCATCTTCCTGATGTAGGGATCAAACCCAAGTCTTCAATCCTTCAATGTCTGACAAACCAGGGAAGCCCAAGAATGCTGGATTTGGTAGCCTATTCCTTCTCTAGGAAATCTTCCCAACCCAGAAATCAAACCAGGGTCTTCTGCATTGCAGACAGACTCTTTACCGGCTAAACTTAAGAAAAGCCCACTTATAAAGATAAATATATAATCTTAATTGTTCTGAGAAAGGTAATTTAAACTACTGCAAGTTTTAAATAGTAGATATCATTTTAACTGAATAGAAAATAGTTTTATGAGTTTTTGCTATATGGCCAAAACAAAGAGGGAAGAATGTGCAAACGCATGAGTCCTTACTGAAATGTTATATGTAGAGAAGAGGGATAGCTTGGTTGTGGATTTTGTGGCTTAGAGAAGGTAAGTAGGGCTCAGATGATGAGTGTGATGTTCTGTGTCCAATGTATGTATTTAAATATATACACCAAGTTATACTGTAAGTCTGTCTAAAATTGGAGACCTTAACTCTTCATTCTGTACTTTGGAATGTTGGATTTGAGTCTTGAACTCTTCTTTGGATCCTTCATTACACAATTTTTATCTTTACTATTTAAGGTTGAGTCAATGGAGTTTATGACATTATTTTGGGTGTTAATTGTTTTAGAATATCTTTAGAAGGTTTTATGGCCTTTAAGACCACATTATAAGATTTGAAATGAATCTAAGATAGGAGAAGGATTTATATCTTTAACTGTTCCAAACCTCCAAGTTCCAAATTCCTTCCTTTTGTAATTTTTAATCTGGGAATTAAACTAGAGTTCTTTCCTATGACAACAAATTTTGAACGGGATATTTGTTTGCTGTTGAGCTGTATGATATTTCTAGGATCAGAAAATAGGTATGTGATTGATAAATCAAAACAAATTGTTTTATTTATAGTTGTGGAGAGGTTTTCGGTAAAGATGTAAGTTTAAAAAAGCAAAACATACTTTTAAGATAAAGTGTTAATTCTGTATACTAGAACATATTTTGAATGCTAGAATATATAAAATGGAAAAAATCAAATGTAAAACAATACAGTGATATGAATGATAACATTCCTTTGAGATTGTGTTTTACAGTGTATATATACATGCATCATACACAGATGCATACATATACATACACACCAACAGTTTATCCACAGAAATGCATCAACCTTTTATTTTGACATATTCTTAAAATCAGAATCTTCAGACTCAAAGATCTATTTTTGTAGACAACATTCTATACATATAACTTAAGTGCTATGAAAAAGCTATTTTTTAATAAAACTTTTTCTTAGCATAGTATCTCACCTATTCATTATCATGAAGTCAAGACAAGTGTGAATTACTCAATAATTTTATATGTATTAAACATATCATTTTAACTGAATAGAAAATAGTTTTATGAGTTTTTGCTATATGGCCAAAACAAAGAGGGAAGAATGTGCAAACGCATGAGTCCTTACTGAAATGTTATATGTAGAGAAGAGGGATAGCTTGGTTGTGGATTTTGTGGCTTAGAGAAGGTAAGTAGGGCTCAGATGATGAGTGTGATGTTCTGTGTCCAATGTATGTATTTAAATATATACACCAAGTTATACTGTAAGTCTGTCTAAAATTGGAGACCTTAACTCTTCATTCTGTACTTTGGAATGTTGGATTTGAGTCTTGAACTCTTCTTTGGATCCTTCATTACACAATTTTTATCTTTACTATTTAAGGTTGAGTCAATGGAGTTTATGACATTATTTTGGGTGTTAATTGTTTTAGAATATCTTTAGAAGGTTTTATGGCCTTTAAGACCACATTATAAGATTTGAAATGAATCTAAGATAGGAGAAGGATTTATATCTTTAACTGTTCCAAACCTCCAAGTTCCAAATTCCTTCCTTTTGTAATTTTTAATCTGGGAATTAAACTAGAGTTCTTTCCTATGACAACAAATTTTGAATGGGATATTTGTTTGCTGTTGAGCTGTATGATATTTCTAGGATCAGAAAATAGGTATGTGATTGATAAATCAAAACAAATTGTTTTATTTATAGTTGTGGAGAGGTTTTCGGTAAAGATGTAAGTTTAAAAAAGCAAAACATACTTTTAAGATAAAGTGTTAATTCTGTATACTAGAACATATTTTGAATGCTAGAATATATAAAATGGAAAAAATCAAATGTAAAACAATACAGTGATATGAATGATAACATTCCTTTGAGATTGTGTTTTACAGTGTATATATACATGCATCATACACAGATGCATACATATACATACACACCAACAGTTTATCCACAGAAATGCATCAACCTTTTATTTTGACATATTCTTAAAATCAGAATCTTCAGACTCAAAGATCTATTTTTGTAGACAACATTCTATACATATAACTTAAGTGCTATGAAAAAGCTATTTTTTTAATAAAACTTTTTTTCTTAGCATAGTATCTCACCTATTCATTATCATGAAGTCAAGACAAGTGTGAATTACTCAATAATTTTATATGTATTAAACATATCATGAAAATGCAGTCCCTTTCATTGCAACATGTTAGGAAAGGTCATCTTATAAGGATGAGAAATTGTTTAGGCATATTTAATCTGGAAATAATTGTGCAGCTTCTGAGAGAAATAATTTGCTATTGAAAGTACATGGATTTCTAAAATGATGTTTTATGTGGTTATACACTAGAATTTGAAGTTTGAGTGTCTGATTGAGCTCCTTAGAGGTTAGGTAAAGAATTAACCACAGGGCTCTGTCAGCATTGATGTGTTTCACAGATGTTCTCAATTTATAAATCCTGATAATGTCAACATTAGGAGTAAAATGTTGTCATTAGAAAAGAACAAAACTAATACCAAATATTTAAAGGTATTAAATTTATATTACTGTTATAAATCTATATATTAGACAGTTTGAATCCATACTTTTCTGGTTGCATGTATGACACAATGCAAATTACTGATATCCCTGTTCACTTTTGGCATTCATATAAACACAATCAAATTTATGGAAAATCTGTAACCTACATGCATAGCCTTTTAAAGCTCTAAGAATATATATTACATTTAAAAATGTATAACCTAAAAGGTTATAGAAAGTATACCATGCAAAATAAATCACTTTTGTTCATTCCTCTCAGTCTATAGATGATACCACCATTAACAAGTTCACAGTGACAAAACCCCAACTCAACCTTCTCCTCTCCACAAATTCAGTTCACCTCTAGGTTCTGACAATTTAATGCTTCTTTTGTTTCTCATTTTCATTTTCTCTCTTCTATTCTCAGTGCCATTCACAATTTTAAAAATTGTACATCATAATTAAGGAAAATTTGTCCAAGCATGCAAAGATTTTTCAACATATGCAAATAAACAAACATGACATACCACATTAATAGAAAGAATAAAAATGATCCTCTAAATAGTATAGAACATTGCAATCAATATCCTTTTGTAGACAACATTCTATACATATAACTTAAGTGCTATGAAAAAGCTATTTTTTTAATAAAACTTTTTTTCTTAGCATAGTATCTCACCTATTCATTATCATGAAGTCAAGACAAGTGTGAATTACTCAATAATTTTATATGTATTAAACATATCATGAAAATGCAGTCCCTTTCATTGCAACATGTTAGGAAAGGTCATCTTATAAGGATGAGAAATTGTTTAGGCATATTTAATCTGGAAATAATTGTGCAGCTTCTGAGAGAAATAATTTGCTATTGAAAGTACATGGATTTCTAAAATGATGTTTTATGTGGTTATACACTAGAATTTGAAGTTTGAGTGTCTGATTGAGCTCCTTAGAGGTTAGGTAAAGAATTAACCACAGGGCTCTGTCAGCATTGATGTGTTTCACAGATGTTCTCAATTTATAAATCCTGATAATGTCAACATTAGGAGTAAAATGTTGTCATTAGAAAAGAACAAAACTAATACCAAATATTTAAAGGTATTAAATTTATATTACTGTTATAAATCTATATATTAGACAGTTTGAATCCATACTTTTCTGGTTGCATGTATGACACAATGCAAATTACTGATATCCCTGTTCACTTTTGGCATTCATATAAACACAATCAAATTTATGGAAAATCTGTAACCTACATGCATAGCCTTTTAAAGCTCTAAGAATATATATTACATTTAAAAATGTATAACCTAAAAGGTTATAGAAAGTATACCATGCAAAATAAATCACTTTTGTTCATTCCTCTCAGTCTATAGATGATACCACCATTAACAAGTTCACAGTGACAAAACCCCAACTCAACCTTCTCCTCTCCACAAATTCAGTTCACCTCTAGGTTCTGACAATTTAATGCTTCTTTTGTTTCTCATTTTCATTTTCTCTCTTCTATTCTCAGTGCCATTCACAATTTTAAAAATTGTACATCATAATTAAGGAAAATTTGTCCAAGCATGCAAAGATTTTTCAACATATGCAAATAAACAAACATGACATACCACATTAATAGAAAGAATAAAAATGATCCTCTAAATAGTTATAGTAAAACCATTTGGCAAAATTCAATATCCTTTAATGATAAAATTTCTCAACAATTATTCATAGAAGGATTATATTTCAACATGGTAAAAGTTATATATGAGAAGCTTGTAGCTACTATCAGACATAATAATGAAAAGCTAAAAGCGTTTCCTCAAAATCAGGAACAGGACAAGCTTGCCCACTCTCACCACTTGTACTCAATATATACCTGGATGTCCAGACAGAGAAACTGAGAGAATAAAATAAAATACATTTACAGTGGAAAAGTAAAAGCAAAATAGTTTCTGCCAATGTTATGATCTTATATAAAGAAAAATCTGATGACTCCATTAAAAATCTTGAAAATTAATAAATTCAGTAATGTTGAAGAATACAAAATTAATATTAAAATCAGTTGCCTTTCTATACACTAGCAATGAAGTATCTTAAAGAGAAATAACACAATCATATTTACACTGCTGAAATAAATCAAAGATGACATAAACAGATGAAGAGATATATCATGTTTTTGAATTAGAAAAAGTGATATTGTGAAAATTACTGTACTACCCAAATCAGTCTACAGATTCAATGTAAAATCTATCAAATTACCAATGGCATTTTTCACAGAACTAGAACAAGAATTTTACAATTTGTATGGAAACACAAAAGACCTCAAATAGCCAAAGCAATCTTGATAAAGAAAAATGGAGCAGGAGGAATCAACTTTTCTGACTTCAGACTGTACTCTAAAGCCTCAGTAACCAAGACGGTATGGTACTGGCACAAAAACAGAGATAGAGATCACTGGAGCAAGATAGATGATACCACCATTAACAAGTTCACAGTGACAAAACCCCAACTCAACCTTCTCCTCTCCACAAATTCAGTTCACCTCTAGGTTCTGACAATTTAATGCTTCTTTCGTTTCTCATTTTCATTTTCTCTCTTCTATTCTCAGTGCCATTCACAATTTTAAAAATTGTACATCATAATTAAGGAAAATTTGTCCAAGCATGCAAAGATTTTTCAACATATGCAAATAAACAAACATGACATACCACATTAATAGAAAGAATAAAAATGATCCTCTAAATAGTTATAGTAAAACCATTTGGCAAAATTCAATATCCTTTAATGATAAAATTTCTCAACAATTATTCATAGAAGGATTATATTTCAACATGGTAAAAGTTATATATGAGAAGCTTGTAGCTACTATCAGACATAATAATGAAAAGCTAAAAGCGTTTCCTCAAAATCAGGAACAGGACAAGCTTGCCCACTCTCACCACTTGTACTCAATATATACCTGGATGTCCAGACAGAGAAACTGAGAGAATAAAATAAAATACATTTACAGTGGAAAAGTAAAAGCAAAATAGTTTCTGCCAATGTTATGATCTTATATAAAGAAAAATCTGATGACTCCATTAAAAATCTTGAAAATTAATAAATTCAGTAATGTTGAAGAATACAAAATTAATATTAAAATCAGTTGCCTTTCTATACACTAGCAATGAAGTATCTTAAAGAGAAATAACACAATCATATTTACACTGCTGAAATAAATCAAAGATGACATAAACAGATGAAGAGATATATCATGTTTTTGAATTAGAAAAAGTGATATTGTGAAAATTACTGTACTACCCAAATCAGTCTACAGATTCAATGTAAAATCTATCAAATTACCAATGGCATTTTTCACAGAACTAGAACAAGAATTTTACAATTTGTATGGAAACACAAAAGACCTCAAATAGCCAAAGCAATCTTGATAAAGAAAAATGGAGCAGGAGGAATCAACTTTTCTGACTTCAGACTGTACTCTAAAGCCTCAGTAACCAAGACGGTATGGTACTGGCACAAAAACAGAGATAGAGATCACTGGAGCAAGATAGCCCGGAGATAAATGCACATACCTTTGGGATTTTATCTTTGACAAAAGAGGGAAGAATATACAATGAAGAAGAAAACACAACCTCTTTAATAAGTACTGCTGGAAAAACTGGACAGCTACATATAAAAGAATTAAATTAGAACACTTAGTAACACCATACACAAAAATAAACTCAAAATGTATTAAAGACCAAAATGTAAGGCCAGACACAATAAAACTCTTTAAATATAAATGTAGGCAGAATAAATTACAGTAAGATCCTCTTTAAGCCACCTCCTAGAGTAGTGGAAATAAAAACAAAAATAAACAAGTAGGACCTAATTAAACTTAAAGGTTTTTGTCTAACAAAGAAAACTATAAGCAAGATGAAAAGACAATTATCAGAGTGGGAGAAAGTATTCACAAATGAACAATCTGACAAAGAATTAACCTCTATAATATAGAAGCAGATCATGCAACTTAATATCAGAAAAAAACAAATAAAAAAATGGATGATGATATAAACAGACATTTTTCCACAGAAAACATACAGATGGCTAACAAATACATGAAAAGATGCTCAACATCAGTCACTATTACAGAAATGCAAGTCAAAACTATGGTGAGGTATCACCTCACACTATTCAGAAAGGCCATAATCAAAATAAAAAAAAAAAATCTACAAAAAATACATACTGGATAGGGTGTGGAGAAAAGAGAACCTCTTGCACTATTGGTGGGAAGGTAAATTGACACTTCCAATATGGAAAACAATATGGATATTCTTTCAAAAACTAGGACTAAAGCTACCATATGACCCAGCAATCCCAGTAATGGGCATATACTATAAGAAAACTGTAATTCAAAAAGACACATGTAGCCCAATATTCATAGCAGCACTACTTACAATAGCCAGGGCATGGAAGTAACCTAGATGTCCATCAACAGATGTATGAATAAAGGAGTTGTGGTGCATATATGCAATGGAATATTACTGAGTGATAAAAAGAAATGAAGTGATGTGGATGGCCCTAGAGCCTGTTACACAGAGTGAAGTAAGAAATTAAAGAAAAAAACAAATATCATACATTAATACATATTTATGGAATCCAGATAAATGAACCAAATGGGCCAGAAATAGAAACTCAGATACACAGAGTCAATTTGTGGATACATTGCTGTAGGAAAAAGTGGGACAAGCTGAGAAGAGGGTATTGGCATATATACTCTACCATGTGTAAAACAGCTATCAGGAAGCAGCTATACAGCACAGGCAGCTCAGCTTGGTGCTCTGTGATGCCCTAGAGGTGTGGGATGGGGGTAGGGAGGTGTATAAGGTAAGGGGTATATCTGTATTTATGACTGATTCACATTGTTGTACAGTAGAAACCAACACAATATTATAAGGCAATTATTCTCCAATTAAACTTTTATTTCAAAAAAGTCTACATTTTGAAGGTCATCCAAAAAAAAGCTCCACAATGATCATTATTTTTAAATTAGAGAAAAATTGAAACCAATAATCAAAATTGATTCTTCTATATTTTAGATATAACGAGAATAGTGATACCTGATTTGGATTTTGAAGTGTCTGAATGAGATTACAGGCAAATGTTTGACAGGCTACTTAGAACTGTTCATTATTGTACCCCCAGCAACTACTCCTTGGAAGAAGAAGGGTGGTGAATTGGCTTGTCATGGATGATCAGTGGTCAGAGTTTGTGGTCATGCAGGCATTCACTGTTGTTGTTCACGTGCTCAGTCATGTCTGACTCTGAGACCCCATGGACTGCAACATGCCTGGCTTCCCTGTCCTTCATTGTCTCCTGGAGTTTGCTCAAACTCATGTCCATTGAGCAGATGATGCCATCCAACCTCTGTTGCCCCCTTTTTCTCCTGGCCTCAGTCTTTCCTAGCATCAGGGTATTTTCCAGTGGGTCGTCTCTTTGTATCAGGTGGTCAAATAATTGGAGCTTCGGCTTCAGCACCAGTCCTTCCAGGAAATCAGAGCTGATTTCCTTTAGGATTGACTTGTTTGATCTCTGTGCTGGCTAAAAGACTCTCAAGAGGCTTCTCCAACATCACTCAGGCACAGGGAAATCTAACAAGAGGATAGGTGAAAAGTAAGATGTATTATTGGACTATTATATTGACTATTTCCTATGCTCCTAATAGAAGTGCTTCCATTTTATTAGAAAACCAACAGTTATAATGGAATAACCAATTCAAGAAAAGGAACCAATTCACCAATATAATAGAAAGAAATTGATTTATGAGATACGAAAACTCTGTGGTTTGTGAAATGGATGTTATTAAATTTCACAAATGGTGATTTTTTTTGTTAAGAGTATGCCCTCATGGAAACTCCCAAATGTTGAAGGTTATCTTGGTTCCATTTCTCTCTTTTCTTTGCCCCTGTCTTTCCAAACAACTAAAAATCATTCAATACTAACTCTTTTAATACACAAAAAAGAATCAGAATGAAATAGCTTTCTGTTTCACAACAGTGCTAGAAGTTGTTATGTATTTCAATAGTTTTATAGATACAATAAAACTATTAATAGACTTATAAAGTTTTTAATGCAATGCACATTTATTATAATATTAATTAATCCAGAGGTTTATAATTAAATAATTATAATCTGCCTTTTCTCTCTCAAATTTTCCAATAATATTTTAGTATATATACTACTGTATCTTTTACTATGATCTTGAATTTTAAATACAAGTATATAGGGTTATCCTTGTAAAGGAAAACCTTTACTTTTGTTACGAATGAAAATAGACCCATACTCTACATGATTTTCTTTACTTACCTTTTACATTAGTAAAATGATATGGACTTCCCTTAATATTAAGTCTTACATAGTACACAATATTTATTATTTTTGATACTTAGAATTATAATTCTACTCAGGTATTCATTTATTGATGGATGCACTTGTTTCTTGTTGCTACTTCAAACAATGCTTCATCAAACTGTTTTCTTCTAAGACATCTTTTCAGATGCTAAATTGCGTTCTGTGATTTAGGCTGTACCAAGTTTTATCTGAACACTTTATTTTTTAATTTTTTTTATTGCAAGATACATGCTTTACATTATTGCTGGTTTCTGCCATACATCAATATAGGCATACTTTTTTTTTTTTTCTCCTGCTAAGGAAATGAATCATTTCATTGTGATAGTAGAAAGGAGACTAAAGTGGATTACTGGAAACTTTTCAGAATCTTAAAGCTTTAGAGGTGGGTAAGTAGACATGCTTTGACAGGAATGCGTGGTGACAAGTCTTTTCTAGCATGAGACTATCTAGAGCCTTAAGGCATTGGGGTTACTATCCATCTGGCAGGAAGGCAAATGGGTTCTCCATGAGAGAGGGATCGGAATCAGAGAGGGTGCATCTGTTATCTAGGTGACATCACCCAGCAATTCAGTGTGAACTCTGGCCAGAAAGATCTGAAGCACAAGTTCTGCCCCTTGGAGTCTTGAGGGTGCCCAACTTGTCTTATCTGTGGCTAGCACATGATGGTTTATAGTTTTTGAGGTACAGAAAACAAGCAAAGCCTAATGTCTCCAAATCTGTTTGCTTGGGCTTTAAAACAATTGGATCTGTAAAAATATGTAAGTTAAAAATTGGTGGACTTTTGAGCTAATCTTTCTCAACCTGCTGTAAAAGAAATAAACTGGAGGTCAATATTCTGAGGCCATCCTTGACTAGTTTCTATAACAATACTGAAAGATTGTATTTTACTTATTTCATTTCAGTTAGTTTCAAGAAGGGTAGTTTTATTGCAGAAGTAAAACTAGAGTTTCCCTCAAATGGAATGAATTGTTTTGAAGTGTTGAATAGAAGAGTTAAAAATGAGATTATATGCAGTATAAAGGTCTATTCAGTTTACCTTTGTGGTGTTGTGTATTACATACTGTGGTATATGTCTGTAAAGCTGCCAAGCTATACTTACAAGTTTAAAAAATGAACACAAACACAATTTTATCACTAAAACACTTTTATTAAAAAGAATCCCCTTAATATTGTTTCTTGAGCCAAGAATTTAACAATAACTAACTCTATGTACATATTGGGGTAGGTGTTTGTACCTGTATGTATTGATAGCTTCATCAAATTTTGACATTAACTGTTCTGACCTAGTTTATTGTAACATTTTTAAAGGTTTAATCTCATCTGATTTTGATTAAAAAATTACTTAAAACATAATATTTATCTATTTATGCTTTTCCCTTTTTTGTATACTTTATGTTATGGATCCTGACATGTAAAGCCCGCAAAGGTTTCCTTGATTTTCTTCAAAGTAAAATAAAAAGTAACATGCAGGCCTATTAAGTTATTTACCTCAAGTGTCTCTCCAGTGGCGCAGTGGTAAAGAATCCACCTACCTATCCAGGAAACACTAGAGACATGGATTCGATCCCTGGGTGGGTAAGATCCTCTGGAGTAGGAAACAGCAACCCACTCCAGTATCCTTGTCTGGAAAATTCTATGGACAGAGAACACTGGTAGGCTATAGTCCATGGGGTTGTAAAGAGTTGGACATGACTGAGCAGGCACAACCATACATTCACCTTAGGTGCATTTATGACTAAAATTATATGGAAGACTTAGAGTAGTTTTTTTTCACTTAGTGACCCCAAGGTAGAATATATAAATATATGAATATGTACCATAAAATATGTGATTATATTTTCAATAATATAGGTTACATTGCAAGGAAATTTCACTTGTTTGTAGCAATTGTAATGCAGTGTTATGAGTAGCCTGTAGCATTGAACCTGACCAAAGTGTGTCAGATATTAATACTAAAAGATGTTCATTTCAGTGTGCCTATTAAAATATATATGATTTCAGGAATACTATTAGAAACAAAATCCATATCGTAGCAGTTTGCACCCCTGTTGTAAAAGACACAGTCTCACCCATAGATTTGACATAAACATCCTGTCACAGTGAATGGTCTTAATGGCTGTGAATTTGACATTGCATTAGGGAAGGCTAATGCCTTCTTTTAATTTACGCCAGTATATATTTTCTAACTATGTCTAGCTAGAGAAGAAAATTAGATATCCTTCATAGAAGGCAACTGAAGCAAAATTTGTCTATAAAGAGAAAAAGGAATATGTGTGTTTTATATACCTATTTAAACCTGCCATATTTAAATTCATATATTTATGCTCATATAAATTCCAGTCTTACCAAAGAAAACCTTGTCTTAAAAAACACAATTTTCACTTCATTTCTGGATTTATATATTAACTAGAATATAACTTTCTAGCTGGAAAGGTGTAGTTTAAATCCTCACAACAGAGATGGTAATTTTCCATACTAGTACCTAGTCATTCATTGATTATTAATATGTGATATTACCAGGCACACAGTACGTCTACCAGTTAGAATTTCTTAGGTTGCATTCATCAGAAAACTTTAGAATTGGTGTACTCTACCAGGTAACAGATTATTTTATTGATCCAGTTACTATAATTGTTTTTCCTGATTCACTATTGTGATGCTTTAGTGTTATCCCAAGTACAGTGACAATGGAAGGCACAGAATACCTACCAGCAACTATTTATCCCTTTGCACAAAGCAAAAAAGTTCATCCCCCAGAGGTAGGACTCAAGTTCAGGAACTCACTCTGATTAAATCATTGGGTCCTAAGCCAGTTACTCTGTGTAAAAATGGAATTATTGTGTTAGCTTTAGGCCAGTTAGAACCCACATCTGATGGGACTGAGCAAATTATGATGACAAATTTAAACATTAAACATCATCTGAAAGTAAATATAGTTTACATTACTTTTTCTTAAGTATTTAGCCTCTATGCTGCATGCTAAGTCGTTTCAGTTAGGTCTGACTCTTGGCAATACTACAGACTTTAACTTTCCAGGTCCTCTGTTCTGGGATTCTCCAGGCAAGAATATTGGTAGGAACTGCCATGCTCTCCTCCAGGAAATCTCGACTCAGGGATCAAACATATCTCTTATGTCTTCTTTATTGCCAGGCAGGATCTTTACCGTAGCCCCACCTGGGAAGCCCCCAGACTTAGCCCATCGTCCTGTAATTCTGTTTTAACAATAGTTATTCTAACTGTGAAGCTGTTCCTTACATACATTTTAGGCTCAACATTGCCAATATATAAATGGAATGTCTCTTTACTGCTTTGCTATTCCTAAACAGGTGTTTCTCTAGCACTCCCTCTGGTTTATATACCTATTTAAACCTGCCATATTTAAATTCATATATTTATGCTCATATAAATTCCAGTCTTACCAAAGAAAACCTTGTCTTAAAAAACACAATTTTCACTTCATTTCTGGATTTATATATTAACTAGAATATAACTTTCTAGCTGGAAAGGGGTAGTTTAAATCCTCACAACAGAGATGGTAATTTTCCATACTAGTACCTAGTCATTCATTGATTATTAATATGTGATATTACCAGGCACACAGTACGTCTACCAGTTAGAATTTCTTAGGTTGCATTCATCAGAAAACTTTAGAATTGGTGTACTCTACCAGGTAACAGATTATTTTATTGATCCAGTTACTATAATTGTTTTTCCTGATTCACTATTGTGATGCTTTAGTGTTATCCCAAGTACAGTGACAATGGAAGGCACAGAATACCTACCAGCAACTATTTATCCCTTTGCACAAAGCAAAAAAGTTCATCCCCCAGAGGTAGGACTCAAGTTCAGGAACTCACTCTGATTAAATCATTGGGTCCTAAGCCAGTTACTCTGTGTAAAAATGGAATTATTGTGTTAGCTTTAGGCCAGTTAGAACCCACATCTGATGGGACTGAGCAAATTATGATGACAAATTTAAACATTAAACATCATCTGAAAGTAAATATAGTTTACATTACTTTTTCTTAAGTATTTAGCCTCTATGCTGCATGCTAAGTCGTTTCAGTTAGGTCTGACTCTTGGCAATACTACAGACTTTAACTTTCCAGGTCCTCTGTTCTGGGATTCTCCAGGCAAGAATATTGGTAGGAACTGCCATGCTCTCCTCCAGGAAATCTCGACTCAGGGATCAAACATATCTCTTATGTCTTCTTTATTGCCAGGCAGGATCTTTACCGTAGCCCCACCTGGGAAGCCCCCAGACTTAGCCCATCGTCCTGTAATTCTGTTTTAACAATAGTTATTCTAACTGTGAAGCTGTTCCTTACATACATTTTAGGCTCAACATTGCCAATATATAAATGGAATGTCTCTTTACTGCTTTGCTATTCCTAAACAGGTGTTTCTCTAGCACTCCCTCTGGTTTAGTGAAGCCTCCAGAATAATTAATAGTGTATAGAGATATTAACACAAGAAAATTAGGAGAATGCCCTTAGACTGTTACACTGTGGGGATTTGATAACTGCCACGTTGCTTTGAACATGTTGCTGAAATGGTATAACTTTATGTTTTCCACTGATGAAGTGGAAATGATAATACTAACCCCCATGAATTGTTGACATTTATATCCTGTCATATTTGAAAGCCTAATGTTTTGCACATAATTATTGTAACAGTCTCATAACTTGTTGGTGGAAGCCTGTATTATTAAAAAGTGTTTGTTGATATTTGGAAATGCATATTATCAAAAATATGTATATGCTTTGACCAAGCCCGTTCTCTATTAGGAATTTATTTGGATAATATGATTAGAAATGTACACAAATATTTATATGTGAGAATATATGTTAATTTAGATATTTATTGCATTTTCACATAAGCACTTTTATTACAAGGAATTAAAGGTAAGATAATACATATTTCACATCTTTCAGTCATTTTCAATTAGCCAGTTTTACTATGGGCATAGAACTTTCATAAGCTAAGTTTATCTTATTTATGTATTTTTCTCTTAGTCATCTCCCCAGTTATAAGATCTGTGAGAAAAGGCATCATATTTGTCTAATTTTATGATATATCCTCAGTGCTCAGAACAGATTGTCTCAGTAGCTAACACTCCATAGATTTTTAATAATTATAGAATTATTTATAAGACATGAATATACAGAAATTTAAGGAAGTGGTAAATGAGTACTTAGTAACCTGAGAAGACCCTATAATGACTGGTAGACAATTAAGGTTTAAATAACATCTACTGTGGTATTAAGTTTAAAATCGTTTTTAGCAAATACTTAAAATATCTTGAGAAGAGTTATACTGGAAGAGTCTGGTTTCCCCATTATATGTTTCCAAAATTTCTAGACTTGCTGCAGTACATTTTATTACTTTTACAATGGAAAGAATTTGATTAAAATTGCAGTTTTACATTTCTTTCACTCATTTAAGGCTCAACATTGCCAATATATAAATGGAATGTCTCTTTACTGCTTTGCTATTCCTAAACAGGTGTTTCTCTAGCACTCCCTCTGGTTTAGTGAAGCCTCCAGAATAATTAATAGTGTATAGAGATATTAACACAAGAAAATTAGGAGAATGCCCTTAGACTGTTACACTGTGGGGATTTGATAACTGCCACGTTGCTTTGAACATGTTGCTGAAATGGTATAACTTTATGTTTTCCACTGATGAAGTGGAAATGATAATACTAACCCCCATGAATTGTTGACATTTATATCCTGTCATATTTGAAAGCCTAATGTTTTGCACATAATTATTGTAACAGTCTCATAACTTGTTGGTGGAAGCCTGTATTATTAAAAAGTGTTTGTTGATATTTGGAAATGCATATTATCAAAAATATGTATATGCTTTGACCAAGCCCGTTCTCTATTAGGAATTTATTTGGATAATATGATTAGAAATGTACACAAATATTTATATGTGAGAATATATGTTAATTTAGATATTTATTGCATTTTCACATAAGCACTTTTATTACAAGGAATTAAAGGTAAGATAATACATATTTCACATCTTTCAGTCATTTTCAATTAGCCAGTTTTACTATGGGCATAGAACTTTCATAAGCTAAGTTTATCTTATTTATGTATTTTTCTCTTAGTCATCTCCCCAGTTATAAGATCTGTGAGAAAAGGCATCATATTTGTCTAATTTTATGATATATCCTCAGTGCTCAGAACAGATTGTCTCAGTAGCTAACACTCCATAGATTTTTAATAATTATAGAATTATTTATAAGACATGAATATACAGAAATTTAAGGAAGTGGTAAATGAGTACTTAGTAACCTGAGAAGACCCTATAATGACTGGTAGACAATTAAGGTTTAAATAACATCTACTGTGGTATTAAGTTTAAAATCGTTTTTAGCAAATACTTAAAATATCTTGAGAAGAGTTATACTGGAAGAGTCTGGTTTCCCCATTATATGTTTCCAAAATTTCTAGACTTGCTGCAGTACATTTTATTACTTTTACAATAGAAAGAATTTGATTAAAATTCAAGTTACAATCTTCATGCTTTTCTTCTATTCTTTCCTCATTTAAACTCACCCTTTTCAGCAGTTAGGTACCTAACAGGCTTCAAAGGAAAATGTCAAAAGAGTAATGGGTTTTAATTAGGGGTCAGGAAAATCTAATGCTTACCTGGGAAAGTCAGGTTTGTGGGGAGTCTGAGTAAAGCCAAGCTGTTTATGGATCTGAAAGGAAAGGAAAGAAGAAGAAATCACTGTCTTTCTTGGAGGTAATGTGGAAATAGGATGTAAGTAGAGCTAATGTGTGACAACATGTATTTTTTACACCTACAAGCTGTTATTTGAAATCATGGCAGTATATAATTCAATTATATGATTCAATTTTTATTGATCACTAACTTTGGACAAGACACTGTGATAAACCCTAGGGAGACTAAGATAAAGAGGAGAGAGTTCCTGCCCTAAAAGCTCAAGGTCTATTTGGTACAGACAAGTGAAACCAAAAACCTGTGACTTCACAGATTTGGATAGTGAGTATGACTATATGCATAGGTATATTAAACAGAGTGATAGCACAAAGAATAAAGAAGTACTAAGTTACTGTATTTTATCAAACTAGGCCTGTTGAACACAAATTTGAACACATAAACACCTCCACTGCAATGCCTTGGTATTACCATTTATTTCCAGGGCTCATGAATGTCAATGCTGTCTATTCAATACATGTATAGCTCAGTTTTGAATGGGACATTTTTTAGAGTCACCCCTCCTAGGCACACACACACCCAATCCCCACCTCTTGATTGTCCTGAAGGTTATCATGTTGGTCATCAGTTTCTCAGTATATTTGTTTTCTTACTGAAATAGCCCTCCCTTTCTCAAAACCTTATTCTCTGGCTCTCAGTTCACATACTTACATGTTCAATATATTTAACCTTCCCAATTCATTCCTCAAATCAGTGAAACTCATAAAATAATCTAGGCCAGATGACTGTAGACTCTAGCCCTGGGTCAAATTAGACCTCCTCACCTTCTGTTTTTAAATACGGTTTTACTGGCCTCAGCATTGCCCGTTTCTGTATATACTATCTGTGGCTGCTTTTGCATTAGAGTGAGGCAAGCTTGAGTAGCTGCCGCAGATTGTGTGACCTCTAAGCCCAAAGTATTTGCTCCCTGACCCCTTATAGAAATTTATGCTCCCTCATCTAAGCCATCTCTCTTTTTTTTAACATATTGAATACTATTACTTAATAAACTGCAGCTCTTCTCTCCTCTTATATAATTTTAAAGATTATGACAAGTGCACAGTGGGAAAATATTGCTCTTAGAGAAATGTCCATGTTTCCTTGCTCTAATAAAAAAAAAAAATAGGAGAACTAAAAGAAAATACAGATAGATGGTCTGGAGGCATCACTTTTGGAAAGATGTCAAGGAATGGTATACATTATTCAGTCATGTGGATATCTCATGACTCTATTGACTTTAAAAAATAATACTCACATTCAGATTTAAAATTGAGTGGCTAGTGGAGTCTCTAGGCATCAACATGCCAAATTAAAACACGTGTGCTTAAACAGCAACGCTATCTCTAGGAATGGAGCTGTATAGGAAATTCCACCTTTAATTCATATTTAAAATGAGTTATTAGGAATGCTTAAATTTGTTAAAATATATTTTAATATTTCCTGGAAAAAAATTACTTGGGATTCATTAAAATGTGCTAAGTGGAGCACATAAAGCAGTTGAGCTCATGTCGTATCTAAAGTTTTATGCCAACTATACTATACATTTGATTATATTGATCCTGAAATTCCTCTATAGCACTACCCCTGTTAAATTGCACACATCCCTCTATAAATACAGTCTGTTTTGAAGGAGTAAGTATTTTAGTTATTTTCTAAAATTTGCCAAAGGGGCATGTGCATCTGCCAAAATGACAAACATGGGACAATTTTTGTGCCTCTAGGTGGCTCTTAAATGGCATGCCACCATCTGCCACTGGGCATGTTCTAACGATAAACATTTAAAATGCTGTCTCTAGTTTTACAAGATTACAAGTATTCTGAATGTTTTATTTGGAGCCATAACGCAGACAGTTCACACACACACACACACACACACACACACACACACACACACAGACACACACACACTGCCATGAAAGCCACACAAAATGAATCTTAAGGACAAAGTTGTTTCATTGTAATATATTGTTTTCTATGGGATGATAATAAGATGATATGCCATCAACAGGAAGATTGGTAAAATGAAATTTACACCCCTGTCTTCTCAGGATTGATACTTTTTAATTAGTCTCTTTATTCAGAGATATTAAAATGTACAGATTCAAAATTTGTAAAAATTTATATAAGAAGAGACTTTTTTGTCTGACTACATGCTAATGTGTGCTTCTCAGGTAGTGCTAGTGGTAAAAACCCTGCCTGCCAATGTAGGAGGCATAAGAGACTTGGGTTCAGGGTATAGTCACACACTTGTGTATTCTTGCCTGGAGAATCCGAGAAGAGCCTGGCAGGCTACTGTCCATAGGGTTGCAAAGAGTCAGACACAACTGGAGTGACTTAGCAAATACACACACATGCTAATTTAGATTACTATATTCACATACTAGGTGATCAAAACATTCTTGCCAAAAATTATGTGTTAACATTTGAACCACAATTGACATGAGGAAAGTATTTTGCTTTCTTAGATAATTATATGATATAATAACTTGCATATATGAAGAGGGAAAAATAAGGTATATTCTCATTATGGACATTCTATGACTCAGTTTCTATACTATACATTCTTAAAAAATTATTTTAGTAAAGGCATGAGTTGCACTATTTTTTAGGATTTAAAAAAAAAAATGTCCATAAACAACAAAACTCTGTAAAAGAAAAAAGTAAAATAAAAATTAAAAAAAAAAAAAAACAAAAACCTTTTGTTTTAGAATACAGACCTAACATACACTCTCACAAACTGAATACCTCCACGTGACATCGCTGCAGTAAAGAAACAGGACATTACTAACACTCCCTCAGCCTTTTATTCCTCATTCCAGACACTACTCCCTCAAAAAAGCATAATTGTTACCCTGATGTAACAGCCTAGGTAAGTTTTGTTTGGTTTGGTACTTGAAGTAAATGTAGTCATATAGTAGAAGGCACATTTCTTCAAAAGTTTCCATGAGCGTGTCTTTTACGGAAACTCTATCATTTTGAAATGTACTTTCTTAATACTAGTAGTTCAACACTTTTTGTGTTTTTCTATAATAGGTAACTGTTTATTGAACAAAGCATTCATTTCCTCACTTGGCGGAAAACAGAAAAGATTTTAAGTGCTATGATCTTCCAACCTTTCAAACTGGAAATTACTCTATGCTTTATTGGATGCTACCATATTCAATTTAATTGTATACAGTAATGATCTTAACTTTCAAACAGATTCCCTTTAATAATGCTAATTGTAAAAATTTATATAAGAAGAGCCTTTTTTGTCTGACTACATGCTAATGTGTGCTTCTCAGGTAGTGCTAGTGGTAAAAACCCTGCCTGCCAATGTAGGAGGCATAAGAGACTTGGGTTCAGGGTATAGTCACACACTTGTGTATTCTTGCCTGGAGAATCCGAGAAGAGCCTGGCAGGCTACTGTCCATAGGGTTGCAAAGAGTCAGACACAACTGGAGTGACTTAGCAAATACACACACATGCTAATTTAGATTACTATATTCACATACTAGGTGATCAAAACATTCTTGCCAAAAATTATGTGTTAACATTTGAACCACAATTGACATGAGGAAAGTATTTTGCTTTCTTAGATAATTATATGATATAATAACTTGCATATATGAAGAGGGAAAAATAAGGTATATTCTCATTATGGACATTCTATGACTCAGTTTCTATACTATACATTCTTAAAAAATTATTTTAGTAAAGGCATGAGTTGCACTATTTTTTAGGATTTAAAAAAAAAAATGTCCATAAACAACAAAACTCTGTAAAAGAAAAAAGTAAAATAAAAATTAAAAAAAAAAAAAAACAAAAACCTTTTGTTTTAGAATACAGACCTAACATACACTCTCACAAACTGAATACCTCCACGTGACATCGCTGCAGTAAAGAAACAGGACATTACTAACACTCCCTCAGCCTTTTATTCCTCATTCCAGACACTACTCCCTCAAAAAAGCATAATTGTTACCCTGATGTAACAGCCTAGGTAAGTTTTGTTTGGTTTGGTACTTGAAGTAAATGTAGTCATATAGTAGAAGGCACATTTCTTCAAAAGTTTCCATGAGCGTGTCTTTTACGGAAACTCTATCATTTTGAAATGTACTTTCTTAATACTAGTAGTTCAACACTTTTTGTGTTTTTCTATAATAGGTAACTGTTTATTGAACAAAGCATTCATTTCCTCACTTGGCGGAAAACAGAAAAGATTTTAAGTGCTATGATCTTCCAACCTTTCAAACTGGAAATTACTCTATGCTTTATTGGATGCTACCATATTCAATTTAATTGTATACAGTAATGATCATTTGAGGATATATTCATAAATGTATAATGGCATGATAACTATACTCTTTCATATTTATATAAATGTAAAATTCTTATCACTAAAACTCCTAATATATCTAAACTCTATTTGATTATCTGGTGGGTATTTACTATGAGATTTTATTGAATGCATAGATTTTTCAATACAGAGGTGTAATTAGGTACTATTTATCTTTTGCTGAGAACTTGTATTAAGTAGTAGTTTAGTTGATAGCTTAGTATGTTTAATTACTGCTCTTTTATTTGGGCCATTGGTTAGAGATCTGTTTCAAATAATCCATTCCCTCTCTAAATTCCCTCCTTGCTTCCTTCTCTCACTTCCTTCCTCCTCCTCTTTGTCTGGTTCTCTTAGTAGTATATACACACAGGCAGACATATAATATGCACAGAGGCAGACACATACATATACATCACACCAGAACAAATCCTTTTTTCTACCTTTATGATGGACATGTGAATGAAAATGCCTTGGTTTGTGCAGGAAAACAGTCTATATACTGTCGTGCTCACTTGTTTTCCTCCTATATTTCATTTTATTTGGCCTTTTTGAAGGTAAGAATTACTGCCTTTGTTCACTTCCAAATACCTTTAACTATCTCTTCAATCCCCCTATTGTTATAACCTGCGTGTGTCTTGAATTTTGCCTGCCCCAGGAAACTGCCTCTTGGTTGAAAAAAAAAAGCATGCACACAACCTTGTTGGCTGGGTTCATTTTGCATTTAGGGCCATAGATCCCCCATGGAAGTCTCAGTGTTTTTTCATACTCCTTCCATCTTCTCTTAATGAATTTACCTTTGCATTTTCAAATTTAACTCCATTGTCTTTCCTACTTTCCTACTCACCTCCTCAACCTTACAAATCGTTAAGCGAGCTACCATTGTGGGCAGCCCTAATACTCTTGATCTTTGTTGTTCATCTGTGAAGTTGTGTCCTACTCTGTGACCCCATGGACTGCAGCACACCAGGCTTTCCTGTCCTTTACCATCTCCTGGAGTTTGCCCTTGATCTTACTTTCTTTCTGCTCTCAAGCATTTCATTCCAGCGATTATCTTCTTCATCGTCTAAGCATCAGTTCTTAACTCTTTAGGATTCTTTGTTTCAGCATAAAAACCTACTGTGATACCACCTATCTTAGAGAAACACAACCCATCTTTACTTCATGACTCCCATTTCTCTACCCTCACAGTTAGCTGCATATTTAAAAGAAGTCTGTATTCTATGGATTTCCTTCCTCCCTTTCCAGAGGTGTAATTAGGTACTATTTAGCTGAGAACTTGTATTAAGTAGTAGTTTAGTTGATAGCTTAGTATGTTTAATTACTGCTCTTTTATTTGGGCCATTGGTTAGAGATCTGTTTCAAATAATCCATTCCCTCTCTAAATTCCCTCCTTGCTTCCTTCTCTCACTTCCTTCCTCCTCCTCTTTGTCTGGTTCTCTTAGTAGTATATACACACAGGCAGACATATAATATGCACAGAGGCAGACACATACATATACATCACACCAGAACAAATCCTTTTTTCTACCTTTATGATGGACATGTGAATGAAAATGCCTTGGTTTGTGCAGGAAAACAGTCTATATACTGTCGTGCTCACTTGTTTTCCTCCTATATTTCATTTTATTTGGCCTTTTTGAAGGTAAGAATTACTGCCTTTGTTCACTTCCAAATACCTTTAACTATCTCTTCAATCCCCCTATTGTTATAACCTGCGTGTGTCTTGAATTTTGCCTGCCCCAGGAAACTGCCTCTTGGTTGAAAAAAAAAAGCATGCACACAACCTTGTTGGCTGGGTTCATTTTGCATTTAGGGCCATAGATCCCCCATGGAAGTCTCAGTGTTTTTGCATACTCCTTCCATCTTCTCTTAATGAATTTACCTTTGCATTTTCAAATTTAACTCCATTGTCTTTCCTACTTTCCTACTCACCTCCTCAACCTTACAAATCGTTAAGCGAGCTACCATTGTGGGCAGCCCTAATACTCTTGATCTTTGTTGTTCATCTGTGAAGTTGTGTCCTACTCTGTGACCCCATGGACTGCAGCACACCAGGCTTTCCTGTCCTTTACCATCTCCTGGAGTTTGCCCTTGATCTTACTTTCTTTCTGCTCTCAAGCATTTCATTCCAGCGATTATCTTCTTCATCGTCTAAGCATCAGTTCTTAACTCTTTAGGATTCTTTGTTTCAGCATAAAAACCTACTGTGATACCACCTATCTTAGAGAAACACAACCCATCTTTACTTCATGACTCCCATTTCTCTACCCTCACAGTTAGCTGCATATTTAAAAAGAAGTCTGTATTCTATGGATTTCCTTCCTCCCTTTCCATTTTTCCCTTAATTCATTCTAACTGGACTCTAGCTCTCATAATATGTTAAAAGTCTTTTAATAAGAGTAACTCAGAGTCTTCCCAAGTGAGTGGTCAGATCTCTATCCTTGTCTTCTTATACAGCTCAACAGCAATTAAAACAGGTGACATTTCCCTCTTTCTTGAAACTTTCTGTTTTGTAAACTTCCATGGCATGCCAGTAATTTGCTTTTCTATCTAGCTCTTTGATAGTTCTCACTTAAGATTTTTAGACTTTTTTCTAGATTAGATTCTTTTATGTTCAAGTAACCTTCGCTTTTTCTCTTCCAGTTATCTTCTCTTTTGCTGTATTCTTTCCATAAGCAATAGCATTAGTTTACAGCTCTACATGACATACACTATGTTTCTCAGATGGGTATACTGATCTTGAGTCAGACTCAAGATCCACTGACTTGTTGAGGTCTTCACATGTAGAAGAGGACAACTCCAAACCTCATAAGGAAATGCTAGAAGAGATAATATCAGGAGTATGTCTTAGAGGTGCATCCTTTCTAGTAATAAGTGCTATTGGTTACGTATCTAAAACAGATTCCTGATCTTACCTTTCCTAACACTTTCACTGTTATAATTACAGATCAACCAGCTATCATCTTATCTAGACTGAAATACACAACCTCCTAATTGGTTCTTCTGTCTTCTCTTTTGACCTCCTACAGCTCATAACTTATCTTTGTAAAATAAAAATCAAATAATTTCATTGCTCTGCCTAAAATCTTCTAGTTGTGCTTATTTCACTTAGAATGAACTCTAAACTTAGTGTCAGGTTCAACCTGTCTTTGCCTATGTTTCTAATATCATATCCTTCCACTGTTCTCTTTATTTTCTAGCATTGGTTTTCATTCCTGAGGTTCCTGCCATTGATTTTTCTTGGAATGTTTATATGTTCTCATGTCTGTCCCCATTCATCCTTCATGAAAAACTCAAATGTTGTCCTCTGATCAGCGTCAAATATATAGCTAGTCCAACCTCCACATTGTTTGCTTCACCTGTAACATTATTTGGTAATTAAAATTATTATATTTGTGTGTGTTTATTGCCCACTATATCCCCAAATCTGTGAACTCTTTGAAAAGTGAAAAACTCTATATTTTTTGTTCATCCTATTTTTTTTAACCAGTACCTCCTATACTGCCTAGTATATGCTAAATTTTCAATAAACTTATTTGCTTGACTAAAGTAGATTAATTATTCCTAGTGCTTTATTTATTAAAAACTGTATCTTTACCCACAGTCTGCCAGAAAATATATTAATTGCCTTTCCTTGCTGGTACTTATCTAATTTTCCTTGCAATAAAGCAAGCTCTGATAATTTGCTTTTGTGAATAGTTTATTCATGTAATGCCAGTTTTGTGACAAAATTTGATGTTTTAAAACAGTAGGATTTCATTAGGAAGACAGATGGCTATAGTTACATATATATGTCAAAGCTGGCAGCCTAGTATCCGATACATACTTAACTGTATTAATTTACTTTACATTCCTGTAACTATTTCTCCTCTAATCAATGATATAAACTTAGTATCATCAAGTTTCCAACCTAAGAGAAAGAGAGGTTTGAGGATTAATTAAAGAGTGATGATAAGATTCTTTGATTTTATTTTAAAATGTATCATTTAAGTGGTAAAAGATGATTTCCATGTTACTATAATTTAGAATATTTTTTGTCACTTACCAGCTAGTTTACACTGTCTATATTGAATAATAAATATTGTTGGTGTACCAAAAATAATGAGGTTGGAAGAGTAAACAGGTGCAGGCAATAAGGGAAGCATGGTCTATGTATAATTTTTTAAAATAATAAAACTGGCTAAAAGCCAATTTTAAATTATTAATTTGTGCTGGTGATTGCAAACAATGTCAGTGATACAATATTTTTCCCAGAAAAAAATTTTGATCTAATTTTAAACAATGGGTTCAGTTACTACATAGTTTTAGCATATTTTATACCTAATACTTTAGTAAGTATTATAATCCTAACGGAAGTTAATTTGAAGACTTTCAATTATGCAGTAGGACACAGTTGCACCTATTCATTTTGAAAGTCAAGTTATACTGGCTTTGAATTACTCTAGTCGCCTTCTGGTGTAGTCTGAATGTGCTCCATGGGGTTACATATTCCTGTGTTTAAATAATAATTTGAAATAAGCAATAGTAGTACAAAATTGTCAATAGGAAAGAAAACAATTTGTTCCTTCAATTCTGTTCTCTGTGAAATAAACTTATTTGCTTGACTAAAGTAGATTAATTATTCCTAGTGCTTTATTTATTAAAAACTGTATCTTTACCCACAGTCTGCCAGAAAATATATTAATTGCCTTTCCTTGCTGGTACTTATCTAATTTTCCTTGCAATAAAGCAAGCTCTGATAATTTGCTTTTGTGAATAGTTTATTCATGTAATGCCAGTTTTGTGACAAAATTTGATGTTTTAAAACAGTAGGATTTCATTAGGAAGACAGATGGCTATAGTTACATATATATGTCAAAGCTGGCAGCCTAGTATCCGATACATACTTAACTGTATTAATTTACTTTACATTCCTGTAACTATTTCTCCTCTAATCAATGATATAAACTTAGTATCATCAAGTTTCCAACCTAAGAGAAAGAGAGGTTTGAGGATTAATTAAAGAGTGATGATAAGATTCTTTGATTTTATTTTAAAATGTATCATTTAAGTGGTAAAAGATGATTTCCATGTTACTATAATTTAGAATATTTTTTGTCACTTACCAGCTAGTTTACACTGTCTATATTGAATAATAAATATTGTTGGTGTACCAAAAATAATGAGGTTGGAAGAGTAAACAGGTGCAGGCAATAAGGGAAGCATGGTCTATGTATAATTTTTTAAAATAATAAAACTGGCTAAAAGCCAATTTTAAATTATTAATTTGTGCTGGTGATTGCAAACAATGTCAGTGATACAATATTTTTCCCAGAAAAAAATTTTGATCTAATTTTAAACAATGGGTTCAGTTACTACATAGTTTTAGCATATTTTATACCTAATACTTTAGTAAGTATTATAATCCTAACGGAAGTTAATTTGAAGACTTTCAATTATGCAGTAGGACACAGTTGCACCTATTCATTTTGAAAGTCAAGTTATACTGGCTTTGAATTACTCTAGTCGCCTTCTGGTGTAGTCTGAATGTGCTCCATGGGGTTACATATTCCTGTGTTTAAATAATAATTTGAAATAAGCAATAGTAGTACAAAATTGTCAATAGGAAAGAAAACAATTTGTTCCTTCAATTCTGTTCTCTGTGAAATATTAGAGGTTTTTTGCTTAATGTTTTTCAACTGTGAATGCAAAGCCAGTAGAAGAGAGCTTGAAAACACTAAAACAACAAAATAATGGACAGTTATTATAATTTCAATAATTTATAGTAAAATGAATTTTTACTAATTTCTGTCAAAGTTATAATTTTGTTTTCAATTAGTTTTTCTATTAGTTTTCTTACAAATAGTTTCTAACTATGCATGTATGTGTTGTTTCAGGTGAAAGAGACCGAGTAGTTAAACTTGGTAAAAATGTATAAGTGAATATAGATTGACAGATCTAAATATCTGCCAACTGAATATGGATATACAAAGTTATTAACAATTTTGTGGAAGTTAATACTAGAAATGAAAAGCTGGTGATGTTATTAATTACTACAATAGAATAATATATCCATGCATTCTCATTCAAACCATATTTATCAACTTATGCTAATCATTATTTTTATGATATTTTGAATTTTTCAAAAATTCAGTAAGGTAATATTTTTAATCTGTTTCTTTTTGGCCATTAACAATATTCATCTTATTTCATGATTATTACAAAATATTTTTTATATATAGAAAAGGATGTAAACTGTGACCCTCCTTAGG
The DNA here is from genome assembly GCA_022376925.1 of Tragulus kanchil. Taxonomy (NCBI): domain Eukaryota; kingdom Metazoa; phylum Chordata; class Mammalia; order Artiodactyla; family Tragulidae; genus Tragulus; species Tragulus kanchil. Next base: position 37,649,919 of record JAIOJX010000026.1, read on the forward strand.
CATCTGATAATCTGTACTACTGATAAACACAAAGGATTCATACTTAATGTTGCTATTTCTCTGAAGTTTTACCGAATCCATACACATTTGTCTTTTGCTAATGGCCAAATTTTAGTTTTAAATCCAGAGAAAATATCATTTGATTTCAAATAATTTTTATTAATTTATACCTTATACTTTAGTAAGTATTATAATCCTAACGGAAGTTAATTTGAAGACTTTCAATTATGCAGTAGGACACAGTTGCACCTATTCATTTTGAAAGTCAAGTTATACTGGCTTTGAATTACTCTAGTCGCCTTCTGGTGTAGTCTGAATGTGCTCCATGGGGTTACATATTCCTGTGTTTAAATAATAATTTGAAATAAGCAATAGTAGTACAGAATTGTCAATAGGAAAGAAAACAATTTGTTCCTTCAATTCTGTTCTCTGTGAAATATTAGAGGTTTTTTGCTTAATGTTTTTCAACTGTGAATGCAAAGCCAGTAGAAGAGAGCTTGAAAACACTAAAACAACAAAATAATGGACAGTTATTATAATTTCAATAATTTATAGTAAAATGAATTTTACTAATTTCTGTCAAAGTTATAATTTTGTTTTCAATTAGTTTTTCTATTAGTTTTCTTACAAATAGTTTCTAACTATGCATGTATGTGTTGTTTCAGGTGAAAGAGACCGAGTAGTTAAACTTGGTAAAAATGTATAAGTGAATATAGATTGACAGATCTAAATATCTGCCAACTGAATATGGATATACAAAGTTATTAACAATTTTGTGGAAGTTAATACTAGAAATGAAAAGCTGGTGATGTTATTAATTACTACAATAGAATAATATATCCATGCATTCTCATTCAAACCATATTTATCAACTTATGCTAATCATTATTTTTATGATATTTTGAATTTTTCAAAAATTCAGTAAGGTAATATTTTTAATCTGTTTCTTTTTGGCCATTAACAATATTCATCTTATTTCATGATTATTACAAAATATTTTTTATATATAGAAAAGGATGTAAACTGTGACCCTCCTTAGGCATCTGATAATCTGTACTACTGATAAACACAAAGGATTCATACTTAATGTTGCTATTTCTCTGAAGTTTTACCGAATCCATACACATTTGTCTTTTTGCTAATGGCCAAATTTTAGTTTTTAAATCCAGAGAAAATATCATTTGATTTCAAATAATTTTTATTAATTTATACCTTATATTTGTGATAAATTGGGAATAAATACCTATCTATAAAATCAGACTAGTTCTTTTTCCTTCATTTTAAAATTTTAATGAATATTAATCTTAAATCTTAAACATCCAAGCAATGTTTTCATTAATTTCTCATATTCTAAATCATGTGTTGTTGTTGTTCTTCTTCTTTTCTTCTTTTTTTTTTACTTACAATAATTTTGTATTAAATGACAAATCTCTTAAAATATTTAAATCCTGTGGCTTGGTCTGATCTGATCATTTTTAGGTTCTAGAATTTGCCACACCCATATGAAGAGTTGCGGTTTGTACAGAGAAGTGCTGATCAAAATGACATTTTAGAATATATGTTATAAACAACAAATGATAAGAACAATAAGATAATTTCATTAAATATTAGAAATTATCCATGATAAATTGACAAATTGTCTATACTGTTATCTAGAATTATTCTTCAATGGACATCATCAGCTGCTTGCTTATTGACTTTGCAACATATTGTAAAATATAGTTTTTTCCTCATTTTACTCCTATAGAGAAAAAAAAATACAACCTTTTCTCAAACGGTTAATTTTGTCTATCCCTGTTGTTCATCATTGGGAGATATAGTTTACTCTCTATTACTTTTTTTTGGCTTGTATCAATGTATTAGACAAGTTTATTATGCAGCCTTCTGTTTAACAAGGGAAGAAAGAGAAAAAAAACTCAGTGTATTTACACTAGGAGCAAGTTGTATAAAGGGAACTCCCTAGGTATCTGTGAACTGGATGAATGAACATGGCCTGTATAATATTTTGAATTTTTCAAAAATTCAGTAAGGTAATATTTTTAATCTGTTTCTTTTTGGCCATTAACAATATTCATCTTATTTCATGATTATTACAAAATATTTTTTATATATAGAAAAGGATGTAAACTGTGACCCTCCTTAGGCATCTGATAATCTGTACTACTGATAAACACAAAGGATTCATACTTAATGTTGCTATTTCTCTGAAGTTTTACCGAATCCATACACATTTGTCTTTTTGCTAATGGCCAAATTTTAGTTTTTAAATCCAGAGAAAATATCATTTGATTTCAAATAATTTTTATTAATTTATACCTTATATTTGTGATAAATTGGGAATAAATACCTATCTATAAAATCAGACTAGTTCTTTTTCCTTCATTTTAAAATTTTAATGAATATTAATCTTAAATCTTAAACATCCAAGCAATGTTTTCATTAATTTCTCATATTCTAAATCATGTGTTGTTGTTGTTCTTCTTCTTTTTTTTTTTATTTTACTTACAATAATTTTGTATTAAATGACAAATCTCTTAAAATATTTAAATCCTGTGGCTTGGTCTGATCTGATCATTTTTAGGTTCTAGAATTTGCCACACCCATATGAAGAGTTGCGGTTTGTACAGAGAAGTGCTGATCAAAATGACATTTTAGAATATATGTTATAAACAACAAATGATAAGAACAATAAGATAATTTCATTAAATATTAGAAATTATCCATGATAAATTGACAAATTGTCTATACTGTTATCTAGAATTATTCTTCAATGGACATCATCAGCTGCTTGCTTATTGACTTTGCAACATATTGTAAAATATAGTTTTTTCCTCATTTTACTCCTATAGAGAAAAAAAAATACAACCTTTTCTCAAACGGTTAATTTTGTCTATCCCTGTTGTTCATCATTGGGAGATATAGTTTACTCTCTATTACTTTTTTTTGGCTTGTATCAATGTATTAGACAAGTTTATTATGCAGCCTTCTGTTTAACAAGGGAAGAAAGAGAAAAAAAACTCAGTGTATTTACACTAGGAGCAAGTTGTATAAAGGGAACTCCCTAGGTATCTGTGAACTGGATGAATGAACATGGCCTGTATAATATGTTTCAAGGTCAGTTGTATTAGTCTGCCTTGTTCACTCTTCCTGAGCAGCCATAACACCTTATCAAGTTATATCTAGGGTGAATACCTCAAGCCAAAGGAAGTTGCTGAAAGCCTGCCTATATAATTTCACTCACTTTTTCTTCCCCATCTCCCTATACCTTAAGGAGAATTAGATTAGTTTTTGGACTTGGGAGGTTCCCAGCAAAAAACAGATGGAGCACTCAAGTACAGATAATTTGAAAAGACTATTTGTAAAAGAGACCACTGACAGAAATTATTTAAAAATGTAAATGTTTAATGTAATAATCCAAATGAATTTGATTACATTTAAACTCGAGATGCTATATAATTTCAATTTATTTATTTAACATTTGATATGTAGGATATATGAAATCAAGGATCTTTAATTTGCAAAATGATTTTGATTTCAGGAAATGATTTAGCAAAGGTTTCCTTTAGAGAAATAAAAATGATTATTTCTTGTTTTTTAATGATTATTTCTGAACCTCCAAGGTTTAGCATGATAAGTTAATGAAGTAATCTGTGTATTAATTTCTTTGTATTGGTTTACATTCAAGGTGAAGATGACAAAGTGTCAGATTATTAATATTATTTTAAATATAAGGACTTAGAAAAATATTGACATACACACACAATGTTTGTGGAATGTATTTTGTATAACTAGAAGAATAACAAGATTTCTACTTTTCATTTATAAAAATGAGCCATAAACCTTTTTTAGAAGTTGTATTATGTTTGGATAGGACCTTTTCAAGGACTCTTCATTATTTTCATAGGATGTATAAGAAGTATTTTTGTTCTAGATTAGCTCTGTTTGCCTTTTACATGGATAATACATACTGGTTATTTTTTCTTGACAAGAATTTTGTCTATCCCTGTTGTTCATCATTGGGAGATATAGTTTACTCTCTATTACTTTTTTTTGGCTTGTATCAATGTATTAGACAAGTTTATTATGCAGCCTTCTGTTTAACAAGGGAAGAAAGAGAAAAAAAACTCAGTGTATTTACACTAGGAGCAAGTTGTATAAAGGGAACTCCCTAGGTATCTGTGAACTGGATGAATGAACATGGCCTGTATAATATGTTTCAAGGTCAGTTGTATTAGTCTGCCTTGTTCACTCTTCCTGAGCAGCCATAACACCTTATCAAGTTATATCTAGGGTGAATACCTCAAGCCAAAGGAAGTTGCTGAAAGCCTGCCTATATAATTTCACTCACTTTTTCTTCCCCATCTCCCTATACCTTAAGGAGAATTAGATTATTTTTTGGACTTGGGAGGTTCCCAGCAAAAAACAGATGGAGCACTCAAGTACAGATAATTTGAAAAGACTATTTGTAAAAGAGACCACTGACAGAAATTATTTAAAAATGTAAATGTTTAATGTAATAATCCAAATGAATTTGATTACATTTAAACTCGAGATGCTATATAATTTCAATTTATTTATTTAACATTTGATATGTAGGATATATGAAATCAAGGATCTTTAATTTGCAAAATGATTTTGATTTCAGGAAATGATTTAGCAAAGGTTTCCTTTAGAGAAATAAAAATGATTATTTCTTGTTTTTTAATGATTATTTCTGAACCTCCAAGGTTTAGCATGATAAGTTAATGAAGTAATCTGTGTATTAATTTCTTTGTATTGGTTTACATTCAAGGTGAAGATGACAAAGTGTCAGATTATTAATATTATTTTAAATATAAGGACTTAGAAAAATATTGACATACACACACAATGTTTGTGGAATGTATTTTGTATAACTAGAAGAATAACAAGATTTCTACTTTTCATTTATAAAAATGAGCCATAAACCTTTTTTAGAAGTTGTATTATGTTTGGATAGGACCTTTTCAAGGACTCTTCATTATTTTCATAGGATGTATAAGAAGTATTTTTGTTCTAGATTAGCTCTGTTTGCCTTTTACATGGATAATACATACTGGTTATTTTTTCTTGACAAGAATTTGAATCACAGGTCTGATTAATGGACGTAGTCTTGCAAATCAATTGGGTTGAACTAAATCAGTCAATCAGCAATATGAGTCTGTCAAAATGTATTCTGGCATATGAGATAGCAAACTATTTGTCACACAAAGTGCCCTATATAATTCCAGGGACCATGTTCATCTACTCAAATATTATCATGGAGGCATCCTAGGTGGTACTTTGTACTTCTAAGCCCAGTATGACACTTGACTGCACAGTCAGTGCAATATTGGACAAGCAGGGGGTAGGAATCTCACTTAAAATGCAAGGAGTTGTCAATGAAAACTCAGAGGGTGATCAGATACCCATGGTGTATCAGGGCAAAGCTGAAGTGTTCTTGGAAATGAAATCCATTTCTGAGGTGCAATGTCATATTTTGATATTATTTTCTCTTTTGATGATGAAGAAAGAAAGAGCTCTTCTGGTTCTGTTTACTTGTGAGAGTTCGGGAAAAAAACAACAACAACAACAACAAAAAAAAAACAGTATGCCAACAAGAAAGGATAAAGAAAATAAACTTATTGAGCCTGAGCCGACAAAGTAGATTATTTGCCTGTATTTTCCAGAAGTACGAAGACAAATCCAATTTATACGTATAAAGGAATGTTGTAATTGGAAATGTTTCCAAAACTAGCTCTCACCTGAATCCCAGAGGCACATAGTGTTTACAGAGAGTGCTGCATGCTAGGCTTTCATTTATAAACTTGGCAATTTCTTCTAACAGAATCGTAGGCAAGGAGGCAGGTTTATGATTCCAATTGCCTGGAGTTTATTTAAATAGTCTCTATTTTGATGTTGAATGTAATAAAAGGTATTTACCAGAGCACATGCCACATGACAGGACAGTTTTGATGTCTTAGGGACTGTTAGATTTAGGTAGAAGACAGACTCTAAGAACTAAATCTTCATTAAATCTGAGCTTTAACTAGCAGGTTTTGTCAACAGACAAGCAGTCTCAATTAAATTAGATAAAAGTGTTTTATTAGCTTGTCCCTTTAAATTTCAAAGAAATAGCATCTCTCTACAACCACCCTCACTCATATTAGCATAAAATAATTTTAGTTTCAACTTAGCATTGATATTTTTGAAAAGGTGATTCTTTCCCGGTAATTTGTTCAGATCACATAAATCATATACACACATTTTAGGGATGGAGAACAATTTGGCTAACACGTTGTCAATCAGCAATAATGAGTCTGTCAAAATGTATTCTGGCATATGAGATAGCAAACTATTTGTCACACAAAGTGCCCTATATAATTCCAGGGACCATGTTCATCTACTCAAATATTATCATGGAGGCATCCTAGGTGGTACTTTGTACTTCTAAGCCCAGTATGACACTTGACTGCACAGTCAGTGCAATATTGGACAAGCAGGGGGTAGGAATCTCACTTAAAATGCAAGGAGTTGTCAATGAAAACTCAGAGGGTGATCAGATACCCATGGTGTATCAGGGCAAAGCTGAAGTGTTCTTGGAAATGAAATCCATTTCTGAGGTGCAATGTCATATTTTGATATTATTTTCTCTTTTGATGATGAAGAAAGAAAGAGCTCTTCTGGTTCTGTTTACTTGTGAGAGTTCGGGAAAAAAACAACAACAACAACAAAAAAAAAACAGTATGCCAACAAGAAAGGATAAAGAAAATAAACTTATTGAGCCTGAGCCGACAAAGTAGATTATTTGCCTGTATTTTCCAGAAGTACGAAGACAAATCCAATTTATACGTATAAAGGAATGTTGTAATTGGAAATGTTTCCAAAACTAGCTCTCACCTGAATCCCAGAGGCACATAGTGTTTACAGAGAGTGCTGCATGCTAGGCTTTCATTTATAAACTTGGCAATTTCTTCTAACAGAATCGTAGGCAAGGAGGCAGGTTTATGATTCCAATTGCCTGGAGTTTATTTAAATAGTCTCTATTTTGATGTTGAATGTAATAAAAGGTATTTACCAGAGCACATGCCACATGACAGGACAGTTTTGATGTCTTAGGGACTGTTAGATTTAGGTAGAAGACAGACTCTAAGAACTAAATCTTCATTAAATCTGAGCTTTAACTAGCAGGTTTTGTCAACAGACAAGCAGTCTCAATTAAATTAGATAAAAGTGTTTTATTAGCTTGTCCCTTTAAATTTCAAAGAAATAGCATCTCTCTACAACCACCCTCACTCATATTAGCATAAAATAATTTTAGTTTCAACTTAGCATTGATATTTTTGAAAAGGTGATTCTTTCCCGGTAATTTGTTCAGATCACATAAATCATATACACACATTTTAGGGATGGAGAACAATTTGGCTAACACGTTGTCTGTGTGGAAGGCTGCAGCCTGATAATAATGTGGTTGGACAGTGGGCTTCAGCCATTATTTGAATAGACTACTCTAAGGCAATAAATTATTTTCATTTTGGAATGACAGGGTTGCACATCTTCCACGCTGTGCCTCACCTGGTTGTTATCACAAACCCTTTTATTCTGTAACAAATTATGGCGAATGGAAAGGGCTTTATAGTGATGACATCCAGGTAATATCTCCTGATAATAAGGATGTAACACTTGCTGCCACAACAAATGTACTTCCTGCTGGTATTTTTTATGTGATGTTACCTGCCGTTTTGCTCATTGCCCTTAGACACAGGAGGCGTTCGATGTATGGTCTGACAGGTGGATGAACATAATATATCCCATGAAGCATTTTTAATGTGAAAAATACATCATCGATCGTGTGTGAACTTGGATTGGTTTCATTCTCATATTCTTATTCCTGGTATAATTAATCATCTGCAATTAACAGTGTGTCAGGTTGATCATCGACTTTTAATCAGGAGAATTTACCACCTTAAAACAACATTAAATCTGATTTTCAAGCTCATGACTCTAAGACTTTACTTTGATGGGTTTTAGCAAATCTCAATGACAACAGAAATGTTTTCCTGATATGAAAGTTACTCTGTGATCTCTTTGTACCAGCATGAGTACCCGTTGTAGCTCTGAGCATCCTTCCAGAGGAGGAATCCATGCCTAAAACCTGACTCCGTCACTTCCTGGTAATCTTTGAGAGTGGCACAGAGAAATGCCGCAGGCGATGGAGGGTATAGACAGCATATCAAGGATTTGTTTGAAACAGACAAAAGTCAGAGTTTGATCAAAAAATCTCAGAAGGGGAGGCATCTGACATGTGTCATATGGAAATGAAAGGGAAAAATCAAACAGATCAAGTCAGAAGCTTAACCCCAACTACCTGTATTGACTGTGTGTTTTTATTGAGTTAATTTGAAATTGCACACAATTTAAGACATTTGGGGCAATAAAATAACCATTTGAATCAGAAGGCATCTATGAATTCCTAATTTGTCATCATGGTTATAGTTACACTGTCATTTCTATACCAGCTAATGGAAAAAGTAAATACCTTGTTTGGGAAAAGGTTTTGAAATGTGTTCAGGTTTGTTTGGGATATCCTGGTTAATACTGAACAAGCTATGCTAAATTACTAAATTTGCCAAAAAGTCTAAGTATTTTAAGCACATTAGAGTCTTAATATTGCACACTCTTCTACATAAATTAGCACATACCAGGCCTTCCCTGCTGGTGCAGTGGATGAAGAGTCTGCCTTGCAGCGCAGAGGCCACTGGTTTGATCCCTGGCCTGGGAAGATCACACATGCCAAGGAACGGCTGGGCCAGTGTGTCCAATTATGAGCCAGCATTCTGGAGCATGTGCACCCAGGGCCAGTGCTCTGCAACCAGAGAGGCCACTGCGATGGGAGGCCCACACATGACAAAGAATAAAGATGGAATGAAAATAAACGATGACTTAGAGGTCAAAAAAAAAAAAAAGGTGCTCTTATTACAAGAAAAAAACCCCACCAATCAGATTTCCTGATGGCACTTTGACATGTATGTTATTTGTTCTGTCACACATGAAATTATGTGTGTGTGTGTGTGTGTGTGTGTGTATATATATATATATATATATATATATATGTATATCTATATATATATGTAGAGAGAGAGAGAGAGATGGGGGAGATGAGAGAGACTGAGAAAGTTTTATGTCAATGTAGAGCTGTAACTTAAAGAGATCTTGAACTTCTTAGGTTATATGCTCCTATTCAGACTTTTTTTTTTAGTTTCTGAAAAGTACTTAGCTCACACATTTATTTTGATTCTCTCATCTGGTATAAAATTTAGATACTGCTGAATCGGTTCTACTTGAGATGACATCAGCCTCAAGTAATATCCTCCATGCCAATTTTTATGAGAGTAATCCATTGGCAGATCCAGGCATCTGAATGATTTGAGTCCTGTTCATTTTATTTTATTTTGTCTCATGCTCCCTTAAAACATTAAAAATGTTTTCTTTGCTTTATCTTTTATTTTCCCTGTAATATGAAATTGACAAAACACAATTTAAGACATTTGGGGCAATAAAATAACCATTTGAATCAGAAGGCATCTATGAATTCCTAATTTGTCATCATGGTTATAGTTACACTGTCATTTCTATACCAGCTAATGGAAAAAGTAAATACCTTGTTTGGGAAAAGGTTTTGAAATGTGTTCAGGTTTGTTTGGGATATCCTGGTTAATACTGAACAAGCTATGCTAAATTACTAAATTTGCCAAAAAGTCTAAGTATTTTAAGCACATTAGAGTCTTAATATTGCACACTCTTCTACATAAATTAGCACATACCAGGCCTTCCCTGCTGGTGCAGTGGATGAAGAGTCTGCCTTGCAGCGCAGAGGCCACTGGTTTGATCCCTGGCCTGGGAAGATCACACATGCCAAGGAACGGCTGGGCCAGTGTGTCCAATTATGAGCCAGCATTCTGGAGCATGTGCACCCAGGGCCAGTGCTCTGCAACCAGAGAGGCCACTGCGATGGGAGGCCCACACATGACAAAGAATAAAGATGGAATGAAAATAAACGATGACTTAGAGGTCAAAAAAAAAAAAAGGTGCTCTTATTACAAGAAAAAAACCCCACCAATCAGATTTCCTGATGGCACTTTGACATGTATGTTATTTGTTCTGTCACACATGAAATTATGTGTGTGTGTGTGTGTGTGTGTGTGTATATATATATATATATATATATATGTATATCTATATATATATGTAGAGAGAGAGAGAGAGATGGGGGAGATGAGAGAGACTGAGAAAGTTTTATGTCAATGTAGAGCTGTAACTTAAAGAGATCTTGAACTTCTTAGGTTATATGCTCCTATTCAGACTTTTTTTTTTAGTTTCTGAAAAGTACTTAGCTCACACATTTATTTTGATTCTCTCATCTGGTATAAAATTTAGATACTGCTGAATCGGTTCTACTTGAGATGACATCAGCCTCAAGTAATATCCTCCATGCCAATTTTTATGAGAGTAATCCATTGGCAGATCCAGGCATCTGAATGATTTGAGTCCTGTTCATTTTATTTTATTTTGTCTCATGCTCCCTTAAAACATTAAAAATGTTTTCTTTGCTTTATCTTTTATATTTTCCCTGAATGACCTCTTGAGTTTGTATGGTGAAAATAGACAGCTTCTTATACTGGATGGTTTAGGCACTTACTGACCTAAATTCAGAGGACTAAGATTATGGTTTAAAATCCACCTTCTCTCTAAATCTTTATGATTATTGATTTAAGAATAGGGATTATGTAGTATTTGTTCAGTCCTGCTTGATTCTTTGAGATCCCAAGGACTGCAGCCTGCCAGGCTCCTCTACCTAAGGAATTTTGCAGGCAAGAATACTAAAGTGAGTTGCATTTTCTACTCCAAGGGATCTCCCCAACCCAGAGACTGAACATATGACTCTTGTGTATCCTGCATTGGCATGTGGATTCTTTACCACTAGTGCCACCTGGAGAGCCACACATAATTTGTAAGCATATAATTTATAGGAACACTCCATAGGAAATCAGTAACATTTATCTGGGACCTGTTCCCTAACTTGGAGTGGCACCAACAAAGTACACAGTTGATTAGAGAAGACTCTTGGAAACCCACATGCAGGGTAAAAGTGGTTATAGAGCCAACCACCTTAGAATGATTTTACCTAAAGGCAAATCTCCTGGCAAATATTCTGTGGCTAACACTCTATCTGTTTCTACTACTTCATCCACTTTGCAATAAGTACTTTAACAAATAGTTTCTTAGCATAGGTATTTTCTATTTCTCTAAAATGTGACATTTATGAAAAAAGTTTGCCTTGCAAAATAAAGAATTATAAACATGCAAAGGTCATTTCTCCAAACTGATGTCTTAGTGGATTAGAAGTCTAGTGGATAACATAGTCAGAACTTAAAAAAAAAAAAAAAATTAAGTGTTTTCAAAGTTTTCAATTTAGGTATTACTGAAAAATGAGTCAATAGGTTCAAATAAACCTGTTTAGAAAATGAAATCAGGGCTTCTTTGGTGGTCCAGTGGGTAAGGACACTGCCTTGCAGTGCAAGGGGTGCCGGTTCCATCCCTGGCCTGGGAAGATCCCACGTGCCATGGAGCGGCTGGACCAATGTGTCCAATTACCCAGCTGGAGCTCTGGAGCGCATACGCCCAGAGCCAGTGCTCTGCGACAACAGAGGCCACTGCAATGGGAGGCCCACACAGGCCAAAGAACAAAGATGGATGAAAATAGATAAATGAAAGACCAATAGTAGTGGCCCACCTGTCTCCCTCTCCAGCCCCCCACCCCCCTACCCCCTGCAAAAAAAGAAAATGAAATCAAAGGATCCATATGAGATTTTAATTCAGGAGGATATTTTAAGAACATATGACAACATATTAAAATTAAAGTTACTAAAGCAAATGCATCAGAAAAATTGAGCTCAAGTTATCAACTGAAATGGAGACTTAAAGTCCAAAGTGTTGTTAAATTCCTCAGGTTTATAGGTGAATTTCACATGTAAACTTCTCGGTATTTCATGTAACTGGGTTAAGATACAACCAAGTAAATTTTAAAGACCTACTTGGATCCTGATTCTGGGAAAGACTGAAGGCACAGGAGAGTGGGCCACAGAGAATGAAACGGTTAGGCAGCCTCACCAAACTCAAAGGACATAATTTTGAGCAAACTTCAGAGATACTGGAGGACAGAGGAGCCTGGTGTATTACAACTCATGAGGTCAGAAAGAGTGGAATATAACTTACAACTGAACAACAACAACAAAAAATTGCCTTATTGAATAATTTATGCATAAGAAGCATTCCATTTAGCAAGTTCATTAGAGCTCCAAAGGGCCATAGATAAAGAAAATAATTTAAAAGCCGAACAAGATAGTCATAGAAGAGCATGTTAATTCATATCAGTTCATCTCCCTTTTTGGAGGAAAAAGTCTCATTAGGTTGGTTACATCATCTTTCTTTGGGAGACTGAGGAGGCCCATGTAACCCTTAGCGAGATTACCTAACTGGTGTTGACACACAAAATCCCCAACTGACCAGTTAAAACTACATTTCTTTGGGAACTGACACTTCAGTTAGGTTAGATAGCAAGCCCTCGTTTGGTGATGTGATTTAGCATAAGTGCCTCCATGCTGGGCCTGTAGCTTCCTTTTTAACAGCTATAAAATTTTCAGTGTTATTGAGTTTTTTAGCTACTGGGAAATAAAGAATGTTAAATATGAATTCATGATAAAGCCTCCTCACTATTTTCAGCTCTGTAATCTCCTTGTCATTTTTTCATTTTTCAAATTGTTTGCTTATATGTAAAAATAGGCATAATAGTAGTATGGTTACTCTAGGGTTAATATGAATATTGAATATGAATATGAGTTAACGAATGTAAAGATGAATTGCAAATTATATAAACAAGTAGGAAATATTACCACTACTACTATTAGTAAATTCCATGTTTTTAAATGTTCTTGTGTGGTTATTGTGCCTCAAGCCTCAGTGAATTATTTTGTATTTCTGTAAGTAGGAGATCAGGGTTTATATAATTCTATATTAAGCAAATGCATCAGAAAAATTGAGCTCAAGTTATCAACTGAAATGGAGACTTAAAGTCCAAAGTGTTGTTAAATTCCTCAGGTTTATAGGTGAATTTCACATGTAAACTTCTCGGTATTTCATGTAACTGGGTTAAGATACAACCAAGTAAATTTTAAAGACCTACTTGGATCCTGATTCTGGGAAAGACTGAAGGCACAGGAGAGTGGGCCACAGAGAATGAAACGGTTAGGCAGCCTCACCAAACTCAAAGGACATAATTTTGAGCAAACTTCAGAGATACTGGAGGACAGAGGAGCCTGGTGTATTACAACTCATGAGGTCAGAAAGAGTGGAATATAACTTACAACTGAACAACAACAACAAAAAATTGCCTTATTGAATAATTTATGCATAAGAAGCATTCCATTTAGCAAGTTCATTAGAGCTCCAAAGGGCCATAGATAAAGAAAATAATTTAAAAGCCGAACAAGATAGTCATAGAAGAGCATGTTAATTCATATCAGTTCATCTCCCTTTTTGGAGGAAAAAGTCTCATTAGGTTGGTTACATCATCTTTCTTTGGGAGACTGAGGAGGCCCATGTAACCCTTAGCGAGATTACCTAACTGGTGTTGACACACAAAATCCCCAACTGACCAGTTAAAACTACATTTCTTTGGGAACTGACACTTCAGTTAGGTTAGATAGCAAGCCCTCGTTTGGTGATGTGATTTAGCATAAGTGCCTCCATGCTGGGCCTGTAGCTTCCTTTTTAACAGCTATAAAATTTTCAGTGTTATTGAGTTTTTTAGCTACTGGGAAATAAAGAATGTTAAATATGAATTCATGATAAAGCCTCCTCACTATTTTCAGCTCTGTAATCTCCTTGTCATTTTTTTTCATTTTTTCAAATTGTTTGCTTATATGTAAAAATAGGCATAATAGTAGTATGGTTACTCTAGGGTTAATATGAATATTGAATATGAATATGAGTTAACGAATGTAAAGATGAATTGCAAATTATATAAACAAGTAGGAAATATTACCACTACTACTATTAGTAAATTCCATGTTTTTAAATGTTCTTGTGTGGTTATTGTGCCTCAAGCCTCAGTGAATTATTTTGTATTTCTGTAAGTAGGAGATCAGGGTCATATAATCATATATGTCTTTCTTAATATAAATTTTATTTCTTTATATTGAATTTCTAGAGTTCATTTTATTTTATTTTTAAAGTTTTCAGAGAGAAATTAATACCTTTTAAATACAATGTGGAGAAGAAAGGCCCTATACATTTTTATTGTTGTCTCATTTCACTTTTGTAATCAATTACCTTAAGTCATCACTTTGATTTCATAGACAAATATGTTAGAACCTAAACATACAGATAGTACAATTTTTGATGGCATAATTTATTTCCATTATTAAAACCTTTCTTGGTGTATACATATATTTCTTACCTTCTTACATCTTATTTCTCGATCCTTTGTTAAGTTCATATACTGCATTGGATAGAGATCTTAGAATGATCTAGTAATTATTTGGCTTGATGATCTTTCCTAGATATCTAAGCATAATGAATTGCTTTCCCAGATCAATTGTTGATCATTTTCTCAGTCATGTCCAACATTTTGCAACCCTATGGACTGCAGCACACTAGGCTTCCTTGTCCTTCACCATCTCTTGAAGTCTGCTCTAACTCATGTCCCTTGAGTCAGTGATGCCATCTAACCATCTCATCCTCCGTTATCCCATTCTCTCATATTATCTTTCCAAGTATCAGGGTCTTTTGCAATGAGTCATCTCTTTTCATCAAGTGGCCAAAGTATTGGAGCCTCAGCATTTCAGTCCTTCCAATGAAATCAAGTTCAGGCCCTCGTTTGGTGATGTGATTTAGCATAAGTGCCTCCATGCTGGGCCTGTAGCTTTCTTTTTAACAGCTATAAAATTTTCAGTGTTATTGAGTTTTTTAGCTACTGGGAAATAAAGAATGTTAAATATGAATTCATGATAAAGCCTCCTCACTATTTTCAGCTCTGTAATCTCCTTGTCATTTTTTAAAATTGTTTGCTTATATGTAAAAATAGGCATAATAGTAGTATGGTTACTCTAGGGTTAATATGAATATTGAATATGAATATGAGTTAACGAATGTAAAGATGAATTGCAAATTATATAAACAAGTAGGAAATATTACCACTACTACTATTAGTAAATTCCATGTTTTTAAATGTTCTTGTGTGGTTATTGTGCCTCAAGCCTCAGTGAATTATTTTGTATTTCTGTAAGTAGGAGATCAGGGTCATATAATCATATATGTCTTTCTTAATATAAATTTTATTTCTTTATATTGAATTTCTAGAGTTCATTTTATTTTATTTTTAAAGTTTTCAGAGAGAAATTAATACCTTTTAAATACAATGTGGAGAAGAAAGGCCCTATACATTTTTATTGTTGTCTCATTTCACTTTTGTAATCAATTACCTTAAGTCATCACTTTGATTTCATAGACAAATATGTTAGAACCTAAACATACAGATAGTACAATTTTTGATGGCATAATTTATTTCCATTATTAAAACCTTTCTTGGTGTATACATATATTTCTTACCTTCTTACATCTTATTTCTCGATCCTTTGTTAAGTTCATATACTGCATTGGATAGAGATCTTAGAATGATCTAGTAATTATTTGGCTTGATGATCTTTCCTAGATATCTAAGCATAATGAATTGCTTTCCCAGATCAATTGTTGATCATTTTCTCAGTCATGTCCAACATTTTGCAACCCTATGGACTGCAGCACACTAGGCTTCCTTGTCCTTCACCATCTCTTGAAGTCTGCTCTAACTCATGTCCCTTGAGTCAGTGATGCCATCTAACCATCTCATCCTCCGTTATCCCATTCTCTCATATTATCTTTCCAAGTATCAGGGTCTTTTGCAATGAGTCATCTCTTTTCATCAAGTGGCCAAAGTATTGGAGCCTCAGCATTTCAGTCCTTCCGATGAAAATTCAGGGTTGATTTCCTTTAGAATTGACTTGCTTGATCTCCTTGCAGTCCAAGGAACTCTTAAGACTCTTCTCCAACACCACAGTTAGAAAGCATCAGTTCTTCAGTGCTCAGCTTTCTTTATGGTCCAACTCTCACACCTGTACATGACAACTGGATAGAAAGCCCAAGAAAATAAAGTTTGCAAGTTTCCATTGTTTGCTCACAATTTGCTATGAAGTGATGGGACGAGGCACCATGATCTTTTTTTTTTTTTGAATGTTGAGTTTTAACCCAGCATTTTCACTCTCCTCTTTTTCCTTCATCAAAAGGCTTAGTTCCTCTTTGCTATCTTCCGTAAAAGTGGTGTTACATGCATATCTGAGGTTATTTGTATTTCTTCTGGCAATCTTAGTTATAGCTTATGCTTCATCCAGTCCAATTTTTCATGTGATACACTCTACATATAAGTTAAATAAACAGGGTGAAAATATATATAACCTTCAAACCTTAATTCACAAGCTAGTATTGATACTTCAAGATTTCTTAAATTAACTCACTACTCAACAGTGACAACCCTATATTCATTTGTTCTAAGACTGTTTTGCTCTATTTCTATTTATGTGTGTGCTCATTCTTCTCAAATATAAATATAATTTTGTGTGGTAGAGATCATATTTTATAACTGCTTTCATTTTTATTAGTGCTTTACAAAGAGTAACTACCTAATTTTTAAGTAAGCTTTTTATTGAAGTATAACATACACTTGAGATCGTGTACAAATTATAAATGTATAGCTCTAGAAAATTTTTCTCAATATGAGCACATTCATGTAACTGGCACCAAAATCAAAATTAGAACAGTATCAGTAAGCTATATCTCTTTTGGGTCCAACATTTTGCAACCCTATGGACTGCAGCACACTAGGCTTCCTTGTCCTTCACCATCTCTTGAAGTCTGCTCTAACTCATGTCCCTTGAGTCAGTGATGCCATCTAACCATCTCATCCTCCGTTATCCCATTCTCTCATATTATCTTTCCAAGTATCAGGGTCTTTTGCAATGAGTCATCTCTTTTCATCAAGTGGCCAAAGTATTGGAGCCTCAGCATTTCAGTCCTTCCGATGAAAATTCAGGGTTGATTTCCTTTAGAATTGACTTGCTTGATCTCCTTGCAGTCCAAGGAACTCTTAAGACTCTTCTCCAACACCACAGTTAGAAAGCATCAGTTCTTCAGTGCTCAGCTTTCTTTATGGTCCAACTCTCACACCTGTACATGACAACTGGATAGAAAGCCCAAGAAAATAAAGTTTGCAAGTTTCCATTGTTTGCTCACAATTTGCTATGAAGTGATGGGACGAGGCACCATGATCTTTGTTTTTTGAATGTTGAGTTTTAACCCAGCATTTTCACTCTCCTCTTTTTCCTTCATCAAAAGGCTTAGTTCCTCTTTGCTATCTTCCGTAAAAGTGGTGTTACATGCATATCTGAGGTTATTTGTATTTCTTCTGGCAATCTTAGTTATAGCTTATGCTTCATCCAGTCCAATTTTTCATGTGATACACTCTACATATAAGTTAAATAAACAGGGTGAAAATATATATAACCTTCAAACCTTAATTCACAAGCTAGTATTGATACTTCAAGATTTCTTAAATTAACTCACTACTCAACAGTGACAACCCTATATTCATTTGTTCTAAGACTGTTTTGCTCTATTTCTATTTATGTGTGTGCTCATTCTTCTCAAATATAAATATAATTTTGTGTGGTAGAGATCATATTTTATAACTGCTTTCATTTTTATTAGTGCTTTACAAAGAGTAACTACCTAATTTTTAAGTAAGCTTTTTATTGAAGTATAACATACACTTGAGATCGTGTACAAATTATAAATGTATAGCTCTAGAAAATTTTTCTCAATATGAGCACATTCATGTAACTGGCACCAAAATCAAAATTAGAACATTATCAGTAAGCTATATCTCTTTTGGGTCTCCTTCTAATTTCTAATTCACTTATGTTTTTGATGAAAAAAGAGGTCTGTGCTTCAATCATATGTATATATACACATATATATATACACATATATAAAGATAAATGTTTGTGTTTATATTGAATTGTTTTCTAAATTTTTAATTAATTCATTTATTAATTGATCATGCATATTGAATATATGCTTTTAGACAATGAAGATATTTTAATACAGGGAAATCTTTGACTTCATGGTTTATGATATCTATGATGACTATTGGCTTTCCTTACTTGAAAATATATTCATGTATGCCATGAAACATTCTTCTGTGGTAGCATTTATGCCTTGTTCTTGGAGACATACTTAGAAATTATAGTCATCCAGTGATATGTCATAGAATAACACAGACAAAATATCAAGTATTATGAGATGAATAGTAGTAAGATACTGAAATTTTCTATTTCTCATTTTAAGTCTTTTCACTCCAGTGTTTATAGATATAAGGGGTATATATTTCTATATGCTCAGAAAGGAAGAAATGTTTTGCAAAATATTTAGTTAGTTCATAGTTTAGAGTTATAGAGTGCTTTGGCTCACTAAGTACTATTAATATCAATATTACCCTTCCTATTATAATAAGCCATTTTGGACTAATAAACCTTTGTAAATTTATTGGTAAAAAGTAGAGATAACAGTGCTGTTATTTTAACTGATCTTAATATTCCAGAAAGAGTAAAGATAAAATTTTTGTTTTGGAATTTTGGAGGAGTGCACGTCCCTTTGCTTGAGGACACAAGTTAAAATACAGGCCTGGTGAAAAAAGTAGAGATTTAGCAGTGCTGTTATTTTAACTGATCTTCAACAGTGACAACCCTATATTCATTTGTTCTAAGACTGTTTTGCTCTATTTCTATTTATGTGTGTGCTCATTCTTCTCAAATATAAATATAATTTTGTGTGGTAGAGATCATATTTTATAACTGCTTTCATTTTTATTAGTGCTTTACAAAGAGTAACTACCTAATTTTTAAGTAAGCTTTTTATTGAAGTATAACATACACTTGAGATCGTGTACAAATTATAAATGTATAGCTCTAGAAAATTTTTCTCAATATGAGCACATTCATGTAACTGGCACCAAAATCAAAATTAGAACATTATCAGTAAGCTATATCTCTTTTGGGTCTCCTTCTAATTTCTAATTCACTTATGTTTTTGATGAAAAAAGAGGTCTGTGCTTCAATCATATGTATATATACACATATATATATACACATATATAAAGATAAATGTTTGTGTTTATATTGAATTGTTTTCTAAATTTTTAATTAATTCATTTATTAATTGATCATGCATATTGAATATATGCTTTTAGACAATGAAGATATTTTAATACAGGGAAATCTTTGACTTCATGGTTTATGATATCTATGATGACTATTGGCTTTCCTTACTTGAAAATATATTCATGTATGCCATGAAACATTCTTCTGTGGTAGCATTTATGCCTTGTTCTTGGAGACATACTTAGAAATTATAGTCATCCAGTGATATGTCATAGAATAACACAGACAAAATATCAAGTATTATGAGATGAATAGTAGTAAGATACTGAAATTTTCTATTTCTCATTTTAAGTCTTTTCACTCCAGTGTTTATAGATATAAGGGGTATATATTTCTATATGCTCAGAAAGGAAGAAATGTTTTGCAAAATATTTAGTTAGTTCATAGTTTAGAGTTATAGAGTGCTTTGGCTCACTAAGTACTATTAATATCAATATTACCCTTCCTATTATAATAAGCCATTTTGGACTAATAAACCTTTGTAAATTTATTGGTAAAAAGTAGAGATAACAGTGCTGTTATTTTAACTGATCTTAATATTCCAGAAAGAGTAAAGATAAAATTTTTGTTTTGGAATTTTGGAGGAGTGTGCACGTCCCCTTTGCTTGAGGACACAAGTTAAAATACAGGCCTGTGTGGGAAACAGAGGGATGAATGAGTGATGCACAGTAATTTGATTTAAGGGCAGTGCTGTCCACAGTCTGGATCTATAATGAAAAGCATCTTTTCCCTAACATAGTGCCTTTGCCTAATGCACGTTTTTCTTATACAACCAGCTGCCTTAATTGTTTGCAATGCAATAGTTCATCATTGGGAGTTCACTCATGGAAGCTTGAATTCTTTTCTCTCCTTTTTCCAATCCGTTTCAACTCAACACTCCTTAGTGATTATGCCTTCTGTTTTTCATCTCACAAATATCTCAAAGAAAAGAAAAAATAGGAACAAGAAAGGAGAGATAAGTTTCATAAATATTTTGTCCTGTGGCAGGTTGTAAAGTGTAGAAAGTTAAAGCTCAGGGAAAGTAATCTTTGTCTCGAAATGAGCAAATACAGTGTAGTTAATTAGTACTTTAAAATGGCTGCTCACATCCTGACTTTTCCTGATCTAAAGCTGAGTCTAAGAATAAGTACCGTTTTGTGTGACTGCTTGCAGTGGAAATCCCATAGCCATCATTCTGTAATGGTGTGTAACAATGATTTTTATTGCTAAATAAATCCTGAGTGGGTTCATGGAAAACTTGACACAGTATTCCATGGGTGGATTCCCATAGGTTACATAAACATCCTATAAAATACAGGCAAAAATGTAGAATCATTTGCTAGTGTGGTCAAGAAGTTTGTGTTATTTATGCATATTACCATATTATGTGTTTAGCCTAATGTATTGATAGAACCACAGGAATGATTGATCATCTCTTTGCTGATGTTTTGTGTGTATTCCTGGAAAGAGTCACAGTTGAGTTGGCAGTTCCATGGTGCATGCAATAAAGTTCTGATTAAAAATATCGCAATTTCTGTTATTTGCCAACTTTTGTTGTTATATAATTGTAAGCATACAGTTGATTGATAGGAATTTTTTTGTTAATGTGTAAAATCTGATTAAAACATTTAGTTTCATATTGTGTAGTCTATTTTTTGAGCACTTGCTTTATGCCAACCACTGTGCCAAATATTCAGAGGATAGCACAGGCGATAGGTGTCGTGGGCACCGTGTTCCGAGCTTACTCTGATTACTATTCTCACTAGTTCTCACTAAGAGACACTATGTTAAATAGCTCAGAGACTTTTCCACGAACAAGGCGTAGTCCCCTCAGGGTGTGAGCCTCGGCATCTTTTCCCTAACATAGTGCCTTTGCCTAATGCACGTTTTTCTTATACAACCAGCTGCCTTAATTGTTTGCAATGCAATAGTTCATCATTGGGAGTTCACTCATGGAAGCTTGAATTCTTTTCTCTCCTTTTTCCAATCCGTTTCAACTCAACACTCCTTAGTGATTATGCCTTCTGTTTTTCATCTCACAAATATCTCAAAGAAAAGAAAAAATAGGAACAAGAAAGGAGAGATAAGTTTCATAAATATTTTGTCCTGTGGCAGGTTGTAAAGTGTAGAAAGTTAAAGCTCAGGGAAAGTAATCTTTGTCTCGAAATGAGCAAATACAGTGTAGTTAATTAGTACTTTAAAATGGCTGCTCACATCCTGACTTTTCCTGATCTAAAGCTGAGTCTAAGAATAAGTACCGTTTTGTGTGACTGCTTGCAGTGGAAATCCCATAGCCATCATTCTGTAATGGTGTGTAACAATGATTTTTATTGCTAAATAAATCCTGAGTGGGTTCATGGAAAACTTGACACAGTATTCCATGGGTGGATTCCCATAGGTTACATAAACATCCTATAAAATACAGGCAAAAATGTAGAATCATTTGCTAGTGTGGTCAAGAAGTTTGTGTTATTTATGCATATTACCATATTATGTGTTTAGCCTAATGTATTGATAGAACCACAGGAATGATTGATCATCTCTTTGCTGATGTTTTGTGTGTATTCCTGGAAAGAGTCACAGTTGAGTTGGCAGTTCCATGGTGCATGCAATAAAGTTCTGAGTAAAAATATCGCAATTTCTGTTATTTGCCAACTTTTGTTGTTATATAATTGTAAGCATACAGTTGATTGATAGGAATTTTTTTGTTAATGTGTAAAATCTGATTAAAACATTTAGTTTCATATTGTGTAGTCTATTTTTTGAGCACTTGCTTTATGCCAACCACTGTGCCAAATATTCAGAGGATAGCACAGGCGATAGGTGTCGTGGGCACCGTGTTCCGAGCTTACTCTGATTACTATTCTCACTAGTTCTCACTAAGAGACACTATGTTAAATAGCTCAGAGACTTTTCCACGAACAAGGCGTAGTCCCCTCAGGGTGTGAGCCTCGGACCTCGACAATAAAGTATTGTGGTCTCAAGTATTGTCAAATCAAGAGTGGGTTTATTAATCATCAAATAAAGGCAAGCACAAGCAATCAGAAATAATCAAAACTCAATCAAATGTAAACAGATGTTCTTACCCCAGAGCTGGAGAGTCTCAGCCCCATCGGGCTCAGCCATCTCCATGGGCGAGGCTAACGCACAATCCTCCCCCACCCCTTTTTATATTTTTTCCAACTAGAAATCTCAAGCTAATTAATAATCATGAAGAAGCTTTTTGTCTCTCTAGAGATGTAAAAGAGGTCATCACCTGAGCCCTTTGTTCCTCTACCAACACCTTTGCTCTTGAGGAGAAACATTCTTACAATTCTTAAGTTACAAAGGGTACAAAGGTCGCTCCAAGTTTGTAAAGTGTTTCATTAGCATTAAAAAGTGGTAAGAGGAAGCACCTTTGTGCTCTGTATTGGTCTCAGAGAGGAGAGGCTTGCAGGCAATGCTTATCCTTAGTGTGAGGAGACAATTGTCTGTTTAGTCCGGATATCTTTCTTAATTTTTGTAAGAAATGAACATGTCTCCAGGTGTCCATAACATAGGGCCATGGCCACTGACTCTGAGTGCTTACAGAGAAGTAGAGTCCTTTTGCCAGGAAAAACCTAATGACTTGGTGCAAATGCTATGAATTGTGTGTGAACACCTAGACCATAGAACATCGTAAGTAAGTTCACAGATAGATATAAATGATGACTAATAGTTAACAAAGCTGTGGGTAATGACTTGGGTGCATGCAATAAAGTTCTGAGTAAAAATATCGCAATTTCTGTTATTTGCCAACTTTTGTTGTTATATAATTGTAAGCATACAGTTGATTGATAGGAATTTTTTTGTTAATGTGTAAAATCTGATTAAAACATTTAGTTTCATATTGTGTAGTCTATTTTTTGAGCACTTGCTTTATGCCAACCACTGTGCCAAATATTCAGAGGATAGCACAGGCGATAGGTGTCGTGGGCACCGTGTTCCGAGCTTACTCTGATTACTATTCTCACTAGTTCTCACTAAGAGACACTATGTTAAATAGCTCAGAGACTTTTCCACGAACAAGGCGTAGTCCCCTCAGGGTGTGAGCCTCGGACCTCGACAATAAAGTATTGTGGTCTCAAGTATTGTCAAATCAAGAGTGGGTTTATTAATCATCAAATAAAGGCAAGCACAAGCAATCAGAAATAATCAAAACTCAATCAAATGTAAACAGATGTTCTTACCCCAGAGCTGGAGAGTCTCAGCCCCATCGGGCTCAGCCATCTCCATGGGCGAGGCTAACGCACAATCCTCCCCCACCCCTTTTTATATTTTTTCCAACTAGAAATCTCAAGCTAATTAATAATCATGAAGAAGCTTTTTGTCTCTCTAGAGATGTAAAAGAGGTCATCACCTGAGCCCTTTGTTCCTCTACCAACACCTTTGCTCTTGAGGAGAAACATTCTTACAATTCTTAAGTTACAAAGGGTACAAAGGTCGCTCCAAGTTTGTAAAGTGTTTCATTAGCATTAAAAAGTGGTAAGAGGAAGCACCTTTGTGCTCTGTATTGGTCTCAGAGAGGAGAGGCTTGCAGGCAATGCTTATCCTTAGTGTGAGGAGACAATTGTCTGTTTAGTCCGGATATCTTTCTTAATTTTTGTAAGAAATGAACATGTCTCCAGGTGTCCATAACATAGGGCCATGGCCACTGACTCTGAGTGCTTACAGAGAAGTAGAGTCCTTTTGCCAGGAAAAACCTAATGACTTGGTGCAAATGCTATGAATTGTGTGTGAACACCTAGACCATAGAACATCGTAAGTAAGTTCACAGATAGATATAAATGATGACTAATAGTTAACAAAGCTGTGGGAATAGAACTGGCTAGACAAATGGATGGGGAGTGGGAAAATGGAAAGGGTAATGTGCCCAGTAGAGGCAGCTTGTGCAAATATCAGTAGGAAAGAGAGATAATGGCATTTTTACGTGACACTGAAGATTGAAACAGCATATGTTGTCTTCTTTGGTGATGGAGATGAGCCACTAACTAAAGACTGTGTGTCAGGCTAATGAGGTGGAACAAAGTTTGCTATAGAAATGAGCAGATTTATAATCAAAAGATCAATTAAAAAAAAATCTGTTTTTTATGAAAGAAATTTATGTTTCTTTACTTCTCCACTGACTACACAGTGTTCTGCTTCAATTTGTTATAACTGAGGTATTGTTTACATTTTGATTATTAGGGTAGACTATTTTAAGTTAACCTGGGCTTCTTTATAAGGACAAAAACTAAATGTTCATGGAAATATTAATGATTATGTATAGTAGTCACTTGCTCAACCGTAGAGATATAAACATAATCGACATGGTCTGTGCTCTTCAGTAACTTCTAAATTATATACAAACATCTAATTAACTCTATTCTTTACTACTCACAAACATTTCCAAACATTGTAGTTATACATTATTAGGGGAACCATAGTTCCTCTAACAAGAACAAAGGCCTATCTTGTTCTCACTCCTGAATCTCATGTTTGCTTTTTCAAACCCTTTCCATTCTTTCATGACTGTTCTCAAAATCAAAAGTAGAAATATGAGGAGATGTCAAAGAACTTGAATGATGACATTCATCATCAAAATTTCAGAACTGGGTTTTTAAAATAGAATTGTTTTTTACTGCAACATAGAGTCTTCTAAGAGACATTATTCTGAAGTAAGTTCTCCTATTGTTCAATCTTATTCTTTCTCTTTCATGCTTCAAATATTTGGTTATCCTTGCTTGTGCATTATTAAAAATGATGTGAGGTAGCTTGTGTGGAAGTTGCTATGCTTATGAATAGAGTGTGTAGACTGGAAAGCTTTGATAGATATTGAGGACTATAGAGAGTCCAAAAATGCCATACTGACAAGGCTTTCTTCTGGAGTACTGGAAACCATAGGTTCATAGCTCTTCCTAGATAATTCCTAGGTGCCACATGGGTAATGAATTTGCCTGCCAGTGCAGGAGATATGAGTTGGATCTGGGTTGGGAAGATCCCCTGGGGTAGAAAATGGCACCCCACTCCAATATTCTTGCCTGTAAAAGTCCATGGACAGAGGAGCCTAGTGTGCTTCAGGCCATGGAACTCCAAAGAGATGGATATGATTGAGCACTTCTTAGAGCACGCAGTTAGTGTATATTTCTTAATTTCTTTACAGGTAGAAGTTAATTTTTTCTGAAGACACTATGTCTGATTGGCTGGTAGTCAACAGCTCTGCATAAATATAGAAAAGTGGAAACGAGGGTGAAATATTCAGGTTTCAAATCATTACCCTGTTTTTACTTTTACTTTTTACTCCTGTCTTCCACCTTACTTCCTGTTTCCTAAACTAAGCTTTCAGTGCTTGGAGTGGGGGACAGTCAGTAAACTCCCTCCTCTGCCCGATACAACTCTCCACAGAGTCATTTCTCCATGTTCTTTGATCTTTTTTCTGTCTTCCAGAATTTTGTGAATTATTCTTGTCTGTGTTTCACCATCATTCCTCCTTTTTTAAGCCTGTATATTCCCCCACTACACATATTAATTCTCATTTGAAAATAGGACTATCTCAGTAATAGAGCTATAAGAGTATAGTTGGCCTTGGTAAAAAAATATATATATAATTAATTTCCCCACCCCTACCCTTGCTCCTAGACCAGCAAGGCGCATGAGTTAAAAATCATCACCCAAGCTTTGCACTGATATGCCACTAAATCAGTCCCGGCTTCATACAGACTACAGAACCTCTATTTTCTACCAGCTTATACAGGCCTCTTTCAGCCTTTGCTCAGAGACAAAATAGGAGATAATTCTTTCTCTTTCATGCTTCAAATATTTGGTTATCCTTGCTTGTGCATTATTAAAAATGATGTGAGGTAGCTTGTGTGGAAGTTGCTATGCTTATGAATAGAGTGTGTAGACTGGAAAGCTTTGATAGATATTGAGGACTATAGAGAGTCCAAAAATGCCATACTGACAAGGCTTTCTTCTGGAGTACTGGAAACCATAGGTTCATAGCTCTTCCTAGATAATTCCTAGGTGCCACATGGGTAATGAATTTGCCTGCCAGTGCAGGAGATATGAGTTGGATCTGGGTTGGGAAGATCCCCTGGGGTAGAAAATGGCACCCCACTCCAATATTCTTGCCTGTAAAAGTCCATGGACAGAGGAGCCTAGTGTGCTTCAGGCCATGGAACTCCAAAGAGATGGATATGATTGAGCACTTCTTAGAGCACGCAGTTAGTGTATATTTCTTAATTTCTTTACAGGTAGAAGTTAATTTTTTCTGAAGACACTATGTCTGATTGGCTGGTAGTCAACAGCTCTGCATAAATATAGAAAAGTGGAAACGAGGGTGAAATATTCAGGTTTCAAATCATTACCCTGTTTTTACTTTTACTTTTTACTCCTGTCTTCCACCTTACTTCCTGTTTCCTAAACTAAGCTTTCAGTGCTTGGAGTGGGGGACAGTCAGTAAACTCCCTCCTCTGCCCGATACAACTCTCCACAGAGTCATTTCTCCATGTTCTTTGATCTTTTTTCTGTCTTCCAGAATTTTGTGAATTATTCTTGTCTGTGTTTCACCATCATTCCTCCTTTTTTAAGCCTGTATATTCCCCCACTACACATATTAATTCTCATTTGAAAATAGGACTATCTCAGTAATAGAGCTATAAGAGTATAGTTGGCCTTGGTAAAAAAATATATATATAATTAATTTCCCCACCCCTACCCTTGCTCCTAGACCAGCAAGGCGCATGAGTTAAAAATCATCACCCAAGCTTTGCACTGATATGCCACTAAATCAGTCCCGGCTTCATACAGACTACAGAACCTCTATTTTCTACCAGCTTATACAGGCCTCTTTCAGCCTTTGCTCAGAGACAAAATAGGAGATAAGTTCATAAAGCTACCTGGTACAGTGTTTAGAGGGAATATATGGAGGAATGCTAAGGGTATAATTTGGAAGTAATGGTATTGTTCTCTTTTTAATGTACAACATTGTTCTTCCTGAGGTGATTCTGTACCTGTGAATTTCAGGAGAATAAAACAGGTGAAAATTTTGACTTCTTATTTAGACCCATTTTTTAAAAATAATACATTTAGACGTAATATTCTGAATGCAGTAAAGAACAGAGACAGCACAATATCCCTGGCAAAGTCCAGAGGCCTAGGAATAACATTGGATAAGCAAAGGAATAATATTAATTAGGGGATTCTCAAGAATGAATAACTGTTGAATATCATTTCTGTTCATTCAGAACAATGGCACAGTTTTATACAAAGAAGACTCTCCCTCTCCTTCCAACGAAATAAGTTATAAAAAGTAATTCAGTGATATGATATCAGCCAACCTATGCTGGAGGAGGGGAAGGAACAATAGTATAGATTGTCGGCCATGTTGACACTAATGAGTTCAACAATTTGCAGATGAAGGTAGAACATATAGAAATGGATGGAAACAGAAGCACAGTATACATAGAAGTTGGAGAGGGAAGAAACACATATGAATGAGTATTTTTAGCTATGGTTATTAAATGAAAGGATCTTTAATATAATTTGACTTATTTTAAAAATCATTTTCTTTCTGTTGTCAGATACTTATGTGTGATAGATATAATAGGGATTATTCATGCCAGGCCTGATTTCCACAGACTGTATATTTAGATACTGGGAGATTTGCATCCCCAAAGTAACATTTCTGTAGTACACTTAGCCTACAGTCTATGGAATGAAGTTTTACCACATGTAAGTCATTTATGAAGTTGGAAAGTTAGGAATATTATTGTTACTTATTGTATATTATTAGAAGAAACACATTATTTTTATTCAGGTAAAAGCAAATTTGCTCATCCATTCTCAGCATAGAATCTCAAAAAGGTCACAGGATATTTATTTTTCTCTTCATGGCTTATTTTCTACCAGCTTATACAGGCCTCTTTCAGCCTTTGCTCAGAGACAAAATAGGAGATAAGTTCATAAAGCTACCTGGTACAGTGTTTAGAGGGAATATATGGAGGAATGCTAAGGGTATAATTTGGAAGTAATGGTATTGTTCTCTTTTTAATGTACAACATTGTTCTTCCTGAGGTGATTCTGTACCTGTGAATTTCAGGAGAATAAAACAGGTGAAAATTTTGACTTCTTATTTAGACCCATTTTTTAAAAATAATACATTTAGACGTAATATTCTGAATGCAGTAAAGAACAGAGACAGCACAATATCCCTGGCAAAGTCCAGAGGCCTAGGAATAACATTGGATAAGCAAAGGAATAATATTAATTAGGGGATTCTCAAGAATGAATAACTGTTGAATATCATTTCTGTTCATTCAGAACAATGGCACAGTTTTATACAAAGAAGACTCTCCCTCTCCTTCCAACGAAATAAGTTATAAAAAGTAATTCAGTGATATGATATCAGCCAACCTATGCTGGAGGAGGGGAAGGAACAATAGTATAGATTGTCGGCCATGTTGACACTAATGAGTTCAACAATTTGCAGATGAAGGTAGAACATATAGAAATGGATGGAAACAGAAGCACAGTATACATAGAAGTTGGAGAGGGAAGAAACACATATGAATGAGTATTTTTAGCTATGGTTATTAAATGAAAGGATCTTTAATATAATTTGACTTATTTTAAAAATCATTTTCTTTCTGTTGTCAGATACTTATGTGTGATAGATATAATAGGGATTATTCATGCCAGGCCTGATTTCCACAGACTGTATATTTAGATACTGGGAGATTTGCATCCCCAAAGTAACATTTCTGTAGTACACTTAGCCTACAGTCTATGGAATGAAGTTTTACCACATGTAAGTCATTTATGAAGTTGGAAAGTTAGGAATATTATTGTTACTTATTGTATATTATTAGAAGAAACACATTATTTTTATTCAGGTAAAAAGCAAATTTGCTCATCCATTCTCAGCATAGAATCTCAAAAAAGGTCACAGGATATTTATTTTTCTCTTCATGGCTTATTTTATCTGAAAGACTCTAGGTCATTTCACATGTCTACAAATGACTCAGTTCTGTTCCTTCCTATGGCTAAGTAATAATTTCATTGTATGTGTAGAGCACATCTTCTTTATCCATTTTTGTCATTGGACATTTGTGTTCTTTCCCTGTTCTGACTATTGTAAATATTGCTGCATTTAAGACTGGGGTATCTGTATGTGTGTGAAATCTAGAAAAAATAGTACAGATGAAGCTATTTTTAGGGCAGGAATAAAGACACAGATGTAAGGAACAGTTATGGGACACAGGGGTAGGACAGAGGGTAGGTCAAATTGGGAGATTAGGACTGACATATACACTACTATGTGTTAAATAGCTAGTGAGAACATGCTGTATAGGACAGGGAGCTAAGCTTGGTCCTTTGTGATGACCTCAATGGAAGAGTAAGGGGAGTGAGATAGGAGGGAAGTTCATGAGGGAGGGGATATATGTATACATATAGATAATTCACCTCATTGTACAGCAGGAACTAGCACAACATTTTGTGAAGCAATTAGACTCCAAGTTAAGATGATCATGTCATAAATATAATTCCTTCTAACATAAAAATGCATTTTATATCATTAATTTTTTTCTGAAGAAAAATATGAGAGAAACACTCTTCCTAAAAAAGGAAATATTAGTAACATTTTAATAAAGCTGTATCTCTAACCACTTAGTTGTCATTACAGTCATGAAAAGATGAACTTTCAGAAATCATCCTCTACTTAGACAATTGTGATTTCCAGCTACATCTCTCAGTGACGTTATAAATATACGGCCCAATGTCCCTGTGTTTGTTTTTAAGTTTGCTGAGATTTTCTTCCCATCTTTACTTAGAATAAAGCCTCTAATCTATTTTCTTCCATTACATTAACTTATTTACTGACCTACAGATATGTAGTGATGGTAAACAAGAACCCATTAACCTGAATCACAAATCTTTTTCAACCATATTTTCTTGCAACCAACACCCTCCTTCATTAGATGTGTGGATGATTCTTCATTGGATCCATGCATATCATGTTCCTCTCTCCAAAGGATTCTCCAGGCAAGAATGGGCATGGAGTGGGTTGCCATGCCCTCCTCCAGAGGATCATCTTGCTACCGAAGAACAAATGGTTATATCCCTCCTTTGTTTTATCAGCAGATGTTCATTCTTCCCTTGACTAAGATAGATCCTAAATTTCATCTAGATAAAAAATGCAGGACTTCCCTGGTGGTGCAGTGGAGAGGAAACTGCCTGCCAATGCAGGGGACTTGGGCTTAATCCCAAGAAGATATGAGAAGATTTCACTTGCCTCAGAGTAACTAAACCTCTTACGCCACAGCTAAAAGGACCCATGCTATAAAAGTCACATGCCACAACTACTGAAGCCAGCACACTGGAGCCTGTGCTCTGCAACAAGAGAAGCCACTGTAATGAGAATCTCATGTACCACAATGAAGAGAAGCTTCTTCTCCCTGCAACTAGAAAAAAGCCTGAGCAGCAACAACAAATAAATAAATACCAAGGGTTTGAGAAAATAAATAATGATCATTTTCTCCTGTGTCTAAGTTTTCAAATTTAGTCTCAAATTAAATGTTACCCACTGTGCCTCTATGTATTCAGCTGGTCATAAATCTGTCACCTGGCTACAAAGATGCTTGATGATTCACAAGGAATGAACCTCATATAGATATTTGTTATCCTTCATTGGCAAAGCCTATCTACCCAAACTATTGATACATCCTCTCAAACTAACAATCCTCTATTGGTTGCTCCATTCACAGCACTTTCTTTGAAATATCATCAGTAGCTTACAGAGTGAGAACAAAAATCCTTGATCACTGTCTCTGTCTTTCTGTACTCTGTGTCATGTATATACTGTTCCTCTTATTGAAATAAATTTTACATTTAGCTCCACACAATCTATTAGCCATGGCCCAGCACCTGTAGCAGTTCCCATACTGATAACCCTTCTCTGGTAAGAGTAAATACCTGTCATCATTCTTTATGATTATGGTTTCTAATATCCATTATCTCTTCTGTATTCATACTGTATAAGAAATTTCACTAATAATAAAATGAACCAGGCTGCTATTTATTGTCACTTTAAAAGCAATATTCTGGTATACTTTATAAAATTATGTCTCATAAGCATATAACAATTTGAATATTTAATATGAAATCTTTATATTAACCTGAGCTGATAATGAGTTACATGCTGCTGCATAACACATTGACCTTGTAAAATTTATCAACTGCTTCCTCTGAGCCAATCAATCAATCCAGATATATTTTCAGGTAAATTTTGTTTTCTGATGAATCACTCTTCAGTTGATTTCATATTTACCAAGTTGGTGTGACCTCAAAAATGATTTGTTTTCTTTTGTAAATTAAAATACTTTATGAATCATGGGACTGGGATTGGGGTTCAGGACAATAATCTCCTATAGGTACTCAAGGAATGTGAGGACACTTAAATGTATTCCAGGTTTTCCGTTCATGCTGCCTTCAGGTTATGACCTACAAAACAGAGGAAAAATATACTCAGACATTGTCAAATGCTATCATTTTGGCATAGGTTGATTTAAAAGATTAGTCTGATAGCAAGTCCATGAAGTGCAGAGTAAATACGTCTTCTAAATAATGTATGGGTGATTTGTAAGAAAGGATAAAAAGGAAAAAGAAAAAAACAGCAAGGAAAGATGATTATAATATCACTTAAGCAAATATTTTGGCTTGGGGCATAGCATTCTCTGTGTCTAATAATTGGTTCTTTATATCTTCAACATTTCTAAGAGTCACTTCCTGTCTCATGAAATAAAACTCACCCTGACCCTTGAATACATCATTATACATTTTAAAAGAAGCAAAGCATTAGGTAAAAGTCTTTTCATTCCATATGCTATATATAAACATTTAAGTCTCAAGTTTGATAGTGAAAAGCAACTTGGTTGTTTGAAGTTACAAATGCTCAGTTTTCTTTTGTTGTATGAAAGTATGTATCCATGTGGACAAGGTAAAATATGAACTTAGATTTTGTAAGAAAATACTACTGTCTTTATCAGTATTAGTATTTTGTTTGTTTTCTTTTTAATAAATTCTGAGTAAGTATGGAGTTGGAGAATTTTAAGTTTAAAAAATATTCAATTGCTTAAAAATTTAGAAATTTTTGTTAAAAGAAAAAAAAACTTACTTTGTTTTTTATCACTAGTCAATATTCTGGTATACTTTATAAAATTATGTCTCATAAGCATATAACAATTTGAATATTTAATATGAAATCTTTATATTAACCTGAGCTGATAATGAGTTACATGCTGCTGCATAACACATTGACCTTGTAAAATTTATCAACTGCTTCCTCTGAGCCAATCAATCAATCCAGATATATTTTCAGGTAAATTTTGTTTTCTGATGAATCACTCTTCAGTTGATTTCATATTTACCAAGTTGGTGTGACCTCAAAAATGATTTGTTTTCTTTTGTAAATTAAAATACTTTATGAATCATGGGACTGGGATTGGGGTTCAGGACAATAATCTCCTATAGGTACTCAAGGAATGTGAGGACACCTAAATGTAT
Source organism: Tragulus kanchil (assembly GCA_022376925.1). Classification (NCBI taxonomy): domain Eukaryota; kingdom Metazoa; phylum Chordata; class Mammalia; order Artiodactyla; family Tragulidae; genus Tragulus; species Tragulus kanchil. The sequence continues at coordinate 37,682,825 of JAIOJX010000026.1, forward strand.
TCCAGGTTTTCCGTTCATGCTGCCTTCAGGTTATGACCTTCAAAACAGAGGAAAAATATACTCAGACATTGTCAAATGCTATCATTTTGGCATAGGTTGATTTAAAAGATTAGTCTGATAGCAAGTCCATGAAGTGCAGAGTAAATACGTCTTCTAAATAATGTATGGGTGATTTGTAAGAAAGGATAAAAAGGAAAAAGAAAAAAACAGCAAGGAAAGATGATTATAATATCACTTAAGCAAATATTTTGGCTTGGGGCATAGCATTCTCTGTGTCTAATAATTGGTTCTTTATATCTTCAACATTTCTAAGAGTCACTTCCTGTCTCATGAAATAAAACTCACCCTGACCCTTGAATACATCATTATACATTTTAAAAGAAGCAAAGCATTAGGTAAAAGTCTTTTCATTCCATATGCTATATATAAACATTTAAGTCTCAAGTTTGATAGTGAAAAGCAACTTGGTTGTTTGAAGTTACAAATGCTCAGTTTTCTTTTGTTGTATGAAAGTATGTATCCATGTGGACAAGGTAAAATATGAACTTAGATTTTGTAAGAAAATACTACTGTCTTTATCAGTATTAGTATTTTGTTTGTTTTCTTTTTAATAAATTCTGAGTAAGTATGGAGTTGGAGAATTTTAAGTTTAAAAAATATTCAATTGCTTAATCAACATTTTCAGTATTAACTTCTTCCTAGGACTGCTCACATAGTTCCTAAAGAGCACAAGTGAATATTTCCTTTCAAATAAAAATAGAATCTTTAATCTTTGCTTAATAGTTTCTTTAGTTTATCTAACTAGTCAAATTGCAATCTTCTATTTTAAATACTTCATTATTCTCCTAGCTTAATTCAAAGATATCAAGAAATGGATTTCTATCCCTCCTTTCAGCTCCTCTTTGTTTTCTTGTAGTGCTATTGTAATCATGAAGAGCATTGCAACATATAATTGAATGCCGTTGACATACACATAGATCTTTCTAAAAACCCTGGGAAAAGTAATTCATCCTGCTGCTTACACAGTTTGAGACTGATTGGGGTAGTCATTTAGCACTTAGTGACACTATTAGAATTTGCAAGTATAATTGTATTCATGCCTCACTATCAATTTGGCCAACAAAATGGGAGGTGGGCCATTGTTCTTTTTTGAAAGTGTATCATCTTTCAACCAACCAGCAAGTTCGGTTTCATAGTTTTGTACTTCAGCCATAATACCTCTGATCAGACTGCTGCCACCTTGCCAGAGTGAACATTTATCACCTTTGTTACTCTTACAACTCATTTGGTTCACCAACTGATTGGCTTTTGTTGTAAGAACACAAAACTTGATAGCCTTGATTTTTTATGTTTCATCTGAGATTTGTCATGATCAGAGGTGTTTTTTTATTTACAGAAACTACTTGCTTAATGAACTCATTGCCTGGCAGTCAATGGGATTTCATGCTTATTGTGTGTTTGGTACAACCATAAGTTGTTTTAGAATTACAGAATTTAGATTACCATCTTTCTCTGTAAACATAATGTTGAGTTTCTGGTACTTCAAAACCAGAAAAGCTATAGTTCTGGTCATACCTTGTCATCTTAGGGCCACAAACAAGTCTATGAGGAGAGTAGGCTTCAAGGGCTTTGTAACCAATACAGACACATGGGATCCTGTGTTTGAGTATTTTTTTGTTTTTTTTAATAAATTCTGAGTAAGTATGGAGTTGGAGAATTTTAAGTTTAAAAAATATTCAATTGCTTAATCAACATTTTCAGTATTAACTTCTTCCTAGGACTGCTCACATAGTTCCTAAAGAGCACAAGTGAATATTTCCTTTCAAATAAAAATAGAATCTTTAATCTTTGCTTAATAGTTTCTTTAGTTTATCTAACTAGTCAAATTGCAATCTTCTATTTTAAATACTTCATTATTCTCCTAGCTTAATTCAAAGATATCAAGAAATGGATTTCTATCCCTCCTTTCAGCTCCTCTTTGTTTTCTTGTAGTGCTATTGTAATCATGAAGAGCATTGCAACATATAATTGAATGCCGTTGACATACACATAGATCTTTCTAAAAACCCTGGGAAAAGTAATTCATCCTGCTGCTTACACAGTTTGAGACTGATTGGGGTAGTCATTTAGCACTTAGTGACACTATTAGAATTTGCAAGTATAATTGTATTCATGCCTCACTATCAATTTGGCCAACAAAATGGGAGGTGGGCCATTGTTCTTTTTTGAAAGTGTATCATCTTTCAACCAACCAGCAAGTTCGGTTTCATAGTTTTGTACTTCAGCCATAATACCTCTGATCAGACTGCTGCCACCTTGCCAGAGTGAACATTTATCACCTTTGTTACTCTTACAACTCATTTGGTTCACCAACTGATTGGCTTTTGTTGTAAGAACACAAAACTTGATAGCCTTGATTTTTTATGTTTCATCTGAGATTTGTCATGATCAGAGGTGTTTTTTTATTTACAGAAACTACTTGCTTAATGAACTCATTGCCTGGCAGTCAATGGGATTTCATGCTTATTGTGTGTTTGGTACAACCATAAGTTGTTTTAGAATTACAGAATTTAGATTACCATCTTTCTCTGTAAACATAATGTTGAGTTTCTGGTACTTCAAAACCAGAAAAGCTATAGTTCTGGTCATACCTTGTCATCTTAGGGCCACAAACAAGTCTATGAGGAGAGTAGGCTTCAAGGGCTTTGTAACCAATACAGACACATGGGATCCTGTGTTTGAGTTGGACCCATACTTAGGGTTTAAGATTCCATTCTCATAATCTTAAAATGCTTGATAACTTTATCTATAAATTTGTATTTTGCAGTTGAAATACACTAAGATAATAGAATGTGCGTGTATGTGTGCACATGAACTCAGTCATGTCCAACTCTTTGCAATTCCATGGACTATAGCCTATGAGGCTCCATGGGATTTCCCAGGCAAAAATCCTGGACTGGGTTTCCATTTCCTACTCCAGGAGCTCTTCCATGGGATCCAACCCATGTCTCTCGCATCTCCTGCAATGGCAAGCAGATTCTTTACTACTGCGCTACCTAGGAAATCCAAAATTATAGAATATGTACCTCATCTCACATACAAACTACTAGTTCCTACTGGTTTCTTGGGTGCTTGCTTTCCACTGCCTGGTGCCCCAGCCTACCTGTCTAGGATGTGGTTGTGGAGATATCTACATTCTGCTGTCACCCTCCATCCCCAGTGGAGGTGTAGATGCAGGCCTCAGTGAGTATGCAGAGAAGGTTAGAATATCCATCCTGCAGAATTTAGGGAGAACAAAGCAGCCAGCATCTCTGTCTTGTGCTGGCGCAAATAGCACATGTCATAGATGATTCAGGAGAAAATTCGTGCCAACCCTTATACCAAGCATATCCCAGTATAGAGGTGGCAGTTCCTTCAAGGTCACCTCTCAGCTTGAGATGTGATAGAATGCTAGTGGGAGAGGAAATCGACTTCCTTCCCCAAGCTGAATTCCCACATCCTTTATTTTATCACTCGGTCCTAGATATTATGTAGCTGGTGATATCTGTGATTTATGTCATTTGACTTTTGTAATGAAGTCTAAGCAATTAAAAAGAAAGTTCTTGATAAGATCATACACAATATTTTCCTGTCATTTCCTAGATGTTCTATTATCTATTAAATTAACCTTGTTTGGTATTTGCTTTTCAACTTTGGTAGGCTGATCCTGATGTTTTAATAATTCACTTATTGTGTGTTTGGTACAACCATAAGTTGTTTTAGAATTACAGAATTTAGATTACCATCTTTCTCTGTAAACATAATGTTGAGTTTCTGGTACTTCAAAACCAGAAAAGCTATAGTTCTGGTCATACCTTGTCATCTTAGGGCCACAAACAAGTCTATGAGGAGAGTAGGCTTCAAGGGCTTTGTAACCAATACAGACACATGGGATCCTGTGTTTGAGTTGGACCCATACTTAGGGTTTAAGATTCCATTCTCATAATCTTAAAATGCTTGATAACTTTATCTATAAATTTGTATTTTGCAGTTGAAATACACTAAGATAATAGAATGTGCGTGTATGTGTGCACATGAACTCAGTCATGTCCAACTCTTTGCAATTCCATGGACTATAGCCTATGAGGCTCCATGGGATTTCCCAGGCAAAAATCCTGGACTGGGTTTCCATTTCCTACTCCAGGAGCTCTTCCATGGGATCCAACCCATGTCTCTCGCATCTCCTGCAATGGCAAGCAGATTCTTTACTACTGCGCTACCTAGGAAATCCAAAATTATAGAATATGTACCTCATCTCACATACAAACTACTAGTTCCTACTGGTTTCTTGGGTGCTTGCTTTCCACTGCCTGGTGCCCCAGCCTACCTGTCTAGGATGTGGTTGTGGAGATATCTACATTCTGCTGTCACCCTCCATCCCCAGTGGAGGTGTAGATGCAGGCCTCAGTGAGTATGCAGAGAAGGTTAGAATATCCATCCTGCAGAATTTAGGGAGAACAAAGCAGCCAGCATCTCTGTCTTGTGCTGGCGCAAATAGCACATGTCATAGATGATTCAGGAGAAAATTCGTGCCAACCCTTATACCAAGCATATCCCAGTATAGAGGTGGCAGTTCCTTCAAGGTCACCTCTCAGCTTGAGATGTGATAGAATGCTAGTGGGAGAGGAAATCGACTTCCTTCCCCAAGCTGAATTCCCACATCCTTTATTTTATCACTCGGTCCTAGATATTATGTAGCTGGTGATATCTGTGATTTATGTCATTTGACTTTTGTAATGAAGTCTAAGCAATTAAAAAGAAAGTTCTTGATAAGATCATACACAATATTTTCCTGGCATTTCCCTCAGATGTTCTATTATCTATTAAATTAACCTTGTTTGGTATTTGCTTTTCAACTTTGGTAGGCTGATCCCTAGGTAATTTGATGTTTTAATAATTCACAATTAACTTACTTTTTAATTAATTGCATATTTGTAGTATATTTTAGTAACCCTACAAGAAAATTTAAATAAGTATTACAAAGATAGTTGTTTTTTAAAAAAGACTGTAATTTTTTATCTTTATGATTTGTTTTACATGTCATTAAAAGTAATTGTACTTTGCCCCTTTTTTTAATCAAAGAATATCTGTACATGATTTAAAAACATGTGTATAGCTCAGATAGATTTATAATGTAATGAAAGCCGATAGTCTCACTCTAAACTTCCAAGCCCAGTACCCTGAGGCAAACACTCACAATCGTATTTTATTTTAATTTTTCCTGACAGGGAATATCATAGCTTTGAGTTATGTCCCTATTGAAATTTGTCCCGAAGTTGTATCTTTATGTAAAATATGAAGATTTAGCTCTCTTACTCCAATTGCTCCCCCAGTTCAAAATGTAGATAATAAAATTATTATTCTAGTTCTTCTATCAGTTACCTTAAAACCTTTAATAACATATTAAACCTTATTTCTTTTTTTTTCTATATACTTCAGAAAACCATCTCTACCTTTCCTTCCTCTTCTCTAGATAATTTCAGCAGTTTTTTTCTTTCTTTTGCTTTTTTCTTAATGTAGTCATCCATCCTGCAGAATTTAGGGAGAACAAAGCAGCCAGCATCTCTGTCTTGTGCTGGCGCAAATAGCACATGTCATAGATGATTCAGGAGAAAATTCGTGCCAACCCTTATACCAAGCATATCCCAGTATAGAGGTGGCAGTTCCTTCAAGGTCACCTCTCAGCTTGAGATGTGATAGAATGCTAGTGGGAGAGGAAATCGACTTCCTTCCCCAAGCTGAATTCCCACATCCTTTATTTTATCACTCGGTCCTAGATATTATGTAGCTGGTGATATCTGTGATTTATGTCATTTGACTTTTGTAATGAAGTCTAAGCAATTAAAAAGAAAGTTCTTGATAAGATCATACACAATATTTTCCTGGCATTTCCCTTAGATGTTCTATTATCTATTAAATTAACCTTGTTTGGTATTTGCTTTTCAACTTTGGTAGGCTGATCCCTAGGTAATTTGATGTTTTAATAATTCACAATTAACTTACTTTTTAATTAATTGCATATTTGTAGTATATTTTAGTAACCCTACAAGAAAATTTAAATAAGTATTACAAAGATAGTTGTTTTTTAAAAAAGACTGTAATTTTTTATCTTTATGATTTGTTTTACATGTCATTAAAAGTAATTGTACTTTGCCCCTTTTTTTAATCAAAGAATATCTGTACATGATTTAAAAACATGTGTATAGCTCAGATAGATTTATAATGTAATGAAAGCCGATAGTCTCACTCTAAACTTCCAAGCCCAGTACCCTGAGGCAAACACTCACAATCGTATTTTATTTTAATTTTTCCTGACAGGGAATATCATAGCTTTGAGTTATGTCCCTATTGAAATTTGTCCCGAAGTTGTATCTTTATGTAAAATATGAAGATTTAGCTCTCTTACTCCAATTGCTCCCCCAGTTCAAAATGTAGATAATAAAATTATTATTCTAGTTCTTCTATCAGTTACCTTAAAACCTTTAATAACATATTAAACCTTATTTCTTTTTTTTTCTATATACTTCAGAAAACCATCTCTACCTTTCCTTCCTCTTCTCCTAGATAATTTCAGCAGTTTTTTTTCTTTCTTTTGCTTTTGTATTTATACTGTTAAACAAATTTTTTAAGTTATATATTGTATTGCTCAGAAATTATATTTCATTTCAGTCTGTTTAATCTGCCAACTTGAACCAAAAGGACAATAAAATATCTTCATAATTTTTGTATTATATTTCATACTGTGGACACACTATCATGTGTTTATCTTAATTGTATACCTTTCTTCACAGTCAAGATTATCCAGGAGAGAGATTCCTAGAGCTTTTACTCTTTGGTCTTACTATATGAACATTTTAATTTATTGATAGATTTGCCAAATTCCCAACCAAAATGCCATTAAAATTCATGCTTAAATCCTCAATGTTTAAGGGTAATTATTTTATCAAAACCTTACCAATATTGAAGTCTATTGAATATCTTTTCTTTTTGATGTTGAATGGCCACCTCTCAAAACCATTTAGTTTGAATTTCTCTGATTTTTATTAAGCTTGAAAATATTTGCACATTATTTTTGGCAGTTTTGTTTATAAATTAATTGATTGATAACATATGAGATATTTATATTTAGGCAAATAAAGTGTTTTCAATTACTTACTAGTTTGCATATTGTTCATGTTTATATTTTCAAGTGATATTGGGTGCATTCTCTTTGACCAAAACTGTAAGGCACAAAAGACACAAAAGTGACTAAGACAGAATCTGATGGAAGTATCTAGAGCTCAAAGGAAAACTTTGATAGGAGCATAGAGACTTTCATTATTTTGTCAAAGAGGAAATGGAGAGAATATGATCTTTGCACTTATAGTGGTAGAAATATGATGGCATTTCTAGTGTAATTCTACTTTTTCAGTGAAATATAAAGTGAAGTTATCAACTGAAGGAAGGGAAGTATAGATGTTTAAGGAAGTAGAAGAAGCTAACATATGGTTTCAAGGACATATAGATTCATGCATATGTGTATCAATACACAGAAAAATGTACCAAGAATGCACATTATCAAGCTACTAAAAGTGATAATGTAGGAATAAGAAAGTGGAAGGGAGCAGAGATGGACTGAAGCCATGCTTTTTGCTTTCTAAGTTTGTATTTTTAAAACAGTATCTGATAGTTATATGTTGCCTTTATAATAAAAAAAAATATTATTATTTTAAAATTTTGCTTCAGCCAATTTGTTTTGTGTTATAGTTCTATGGTTTTCAGATAAGTTTTTAATGGATAAAATAATTTTTAAAAATACCAATTTTAGATTGCTTCTTGATTTTAAAATAATATACATTACTGGAATTATGGAAGGCTTGGTCCACTGACTAAGACAATTGGCAAGGTAGGTGGTTTTTGTTTTATACCAGGTTATTTTTATTTAACTGCTGAGAAGACTAAGCAACTATACCCTGTACTCATAGCCTTCCTGTGCATAAGAATAAAAGACAATAGTCTTTCGAAATGTTTTTTCTTCCTAATAGTTATGATAAAACCAGTTGAAAGATTCTGTGAAGAACACCTTAGTTACAAGAAATTTACTTAAATTATTATGCTTTATGCAGAGTTTCAAACTAAAATATTTATTTTATCTTCAACTTGTGAATAAACCTGATTTTATTTAAATATTTGCACATTATGAAAAATAGATGTATTTTTGTTGGTATTTAGTTACATTTTGCCAGTGTACCCGCTTTATAAATATTTATAACAAGTTCTAGTTTTTCATTTACCAACTCATCCCTTATGTAAAATAGTTGAAAACTTGTTTACTTACATATCTAAATTTTCAAATATCAGAATTTTATCCTTGTCCTGGGTTGGAATGTAATTTAATATTTAATCAAATTTTCTAGAATACAAATAGGTCTTTGCTAATTATTATGAGAACACTTACAAGGTGATGTTTTTTACAAGAATAAATAATTCTACATTACATATGTAAATATATGTATCCTTTCATTATTATGATATTGAAAAGGCTGAATGCGTTTTTAGAATTTTGCTCTCATAATTCACTTAAGAGGTGATTCTGAGGCAAAGAAATGTCTTAGTTACATACATTGATGTAAACTCCCCTCCCCAAGCATAAAGGACTGAAAGAACAGTTGTGGTGATGGTGGTGAATTTGAAGGTTTTTTTTGTTTTTGTTTTTTTCATTCAAATACTTAGGACACACAGGAACTCATAAGGAACAAGTAACTCTTCAAGGAGTGATAGCCCATCTTCTGTCCCTACATTCTAAAGATAAGTTCCAAAAATATTTTATGATAGAGTAATATTCTATAGTCCAATAACTATTATTGGATTACCCATTACTTAAAAATTAGAACTCACTTTTTGGTGATTTCAAATATTTTTTTGTTCAATTAATGTATTGATTTTTTGTTCAAATGATGCAATTATTTCACTTTTTGCCCAAATAATGCATTGATGAAGAAAATACTATCAAAGTTTAAAAACAAAGCAGAATATTAATTTATTTTTATTTTAAAATAAATTGTGGCTTTTGTTATTGCAGAAGACAGAATGAAACAAAGACAATTTATTCTCTAAATAGTGATTCGACTCGTTTTATAAAATTTTTATTGAAATACAGTTGGCTTACAATGTTTTGTTAGTTTCAGGTATATAGAAAAAAATTTAGTTATACATATATATGTATATCTATATGTAAATATAGATTCATTTTACACATTCTTTTCCATCATAGGCTATTATAATATATTGAGTATAGTTCTCTGTGCTACATAGATCCTTGTTGATTATGTACTTTATATATAGAAATGAGTATAATTTCATCCCAAATTTATAATTTTAACTCCTTTTCCTCATATAGTAGCCATAAGTTTGCTTTCCATGTGTGTGAGTATATTTCTGTTTGTAAGTTCATTTGTATCATTCTTTTTAGATGCTATATATAAGTGGTATGGTACTTATCTTTTTCTGATTTACCTCAGTTAGAATGATTATTTCTATGTTCATCCATATTGCTGCTGTGGATGAGCTTTTCTAGGACTGAGCAATTTTCATCCTTTTCTATTCATTCTTTTCTATGACTGAGTAATATTCCACTGTTTTGCTTCCAAGGTGGCTCAGTGGTAAAGAATCTATATACAAATACAGGTGACCCAGATTTGATCTCTGGATTGGGATGATCCCCTGGAGAAGGAAATGGCAACTGACTCCAGCATTTTTGCCTGGGAAATTCCATAAGCAGAGAACCTGGCAGATTACAGTCCATGGGGTCATGAAGAGTGAGATACAACTTAGCAACTGAGCATAGGCACACACACACACACACACACAGATACCCCACATCTTCTTTATCCATTCATCTGTCAGTGGACATTTAGGTTGCTTCTCTATCTTATCTATTGTACATACTGTTGCATTAATCTTTTTGAATTATGTTTTTTTAGGTTTTTTTGTGCCACTTCTATTGATCATTCATGCATTTATGTTTGTTCTTTTGGCCTGTGTGGACTTCCCATTGCATTGGCCCCTCTTGTTGCAGAGCACCGGCTCTGGGCGCATGCTCTCCAGAGTTCTGGCTGAGTAGTTGGACACATCAGTCTAGCCGCTCCGGGGCACATTGGGGGTCAAACTGGTGCCTTGCACTGCAAGGGTGTCCTTACCCACTGGAGCATCTTTATTCTCTAAATAGTGATTCGACTCGTTTTATAAAATTTTATTGAAATACAGTTGGCTTACAATGTTTTGTTAGTTTCAGGTATATAGAAAAAAATTTAGTTATACATATATATGTATATCTATATGTAAATATAGATTCATTTTACACATTCTTTTCCATCATAGGCTATTATAATATATTGAGTATAGTTCTCTGTGCTACATAGATCCTTGTTGATTATGTACTTTATATATAGAAATGAGTATAATTTCATCCCAAATTTATAATTTTAACTCCTTTTCCTCATATAGTAGCCATAAGTTTGCTTTCCATGTGTGTGAGTATATTTCTGTTTGTAAGTTCATTTGTATCATTCTTTTTAGATGCTATATATAAGTGGTATGGTACTTATCTTTTTCTGATTTACCTCAGTTAGAATGATTATTTCTATGTTCATCCATATTGCTGCTGTGGATGAGCTTTTCTAGGACTGAGCAATTTTCATCCTTTTCTATTCATTCTTTTCTATGACTGAGTAATATTCCACTGTTTTGCTTCCAAGGTGGCTCAGTGGTAAAGAATCTATATACAAATACAGGTGACCCAGATTTGATCTCTGGATTGGGATGATCCCCTGGAGAAGGAAATGGCAACTGACTCCAGCATTTTTGCCTGGGAAATTCCATAAGCAGAGAACCTGGCAGATTACAGTCCATGGGGTCATGAAGAGTGAGATACAACTTAGCAACTGAGCATAGGCACACACACACACACACACACACAGATACCCCACATCTTCTTTATCCATTCATCTGTCAGTGGACATTTAGGTTGCTTCTCTATCTTATCTATTGTACATACTGTTGCATTAATCTTTTTGAATTATGTTTTTTCAGGTTTTTTTTTTTTTTGCCACTTCTATTGATCATTCATGCATTTATGTTTGTTCTTTTGGCCTGTGTGGACTTCCCATTGCATTGGCCCCTCTTGTTGCAGAGCACCGGCTCTGGGCGCATGCTCTCCAGAGTTCTGGCTGAGTAGTTGGACACATCAGTCTAGCCGCTCCGGGGCACATGGGATCTTCCCAGGCCAGGGATCAAACTGGTGCCCCTTGCACTGCAAGGGAGTGTCCTTACCCACTGGAGCATCAGGGAAGCCCTGAATTATATTTTTTTTCTGCATATATGCCCATTAATGGGATTGCTGGGTCATACAGTAGGTTTTAGTTTGCTTTAAGGAAGCCCCATACTGTTCTCCATAGTGATTGTACCAATGTACATTCCTGTCAACAGAGTAGAAGGGCTCCTAATGTATAGCTTTATCAAAACCTAACAATAGGAAATATATTGACTTTTTAAAATTGATTTATACCATTATATATGTTGTATGCGTTCAGTATTACAGTTCAGCTACTGTATACACTGCAGTATGCTCACTGTTAAAAGTTTAGTGTCCATGTGTCACCTTATAATAGAACTCCTTTGCCTAATTAATGCTGTCTGCACTTACCCGTTCCCTCTGGTAATGACTACTCTGTTGCCTATATCTATGGGTTTGTTTTTTGTTTGTCTGTTTGTCTATTTACTTATTTCATCATATAAGTGAAAGCATACAGTGTATTTGTATGTGTGTGTGTGTGTTTATTTCTTCATCCATAAATATGCACTAAGGTTGTTTCCATATCTTCCTATTATAAATAATACTGCAATGATTATGTGGGTGTATTCATAAATCTTTTCAAGTTGGTGTTTTTATATTTCCAGATAAATAATCCAAAGAGGAACAGCTGGATTAATTAGTAATTGTATTCTAAAGTTTTTGAGGAGTTGCCAAGAAGTTTTTTATAGTGACTGCATCAATACATTCTGACCAAAGTATGTAAGACTTCCCTTTTCTCCACATTCTCACCAACACTTGTTATTTTTTCTTTGTTGATAAAGTCAATTGTAACAAGTGGGTCATGATATCTCATTATGGTTTTATTTGCATTTTCCTAATAATTAATGATAATGAACAGCTTTTTAAATCTGCCTTTTACCCATCTGTATGTCTGTTGGGAAAATGTCTATCCAGAGCTATTAAGTAAAATGAAAACAAATTAAGATCATTCATGCATTTATGTTTGTTCTTTTGGCCTGTGTGGACTTCCCATTGCATTGGCCCCTCTTGTTGCAGAGCACCGGCTCTGGGCGCATGCTCTCCAGAGTTCTGGCTGAGTAGTTGGACACATCAGTCTAGCCGCTCCGGGGCACATGGGATCTTCCCAGGCCAGGGATCAAACTGGTGCCCCTTGCACTGCAAGGGAGTGTCCTTACCCACTGGAGCATCAGGGAAGCCCTGAATTATATTTTTTTTCTGCATATATGCCCATTAATGGGATTGCTGGGTCATACAGTAGGTTTTAGTTTGCTTTAAGGAAGCCCCATACTGTTCTCCATAGTGATTGTACCAATGTACATTCCTGTCAACAGAGTAGAAGGGCTCCTAATGTATAGCTTTATCAAAACCTAACAATAGGAAATATATTGACTTTTTAAAATTGATTTATACCATTATATATGTTGTATGCGTTCAGTATTACAGTTCAGCTACTGTATACACTGCAGTATGCTCACTGTTAAAAGTTTAGTGTCCATGTGTCACCTTATAATAGAACTCCTTTGCCTAATTAATGCTGTCTGCACTTACCCGTTCCCTCTGGTAATGACTACTCTGTTGCCTATATCTATGGGTTTGTTTTTTGTTTGTCTGTTTGTCTATTTACTTATTTCATCATATAAGTGAAAGCATACAGTGTATTTGTATGTGTGTGTGTGTGTTTATTTCTTCATCCATAAATATGCACTAAGGTTGTTTCCATATCTTCCTATTATAAATAATACTGCAATGATTATGTGGGTGTATTCATAAATCTTTTCAAGTTGGTGTTTTTATATTTCCAGATAAATAATCCAAAGAGGAACAGCTGGATTAATTAGTAATTGTATTCTAAAGTTTTTGAGGAGTTGCCAAGAAGTTTTTTATAGTGACTGCATCAATACATTCTGACCAAAGTATGTAAGACTTCCCTTTTCTCCACATTCTCACCAACACTTGTTATTTTTTTCTTTGTTGATAAAGTCAATTGTAACAAGTGGGTCATGATATCTCATTATGGTTTTATTTGCATTTTCCTAATAATTAATGATAATGAACAGCTTTTTAAATCTGCCTTTTAGCCATCTGTATGTCTTTTTGGGAAAATGTCTATCCAGAGCTATTAGGCAAGAAAAAGAAATAAAAGCATAAAAATTGGAAAAGCAAAATTAAATCTGTAATTATTAGTGAGTGATAGAATTCTGTATATTTAAAACCTAAGGACTCCACTTAGGCCTATTAGAAATAATAAGAAAATAATACACAAAATTACAGGCTAGAAAATCAGTAGACAAAAATCTGTTAAGCTTCTATCGACTAAAACAAGCTAACAGTGAAATTAAGTAAAGATTCTAATTTGCAATCACAAAAAATAAAACTCCTAGGAATTTAATCAAGGAGGTAAAAGACTTATGCATTGAAAACTATAAGACATTGTTGAAAGAAATGGAAGAACACACAAAGAAATGGAAAGAGATTCTGTGTTCATGGATTAGAAAATTAACATTGTTAAAATGTACATATTACCCAAGCTATCCACAGATCCAAGCAATTCCAATCAAAATTCCAATGACATTGCTCACAGAAATAGAACAAACAATTCTAAAATTTTCTAGAACCAAAATACACCCCTAATAGCCAAATAGTCCTGAAGAAGGATCAAAGATGGAGATATTACATTTCTTGGTTTAAATTTATATTACAAATCTATAGTAACCAAAGCAGAATGGGGTATTGCCAGACAAATAGGCAAATGAATTAATGGAACAGAAGTGAGAACCCAGAAATAAAAACATTCATATGTGGATAATTATTTACAACAAAGGAACAAAAAACATACAGAGAACACTCAATAGATTGTTTTGGGAAAATGAGATAGCCATATGCAAAAACAGAAACAAAAGAACAAAAAGAAACAAAACAACAAAAACAACACACAAACACACACACACACAGAAAACAATATCTCATATCATACACAAAGCTTAACTCAAAGTCAATTAAAAACTTGAGTAAAAGACCTGGAACCATAAAAATCCTAGAAGGGGGCAGGAAAAAAAAAAAAAAAAAAACAGCTCTTGGAAGGAAACATAGAAAGTATGCTCTTTGACTTCAGTCTTAGCAATATTTTTTTGGATATACTTCCGCTCAGCAAAAGAAACAAAAGCAAAATTAACACCTGAGAACTACATTAGACAAAAGTGTCTGAACACAATATGGAGATTCCTTAAAAAACTAAAAATAGAAGCACCCTATGACCCAGCAATCCCACTATTAGGCCTATATCCTGATGAAATCAAAAATGAAAGAGGCACCTGTACCCCAATGTTCATTGCAGCTCTCTATACAATAGCCAGAACATGGAAGCAACCTAGATGTCCATCGACAAATGAATGGATACAGAAGCTCTGGTACATATATACAATGGAATACTACTCAGCTGTTAAAAGAAATGCAGAAGACTCAGTCCTAATGAGGTGGCTGGCTCTAGAACCTATCATAAAAAGTGAAGTAAGTCAAAAAGAGAAAGACAAGTATAATATACTAACTCATATATATGGGATCTAGTAAGATGGTCATGATAACACACGCAGTGAACTCATGAAAAAACAGAATAGACATAAAGACATTGTGGAGACCAAACAGTGGGAGGGAGTAACATGGAAACCTATACTGTCATGTGTAGAAAAGATAGGTATTGTCATTGTGCTAGGGGAATAGGAGTACCTACAACCACTTGGAGCGATGGTCTGGAGGGATGGGAGGGGGGGGATCTGGGTGGGGGGAGGGTCAAGGGATATGCATATGAATGATCTGGGAACATACATGTACAAAAATAAATAATAAATAAATAAATAATAAAAAAAAAGTGAACAGCAAAGAAAATCACCAACAGTCTGAAAAGACAAACTACTGTATGGAAGAAGATATTTGCAAACTATGCATCTAATTGGGGGTTCATTTTCAAAAATATAAAAGAACCCATGAAATTCAATACCATAAAAACAAAAGACACAGGAGCTGAAGAGACATTTTATTTTCCACAGAAGACATATATATTCCTTTGAAATATGGCAAACAGGGTAAAGCCTTTTTGCCACTTTATCCCACCAGTTATGTCTCTATTTTTATATCATCTATTGAGCTGTCTATTTAATTAGGTCTAGCTTCGTCAAAATTTTGACTTATTTTTCTTTCTTTAAAAATGTCATCAAGGGCTTCCCTGGTGCACATAGAAAGTATGCTTTGACTTCAGTCTTAGCAATATTTTTGGATATACTTCCTTCGCAAACAGCAAAAGAAACAAAAGCAAAATTAACACCTGAGAACTACATTAGACAAAAGTGTCTGAACACAATATGGAGATTCCTTAAAAAACTAAAAATAGAAGCACCCTATGACCCAGCAATCCCACTATTAGGCCTATATCCTGATGAAATCAAAAATGAAAGAGGCACCTGTACCCCAATGTTCATTGCAGCTCTCTATACAATAGCCAGAACATGGAAGCAACCTAGATGTCCATCGACAAATGAATGGATACAGAAGCTCTGGTACATATATACAATGGAATACTACTCAGCTGTTAAAAGAAATGCAGAAGACTCAGTCCTAATGAGGTGGCTGGCTCTAGAACCTATCATAAAAAGTGAAGTAAGTCAAAAAGAGAAAGACAAGTATAATATACTAACTCATATATATGGGATCTAGTAAGATGGTCATGATAACACACGCAGTGAACTCATGAAAAAACAGAATAGACATAAAGACATTGTGGAGACCAAACAGTGGGAGGGAGTAACATGGAAACCTATACTGTCATGTGTAGAAAAGATAGGTATTGTCATTGTGCTAGGGGAATAGGAGTACCTACAACCACTTGGAGCGATGGTCTGGAGGGATGGGAGGGTCAAGGGATATGCATATGAATGATCTGGGAACATACATGTACAAAAATAAATAATAAATAAATAAATAATAAAAAAAAAGTGAACAGCAAAGAAAATCACCAACAGTCTGAAAAGACAAACTACTGTATGGAAGAAGATATTTGCAAACTATGCATCTAATTGGGGGTTCATTTTCAAAAATATAAAAGAACCCATGAAATTCAATACCATAAAAACAAAAGACACAGGAGCTGAAGAGACATTTTATTTTCCACAGAAGACATATATATTCCTTTGAAATATGGCAAACAGGGTAAAGCCTTTTTGCCACTTTATCCCACCAGTTATGTCTCTATTTTTATATCATCTATTGAGCTGTCTATTTAATTAGGTCTAGCTTCGTCAAAATTTTGACTTATTTTTCTTTCTTTAAAAATGTCATCAAGGGCTTCCCTGGTGGTCCTGTGGGTAAAGATACTGCCTTGCAGTTCAAGGGGCGCCAGTTTGATCCCTGGCCTGGGAAGATCCCACTCGCCGCGAAGCGGCTGGACCCATGTGTCCTACAACCCAGTCAGAGCTCTGGAGAGCATGCACCCAGAGCCGGTGCTCTGCAACAACAGAGGCAACTGCGATGGGAGGCCTACACAGGCCAAAGAACCAAGATGGATGAAAATAGATAAATGAAAGACCAATAGAAGTAGTCAAAAAAAAAAAAAAGGTCATCAATTGTTTTAGGGTTTCTTTGCCAGTACCTTAGAATCTGCTCACTGCTTGAGAGAAAAGGAGTCCCTATACACTCATGTTTGCCCAGAAATAGCCTGTTGTTTAAATTCCTTTACATCTCAGTTCTCTTAACTCACTCAATTGCTTTGTGAGGTGTCTGACTGGTAGCATATGGTGCTCTACTGGTCTAGCCTAGAGGAACATTTTAAGAGGTATAAGAAAAAAAAATCTCTCTCTGATTTTTAAAAAAATCATAGATTTGCTAAGACCTTTAAGAGAATGATTTATATTACTTTAGTTTTTACCATTACCAGTGCTCCAAATCTGAGTCGTTTGTTGGAAAGTTTATTTTTTAAGAAAGGAAACACTTGAAGAAATGTCAAAACAAACTTTGACACATGCCAAGGAAATGAGTCTCTTCTCTCTTCATTTCTTAGTTAAAATATCACTAAATAAATTTTACTGTAAGCCCAAGTTCGTAACTCCAGTTTTAAATATATATTTTAGATATAACTGGTGAACATAATTTTCTATATGTCTTTATCTTCAACCTTAACACTGTAGGTTGAGTTATAATTGCTCTTGAACACCAGCTTTTCCCCAAAATGAGAAAAGGCTTCTCTTTCAACACCCCACTTTCCATCTTGCTGAACACCATGTGTATTAGCTTGGGCAACATCAACTGCTATCACAAATAAGTCCTTCCATTTTGAGGATGTATAACGTAGAAGTGTGTGATAGTGAAACATGAGGGTTCCTGGCCAGTTGATCACAGCACTCCACATAGTGTTTCAGTGATCCAAGCACCTTCACTCTTGTAGTTGTGACTTCCTTAGGGTCTCAAAGCTTCTTACATTCTAGCTGGAATATGAGAGAAGAACAGTGGAGAAGCCATAATTGTTTCTTAATTAACTATAGATGAGTGAATCATCTCTCTCATACCTCAGTTGCAGAAACTAGTCAGATGATCCTTTATAGGTACAGGTATGGTTCTACTTTGAAATTCCTTCTTGGACAGATGCCGCCTAGAAACAGTTCCACCCAGTGGCTCAGAACTGAAAATATTTGTGGATAGTCAGTTGTCCTTGTTGCTCCAGAATAAAAACAAATTGTGTTTATCTATTTATCATCAAATTTTAGGAAACTCTTCATAGGGAAAGGGGAGAGGGTCTCAGAGTCTACAACATATTATAGAAAGATTCATGTCAACTTATTTCAGTTTTAAATATTTAGTAGATAGCAAGAAAGTTTTAAGTCATTATGCAATTGTAATGCTAGTGCAACTTTGAATTATAGTATAAAGTTTTAAATCTATTTTTAGTCTCCATTAAATGATGAAAACACTTCTTGCTTCTGCCTTCTCATTTTAATTTGCAATTTGTATAACTTCTTAGAGAGCAAGATTTTGCTTCCTAATAGAATAAGGGGCTACTTTAGCTTGATTCAATAATAATGTCTATGGTAAACTTGAATTGGATAAAGTAATTACAATTTTTAATTGAAACCTGAACTTACGTTTTGAGCTATAGACATTTATAGTTTGGAGGGGAGGATATTTGTCACAACTTTCTGATTACCCTTCCTTAATGATAAATGTATCTGTAAAGCAAATATGGGAAATTGTTACTTATGTGCCATACAAGCAACCTAGATTTTTTATTCATCATCTTCTCCTAACACTCAGCATGCTCTAATTAAATCATGTAATCAACTACTGTGGTAATATTCCAGGTCCAAAAGGCTGGAAAATTTATGTAATGCCTAGAACTAGCATGAATAGCGCTAGGTCCTATGAAATGGACTTTTAGAGAGGTGCAGAGTAGCTATGAAATCTGTCACTCATTATTTCTCCTGATTGAAATAAAATAAAATTGGTATGGAGAACACATAATTTATCTCTCAATTACTAAATATATTTCTCTCATTTGAACAGTGGCTACTTTGAGTTCACTGTTTTTTCCAGTCCTAGACTAATTAACTGGTCTCATTTACTGCCTTATTCTAATACCACTGCTACTCTTTAGAGATAATAGCCTGTATGGCTCCAATTAAAAATAAATAAATAATTATTAAACTCAAGGAAATGGTATGAATATTTGAAAATGACATACAATAAAAATATTTCTATTTGGAGTCCAAAATATCTAGCTGTATCAGAGTTTAAAAATTGAGGGACTTAATCATATTAGATTCTCTGCAAACAAGTCATTCTTGGCGAATAAAATAGAAAATATTTTAAGATCCTATCTTATTCGTATGTCCGTCCCAAAAGTAACACATACAAATACAGTTTTTAATTTTCAGGACTGAAGCAAGTAGCTTAGATCTCTCTAAAGACTCAAATATATATATAATACTCAGTTGAGGATTCAATGTAAATTGATGTCATTGTTTTTACTCTCTGAGAGCAAATGTTAATAAAAGAATTTCATCATAACTTTATTAACTTCAGTAATTTTCAAAATACTTTATGTTTATGTAATTAAAGTATTGCTTGAGGCCAAAAGGGGTTCTCCTCCAGCCTGTAAGAAATAGTTCATAAGAAAAATTGAAGATTGCATCTTTCTATATGCTAACATTGACTGCAAGTCTACATGTAATTTGTAAAAAAATGAGTTTTTTGAGTACATGAAAAGTACTCAGATAGGGCTTCCTTGGTGGCTCAGATGGTAAAGAATCCACCTGCAATGTGGGAGATCTGGATTTGATCCCTGAGTTGGGAAGATCCCCTAGAGAAGAGATGACAACCCACCCCAGTATCTTTCCCTAGAGAATTCCATGACTCCTCACAAAGTTAGACACTATACAAAAAAGATCTTAATCAGCCAGATGACTATGAAGGTGTGATCACTCATCTAGAGCCAGATGTCTTAGAGTGCAAAGTCAAGTAGGCTGTAGGAAGCATTACTACAAATGAAGCTAGTGAAGGTGCTGGAATTCCAGGAGAGCTATTTCAAATGTTAAAATATGATGCTATTAAAGTTCTACACTCAGTATGCCAGCAAATTTGGAAAACTCAACAGTGCACTCAGGACTGGAAAAGGTCAGTTTTCATTCCAATACCAAAGAAAGTCAATGCCAAAGAATATTCATACTACCACACCATTGCACTCATTTCACATGCTAGCAAAGTAATGTTCAAGGTTTCAACAGTATGTGAACCGAACCGAGAACTTACAGATGTACAAGGTCAATTTAGAAAAGGTAGAGAAGAACAAGAGATCAAATTGCCAATATCCACTGGAACATAGAAAGAGTAAGGGAATTGCAGAAAAGCAGCTAGTTCTACTTCATTGACTACACTAAAGACTTTGACTATGTAGATCACAACAAACTGTGGAGTATCTGTTATTATAAAATGTACATATGGATTTATATAAACTCTCACCTGCCTTTAAAAATATTCACATGGAGCTTATGATGTTATCAGTCTCTCTATACTAATTACAAAGAATCCATTGAATATCAGGTTCCTGAATGTCAGGTGAAAAGTGTCTTTAATCCCTTAGGAAATAAGCAATAGAATTATTTGCTGCATTTTATTTTTGTAATTTTAAAGTTAGACATACTTTATTACTAATCACATAAGAATTATGAATTGTAGTTTCTATTCCTTACAGTTATATAACACTTCTGAGTGATTTTGACTTTTTTTTTTCTAAAGCGAGTTTACTATGATTTACTTAGCAATTCTTAAAAGATTTGTTTGCTTTTCTCAAAATAATATTGCAGATTTATTTGGGTAAGGGTATTTTTTTCACTAAAACAAGTTATATTTCTTTGGCAAGCAGTAGCTAATAGTATAATTAGTAATATTTGAGTTCAGTACAGTTCACTTAGTTGTGTTCAACTCTTTGTGACCCCATGGATAGCAGCACACCAGGCTCCTGTCCATCATCATCTCCTGGAACTTGTTCAAACTGCAGTCCATTGACTCAGTGATGCCATCCAGCCATTTCAGCCTCTATTGTCTCTTTCTCCTACTGCCTTTTATTTTTCTAGCATCAGGCTCTTTTCCAGTGAGTCCTCTCATCTCATCAAGTGGCCAAACTATTGGAGCTTCAACTTCAGCATCAGTCCCTCCGGTGAGTACTCAGGGTTTCAATCTCTTTAGAATTGACTGGTTTGATCTCCTTGCAGTCCAAGGGACTCTCAAGAGTCTTCTCCACCACCACACTTCAAAGGCATCAAATTTTCAGCACTTAGCCTTCTTTATGGTCCAGCTCTCACATCCATACATGACTAATGGGAAAACCATAGCTTTGACTATATGGACTTCTGTTAGGAAAGTGATGTCTCTGCCTTTTAATATGCTGTCTAGGTTTGTCGTAGCTTTTCTTCTAAGGAGCAAGCATCTTTTAATTTCATGTCTGCAGTCACTATCCACAGTTATTTTTGAGCCCAAGAAAATAAAGCCTATAACTGTTTTTCTTGTTTGCCCATCTATTGACCATGAAATGATGGAACCAGATGTGATAATCTTCATTTTCAGAATATTGAATTTTTGGTAAAGCTAATGAAATATAAGTTCAAAATTATTATGGTCTCACTTGATTCGCTTTGTTCATTAACTAAAATGAAACCAAGAGCAATGTTCTAACTACTGTGTACTCAGGCACCATGTTTTTTCATGGATAATAATGCCTTTTAAGTTTGTGACATGTAAGAAGGAAAGTAAGACCATATATATTTTAAAAATATATCAGATTATTTTTAATATTGAAAAATATTATTTTATAATGAATATATGTCAGCTGGTGAATCAATTTAAATTTACTTAAGATTCAGAAATCAGATAAGTAAATATTTTGGATTTATGTACTTACAACTGAAAAAGGAAACAATGATTCATAGTTTTTTTTTTTTGTTTTTTGTTTTTTTTTTACTATATTAAAATTTTAAAACAGTCCTTAGTCTTTGAATATTTTAACAGAAATGTGTTTTGGATGTACTTTTTGGTCTCACTTTTCAAATCTACTGAAAAGTTAAAGGAATAATACAAATCAGCACATCTATACCTTTATCTGAATTCTCTAATTTTCAGTAACTATATTGGTGTCTCTCTCTTTCTCTATATTTTTACTATTATATAGAGAACAATTGGGAACATTTGGAAGTTGCACATGTCTTGAAACTCTACCTCTAAATTGTTTCTAAAATTCAGGATATTCTCTACATGAATAAAATGTCACTGTCACACTGATTTGATGCTTGCAAGTTTTCTCCATTGTAAGGTTACCACTTTTCCTTTATTACTAATGATTGATACAGGGGCTTATATTTTGAACCTACGTGAATAACCTTCTCTGCAATCAAATATTTTAGATTCAATGATGATTCTTGCTTGAGTAAATTATTGTCTTGGTGGTTACCATATGGTCATTTTCTATTTCTGCGGCTTTCTTATATTTATTTGTTTGTATAATTATATAAATAAAGCTCTTCCTCCTATTTGCCCCTTTTTGGATTATCACTATTGATTTAGAGATTTTTAGAAATGGTCTGCAGTCACTATCCACAGTTATTTTTGAGCCCAAGAAAATAAAGCCTATAACTGTTTTTCTTGTTTGCCCATCTATTGACCATGAAATGATGGAACCAGATGTGATAATCTTCATTTTCAGAATATTGAATTTTTGGTAAAGCTAATGAAATATAAGTTCAAAATTATTATGGTCTCACTTGATTCGCTTTGTTCATTAACTAAAATGAAACCAAGAGCAATGTTCTAACTACTGTGTACTCAGGCACCATGTTTTTTCATGGATAATAATGCCTTTTAAGTTTGTGACATGTAAGAAGGAAAGTAAGACCATATATATTTTAAAAATATATCAGATTATTTTTAATATTGAAAAATATTATTTTATAATGAATATATGTCAGCTGGTGAATCAATTTAAATTTACTTAAGATTCAGAAATCAGATAAGTAAATATTTTGGATTTATGTACTTACAACTGAAAAAGGAAACAATGATTCATAGTTTTTTTTTTGTTTTTTTTTTTTTTTTTACTATATTAAAATTTTAAAACAGTCCTTAGTCTTTGAATATTTTAACAGAAATGTGTTTTGGATGTACTTTTTGGTCTCACTTTTCAAATCTACTGAAAAGTTAAAGGAATAATACAAATCAGCACATCTATACCTTTATCTGAATTCTCTAATTTTCAGTAACTATATTGGTGTCTCTCTCTTTCTCTATATTTTTACTATTATATAGAGAACAATTGGGAACATTTGGAAGTTGCACATGTCTTGAAACTCTACCTCTAAATTGTTTCTAAAATTCAGGATATTCTCTACATGAATAAAATGTCACTGTCACACTGATTTGATGCTTGCAAGTTTTCTCCATTGTAAGGTTACCACTTTTCCTTTATTACTAATGATTGATACAGGGGCTTATATTTTGAACCTACGTGAATAACCTTCTCTGCAATCAAATATTTTAGATTCAATGATGATTCTTGCTTGAGTAAATTATTGTCTTGGTGGTTACCATATGGTCATTTTCTATTTCTGCGGCTTTCTTATATTTATTTGTTTGTATAATTATATAAATAAAGCTCTTCCTCCTATTTGCCCCTTTTTGGATTATCACTATTGATTTAGAGATTTTTAGAAATGGTATGTCTTTTAATATTTTTACATTCATTTGTCCCCAAATTAAAGTGTGACGTGTACTTATAGTAGAACAGTATACACCAATGTGAAGTAAGTTTTCTAATAGACTCCTCAGAAAGTACTTGTACTCCAGTGTTCCCTGTATTCTTCAATATGTAAACTTGGTTCTGTGTAGCCTTGATCCTTGAAGAAATGACAGGATAGTGAGGCCTTGGCTCTTCTTTCCTTAAGTTTTTTAAAATGTGTTAATTCAGTGTCATCTTGCTTTGTGTGTTGCTATTGATGCCATATTGATGCCAACATGACTTTCGTCTCTTAACGACTGACTTACTTGTTTTATTCAGAAGCTCAGATTTCCCCCCTTAATTTTTACATTCTAATTTTTCTATTAGAATGTGTCTCTGAGTTAACCTTTCTGGGTCAATTTTCCACATTACATATAGGTTACATAAAAATGTTAGAGGTTCTTATATTTCTAGAAAGAGTTCTTAGATAGTTATTTTTATATATTGGTTATCTGATTTTTGTTTTATTTTAAGAAATTCATTAGATAGATAAATAGATAGATGAAATCACTTATATCTGTTTTGTACATCCAGCGTTTTCTCTCAATCATCCTGAGCTCTTTTTAATTCAGTATTTATTTTCTTTTTCAGTGTCTACTATGATACTAATTGCTCCTTATTATAATTTAAATCAAATCTATCCTCCTTTGGGAACTTGGATTTAATCTTCATTTCTGAGATTTTTTTTCTTTTTCAGATTCTATCTAAATTGGGTCAGTTCATAACTTACTTTTTAAAAGTCCATTTTAAAAAATGGATTTTGAGCTTCACATTCAAGGTAATACACATACATATAAGACTATTTGCCTTTTACTTTTCAGGCTATTAGGGAGGTTGTTGTTTCTCAAGTTACTTTGATTTCCCTTAGAAGTCAAGACTGATATGGCTGGGGCACTCCTGGTGCTATGTCCTTTAGAGCCCTGTCTGTCAGTTCCAGAATAACTAGTGCTTTCATCCATCAGGTTTTCAACATCTTCTTTAGGTGCTTTCTCAGAATGATTCTGTATTCAGACATCTAGACTCTGGTTCCCCTCCTTATTCCCCACATACTTTGTTATAACACATAATTGACCTGCCTGTCCTCATTAGGGCATTTCCTCCTACTTTCACATCAGTTGAAACATTTAGAATTTTTCTTAAATTTTATTAGATTGATTTACAGTGCTGTTTTAGTCTCAGATATACACCAAAGTTATTCAGTTATATATATCCATGTATTAATTTTTTTCCAATTCTTACCCATATAGGTTATTACACAAAATTGAGCAGAGTTCTCTGTGCTATATAGTAGGTCCTTATTTGTTATTTGTTTTATAACTAGAAGGGTGTGTATGTTAATCCCAAATTCCTAATATATTCCTCCTTCTGACCGTTCCCCTTTTGTTAACCACAGGTTTGTTTTCAAAATCTGTATTTGTTTCTGTTTTGTAAATGTCTTTCTAATAAGATTCCATGTATGAGTGATATCATATGATATTTTTCTTTATCTGACTTTAGTGTTTTTAAATTCCATGTAAACTGTGAGCTTCCCATGTGGCACTTAGGGTAAAGAACATACCTGCCAATCCAGGAGACATAAGAGATAGAGGTTTGATCCTTGGATGGTGCAGATTCCCTAGAGGAGGGCAACCCACTAAAGTATTCTTGGCTGGGGAATTCCATGTACAGAGGAGCTTGGCGGCTACAATCCTTAGGGTCACAAAGGGTCATATTCGACTGAAGTGACTTAACATACATGCACATATGTAACTGCAGGCTACAGGTGGTTTTATTTTCTTTTCTGCTTGATGTATGTGTCTTTATCGTGTAAGTAATGCTTCCCTGGTGGTCCAGTGGGTAAGGATACCGCCTTGCAGTGCAAGGGGTGCTGGTTCAATCCGTAGCCTGGGAGGATCCTGCATGCTGCGGAGTGGCTGGACTGATGTGTCCAACTACCAAGCCAGAGCTCTAGAGCGCATGCACCCAGATCTGGTGCTCTGCATTGAGAGAGGCCACTGCGAAGGGAGGCTCACACAGGCCAAGAGCAAAGATATTTATGAAATATCATGAAATATCAATAGAAGTGAGAAAAAAAAAAACTCTCTTATCATATGAGGAGAGCAATCCATATCTACATGACCTCTATTATCCTATATTGACTAAACACTTTTCAAAGAAGTTAAGGTTATGCTTTCATCTATTTTCAGTTATGATATTTTTGCATGCAAGCCATGTTGTATTATGTATAATCTCATATGATTTAACATTCAATGGACTTATACTGAGAACCTATTATGTACCAGAATTGTTTCATTTACTAGAATTCTAAACTCTTTTGACATATATAATTCTTTAGCTTGGAACCAAAGCATTGGAGTTTTATTCTCATTTGTTGGCACACTGTTTATTAGGTTTCTAAAGTAGGGNCCTTATTTGTTATTTGTTTTATAACTAGAAGGGTGTGTATGTTAATCCCAAATTCCTAATATATTCCTCCTTCTGACCGTTCCCCTTTTGTTAACCACAGGTTTGTTTTCAAAATCTGTATTTGTTTCTGTTTTGTAAATGTCTTTCTAATAAGATTCCATGTATGAGTGATATCATATGATATTTTTCTTTATCTGACTTTAGTGTTTTTAAATTCCATGTAAACTGTGAGCTTCCCATGTGGCACTTAGGGTAAAGAACATACCTGCCAATCCAGGAGACATAAGAGATAGAGGTTTGATCCTTGGATGGTGCAGATTCCCTAGAGGAGGGCAACCCACTAAAGTATTCTTGGCTGGGGAATTCCATGTACAGAGGAGCTTGGCGGCTACAATCCTTAGGGTCACAAAGGGTCATATTCGACTGAAGTGACTTAACATACATGCACATATGTAACTGCAGGCTACAGGTGGTTTTATTTTCTTTTCTGCTTGATGTATGTGTCTTTATCGTGTAAGTAATGCTTCCCTGGTGGTCCAGTGGGTAAGGATACCGCCTTGCAGTGCAAGGGGTGCTGGTTCAATCCGTAGCCTGGGAGGATCCTGCATGCTGCGGAGTGGCTGGACTGATGTGTCCAACTACCAAGCCAGAGCTCTAGAGCGCATGCACCCAGATCTGGTGCTCTGCATTGAGAGAGGCCACTGCGAAGGGAGGCTCACACAGGCCAAAGAGCAAAGATATTTATGAAATATCATGAAATATCAATAGAAGTGAGAAAAAAAAAAACTCTCTTATCATATGAGGAGAGCAATCCATATCTACATGACCTCTATTATCCTATATTGACTAAACACTTTTCAAAGAAGTTAAGGTTATGCTTTCATCTATTTTCAGTTATGATATTTTTGCATGCAAGCCATGTTGTATTATGTATAATCTCATATGATTTAACATTCAATGGACTTATACTGAGAACCTATTATGTACCAGAATTGTTTCATTTACTAGAATTCTAAACTCTTTTGACATATATAATTCTTTAGCTTGGAACCAAAGCATTGGAGTTTTATTCTCATTTGTTGGCACACTGTTTATTAGGTTTCTAAAGTGTTTTGGAATAATTTTATTCATTCCTACAATAACTGGTATTAGGAAAACAGCTTTTGCCTATTAGATTTAAGAAAATGTAGGAACTGAGTAATGTTCACTTAGTAAATGAAAAATATATGAACTGGATTAAAAAATAATAATCTTATTATAAACTGAGCCAGTGTGGAAACTTAAGACAAATGAAACAATTCAGAAAAAAATTATAATTTAAGAGTCTGGATGTCAAACATCCTCCACTTTAATGAGTGACAAAATGGAAGCATATGAAACAAGAGTTATTAGGGCAAGATTCTGAGTGTTGAGTAAACTTTCAAGAAGGTCAAGTAGAGGAGGACTGAATGTTGAGTTTTGTGGTTGTAAGACTTTGATAGGCTTTCTGATTATCAAAGGAATAAACATTAGGTGACTAAAAATCTTTTTTCAAGAATCAAAACTTTAAATGATTGGCAGTTATTACTCATTGAGGGATAGGTTTGCCTAGTAAGACTGATAAGTTTTGTGAGGATATTACAAAGTAAAGCAGTAAAGGTCAGAGTAGAACTGATAGTTTACACGACAAAAACAAGATAAAGATAATATAGTAAAAAATAGAAGAGATTTAGTTCTTGTTCTGGAGAGTAGCATGATGAAAGCAATTCATTAAAAAAGAAAAGACTGCAAGTGTTTTATAGCAACAGTTCTTTAATGTTTCTTTCCAGTGTGACACATATAACAAATTTTTTTCTAAAGGAGACACATCCCCACCTACATCTCCAGAGATGAGAAAGTTTGGATGTGTCCTTAATCCCTGCTGCCCTGGCAGTATCCTGGTTCCTGTTCCTTCTGTTAAGATAAAATGTGAATGCAGGCAAGTAAGACTGATGTTCCTACTCTATTTGTAAAACTATAAATTTATATTTAAAAACAGAGTAAAGGTACTTGTCTTTAGAAATGAACACTTTTCATAATTATATATATATATATGTGTGTGTGTGTGTGTGTGTGTGTGTGTGTGTGTGTGTGTTTGTATTTTAAATATTTTAAAACATTGGTCCCCCTTTGCTCTTAATGATGACTGGTATCTCTTCCCCATTGAACTTATGGCAACCCCTGGAGTGTGGCTAGTTGATGCAGAGAAAGTGTCAGTAGTGAAACTTAAGAATTGAGTCTGGCAGCTAGAAGTTAATATGCCCATTCAAATGGGTAATCAGCATAGAGAAACAGCATTAGTGATATTGAGGAAGAATGAAAATGAAAGATATTTTGAAAGAAAATTGACAAAAAAGGGAGACAGAAAATGAGCAAGAGGAAAGAATAACCCATAGTTGTATTCTATTCTGAACATCAAATTATTATTATTATGACTTTGATTTTATAAAATCTAAAGAACTTAAGTTTTATGATTACATAGATGCATATACCTTCTTTATTCAAGAAATGTTATTAAATGACTAGCATATAGCATTCACTGTTCTAAGCACTAGAATTTGATGACTAACAAAGCAGTACAAATCCATGCTTTCTCATTTAGTAACTTACAGTTGTTATTAACTTTAATTTCTATAGTTACAGTTCATTAAGAAAAAAAAAGATATTGTGCTAAGCTTCAGTTCTTCGTCTTTATAATTAGAATGCATTTAGACTTTCTTTTTAGGGGCAGAAAAGAGGAAATCTTTATGTATGTGATAAAACCTCATATGACTAATATACTTCAGTAATTTGAAAATTGAGAAATTTAATACCTATTTGGTGCTTGGCATTCAGTCAGATGTCTTGTGTACTTACATTATTTCATACATCCCTTATAACATTGTTGCAATGTTGGAGTTATTTCAACTTGCCCCAAATGAAAATGAGCCCTAGAATAATGTAGTCAGCCTGATGGCACTTAGTAAGAACATAGGTAAGGATCTGAACACAGAACTGATCCTACAAGTCCATATATTTTCTATTAAACTACTTTTTACAGTAAGGTACATACTGTAAGTTACCTCGGCAGCTTTCGTTGTTTGATCTATTGATTTGAAAATCTTTCTCTTAGTCTGATGTCTTTTTGGTTAATACAATTTTAGTCACATAGACTTTTTCCTTTGAGCTTGTAGAATATATTAGGATTCTTATTCTGAGCTTGATTATGTATTATACATAATATCAGATGTAGACAGCATAGAACTGCAGTGTCCAATGTGGTGGTCGTTAGCTGTATGTCATTATTTAAATTTAGAACAATTAGAATTAAAATTTCAGTTTCTTAGATAGCTGGACCAAGGTGATCATAGTAGGAGGTCCTGACTTTTTCTTCTCCAATGAAGGTGGAAATCTATCGATCTGTTTGTCTATCTAGCTAGCTAGGTATTTATCCATCCACACACATCCCTACATACAGGGATCAGTTCTTTCTGAGAAAAATCCAGAAACTAGTTAAGTGATTTCTGTACTTCACACAACTGAGGAAATACCCACATCAAAGTGGATAGGAAAAGATGATGTTCACTTGTCCACAAAGTTTACTTTCCCTGATGTGTGTATTACTCAGTCATGTCTGACTCTTTGTGACCCCATGGATCGTAGCCTGCCAAGCTCCTCGGTCCATTGAGTTCTCCAGGAAAGAAAACTAGAGTGGGCTTTTTAGTCCCTTCTCCAGGGGATTTTTCTGACCCTGTGGAATCAAACTCAGTTCTCCCACATTGCAGCCTGGGTCTTTACCAACTGAGCCACCAGAGAAGCCTATCTTACTGCCTTACAATTTGGAGGACACCCCTTGTTCCAGTTGACTATTGTGCTAAGCTTCAGTTCTTCGTCTTTATAATTAGAATGCATTTAGACTTTCTTTTTAGGGGCAGAAAAGAGGAAATCTTTATGTATGTGATAAAACCTCATATGACTAATATACTTCAGTAATTTGAAAATTGAGAAATTTAATACCTATTTGGTGCTTGGCATTCAGTCAGATGTCTTGTGTACTTACATTATTTCATACATCCCTTATAACATTGTTGCAATGTTGGAGTTATTTCAACTTGCCCCAAATGAAAATGAGCCCTAGAATAATGTAGTCAGCCTGATGGCACTTAGTAAGAACATAGGTAAGGATCTGAACACAGAACTGATCCTACAAGTCCATATATTTTCTATTAAACTACTTTTTACAGTAAGGTACATACTGTAAGTTACCTCGGCAGCTTTCGTTGTTTGATCTATTGATTTGAAAATCTTTCTCTTAGTCTGATGTCTTTTTGGTTAATACAATTTTAGTCACATAGACTTTTTCCTTTGAGCTTGTAGAATATATTAGGATTCTTATTCTGAGCTTGATTATGTATTATACATAATATCAGATGTAGACAGCATAGAACTGCAGTGTCCAATGTGGTGGTCGTTAGCTGTATGTCATTATTTAAATTTAGAACAATTAGAATTAAAATTTCAGTTTCTTAGATAGCTGGACCAAGGTGATCATAGTAGGAGGTCCTGACTTTTTCTTCTCCAATGAAGGTGGAAATCTATCGATCTGTTTGTCTATCTAGCTAGCTAGGTATTTATCCATCCACACACATCCCTACATACAGGGATCAGTTCTTTCTGAGAAAAATCCAGAAACTAGTTAAGTGATTTCTGTACTTCACACAACTGAGGAAATACCCACATCAAAGTGGATAGGAAAAGATGATGTTCACTTGTCCACAAAGTTTACTTTCCCTGATGTGTGTATTACTCAGTCATGTCTGACTCTTTGTGACCCCATGGATCGTAGCCTGCCAAGCTCCTCGGTCCATTGAGTTCTCCAGGAAAGAAAACTAGAGTGGGCTTTTTAGTCCCTTCTCCAGGGGATTTTTCTGACCCTGTGGAATCAAACTCAGTTCTCCCACATTGCAGCCTGGGTCTTTACCAACTGAGCCACCAGAGAAGCCTATCTTACTGCCTTACAATTTGGAGGGAACACCCTGTTTCTTCCTGAGAAGTGAATCGTTTTAACCACATGTATGGCACCTAACTTTTATGACTGCCACATGAGTGACAGGCTCCTAAATGATCTAACTCAGAGAGCCAGTGAGTGGGCATTCATGAGCCCACTAGGACCACAATCAACAAAGAGGAAGCTTTTGAACAGATACACGACCACTTCCTAAGACAATCCTCCCTAACTGAGTTAATTACAAAGGGAATAGGCAGAACCTCAAAGCTCCTAGTTTCTCTCTGGAAGGAGTTTGTATATTTTCAGTTAGTGCCTAAGGATCAGAGTTAGTGGTCCTCAAGGCACAAGAACAAAAACAGCTCTTTGAAAAAGAACAAAGGTTTGGTACCTAAAATCAAGGGCTAGAATGGTTACTAAGGTTAATCTTTTATATGCCATGTGTGCATGCCAAGTTGCTTCAGTCATGCCTGACTCTTTGCAACCCCATGGACTGTAGCCCTCCAAGCTCCTCTGTCCATGGGATTCTCCTGGCAAGAATATTGGAGTGGGTGGTCATTCCCTTTTCCAGGGGATCTTCCTGACCCAGTGGAATCAAACACAGTTCTCCCACATTGCAGCCTGGGTCTTTACCAACTGAGCCACCAGAGAAGCCTATCTTACTGCCTTACAATTTGGAGGGAACACCCTGTTTCTTCCTGAGAAGTGAATCGTTTTAACCACATGTATGGCACCTAACTTTTATGACTGCCACATGAGTGACAGGCTCCTAAATGATCTAACTCAGAGAGCCAGTGAGTGGGCATTCATGAGCCCACTAGGACCACAATCAACAAAGAGGAAGCTTTTGAACAGATACACGACCACTTCCTAAGACAATCCTCCCTAACTGAGTTAATTACAAAGGGAATAGGCAGAACCTCAAAGCTCCTAGTTTCTCTCTGGAAGGAGTTTGTATATTTTCAGTTAGTGCCTAAGGATCAGAGTTAGTGGTCCTCAAGGCACAAGAACAAAAACAGCTCTTTGAAAAAGAACAAAGGTTTGGTACCTAAAATCAAGGGCTAGAATGGTTACTAAGGTTAATCTTTTATATGCCATGTGTGCATGCCAAGTTGCTTCAGTCATGCCTGACTCTTTGCAACCCCATGGACTGTAGCCCTCCAAGCTCCTCTGTCCATGGGATTCTCCTGGCAAGAATATTGGAGTGGGTGGTCATTCCCTTTTCCAGGGGATCTTCCTGACCCAGGGATCAAACCCTCATCTCTTATGTCTCCTGCATTGGCAGATGGGTTATTTACAACTAGCACCAACTGGGAAGCAGTATTTTGTTTAAGTCCATTCTATTAAAATTGGGAGAGGTGACTCATTTATCTGATTCACAGAAACCAACAGACTCAAATAAAATGAAGAACCAGAGAATACATGTCAAACAAAACAAGATACTCCACTAACCAACACCATAAAATGGTGACAGGTGATTTGCCCAATAGAGTATTGAAGATAGTAGTCATAAATGTGCCCACAAAGTCAGGAGGACAACATAGAAACAAAGACAATTGAAAAAGAGATAGAAAATATTTTAAAAGCACCAAAGAAAAATTTTACAGCAGAATAATAAACTAATTGAGTTGAAAAATCCAATAGAGGTGCTTCCCAATCAGACTAAATCATACAGAAGATATTATCAATTATATCTCAGAAAACCAGGGGAAAGTATCAAGTTTCTGTTAGACTACCACATTTGGCTTCTCAGTACCTAGAAATGACTAGTACTGGCTGTACACGTTAGTACGAGTATGGACCATTTCCATGATTACAAATAGTTATTAAACAGTGCTACTATAGAAGATTGGATGAATGCCAGGTGTGGTCCAGACACTGAATGCTTTTTGTTTCATTTACATTTGATAAAATCTACAAACTTAATTTCTTATTTTCTTACATCCTTCAAGAGGAGTATAACAAAATCCAGTTGATGTTTACTGTTAATAACTTTGATTATATGGTTAATATATAGTTTTCTCATTTGAAGTTTTTGGGGAGACTGAGAAATCTCAATGAATGGTTTCTATCCATCAGTGATTACTTTGAAAGATGAACCTTAAACTCTCAGTTAGCAAAAGATGTTACTACTGTTGACATTTTGTTCCATGCTGTTGTTCAATTACCAAATCATGTCTGATTATTTTTGACCCCATGGACTGTAGTATGCCAGACTTCTCTGTCTTCCAGTGTCTCCTAGAATTTGCTCAAATACATGTCCATTGAGTTGATGATGCTGTCTACCATCTCATCCCTTGCCTTCTCTTCCCCTTCTCTTGCCTTCAAACTTTCCAGCATCACTGTCTTTTCCAATAGGTTGGCTCTTTACATTAAGTGGCCAAGCTATCAGAGATTCAGATTTATAACCAACCTTCCAATGAATATTCGAGATTGATTTCCTTTAGACTGGTTTGATCTGCTTGTAGTCCAAGGGACTCTCAAGAGCCTTCCCTAGCACCACAATTCGAAAGCATCCATTCTTCAGTGCTCAGCCTTCTAACTTCCATATCCATATTTGACTAATAGACAAACCGTAACTTTGACTATATGGACCTTTATTGGCAAAGTGGTTATCTCTGCTTTTTACTATTCCATCTAGCTTTGTCACAGCTTTCCTTACAAGGAACACATTTCTTTTAATTTCATGGCTGCAGTCACCATCCTCAGTGATTTTAGAACACAAGAAAACAGAATCTGTCACTGATTCCACTTTTTACCTTCTATTTTTTATAAAGATAGGGGACCAGATGCCATAATCTCACTTTTTTAATGCTTAATTTTAAGCCGGCCTTTTCACTCTCCCCTTTAACCATCATCCAACGGCTCGTTAGTTTCTCTTCACTTTCTTTCATTAAAATGGTATCATCTACATATCTGTGGGTGTTGGTATTTCTCTAGGCAGTCTTGATTCCAGATTGTGATTCATCCAGCCTGGCATTTCACATGTAAGTTAAATAAACAGGATAACAATATACAGCCTTGTCCTACTCCTTTCCCAATTTTTCCCAATTAGTTGTTCCCTCTCTGGTTTTATCTATTGCTTCTTGACCCACATACAGGTTTCTCAGGAGACAAGTAAGATGGTCTGATACTTCCATTCCTTTAAGAAGTTTCCAGTCTGTTGTGATTCACACAGTCAAAGGTTTTAGGGTAGTCAATGAAGCAGAAGTAGATGTTCTTCTGGAATTTATTGGCTTTCTCCATGGTACAATGAATGTTGGCAATTTGATCTCTGGTTTCTCTGTCTCTTCAAAATCCATCTTGAAAATCTGGAATTTCTTGGAACTTGGCAGACTACATTCCATAGGATCGCAAAAAAAGTGGGACACAGTGACTGAATAACAAAACTTTTCCCCTATACTTTTGTAAAGGTAGCTGATAATTTCATCAGTTTTTGTATAGTTAATCCTTGAGTGTTATCATAGTTCTCACCAATTGCTTTAAGAAATGAGAAAAAAGTACATGGTATAAATCCTTCATTTGATTGACTTGACAAATCCAGATTTAATTTACTGAAATTGTATTTCCTACATCTTTCATTTAACAACAGAAGCAGATCAGGTCAGTATTTCTTCCCTACTAGTAGTCTGTTTATCAACAGTATCCAGCAGCCTCATCCTTACTCCTTAGCATTGTGAAAAAATCGTTATATTTTGTTGTCTTGTTATTGCATCGTACAAAAATGACAGAGTGGATTTTACCAAATTTGGAACAGCTGCACTGAGGAGAAACAAGAAGCTCACATGAATATTAAATTTGGATAGTCATGCCATATGAATTTTGATGCTTTGAACAGAGAAAACAATAGTAATTAGAACTTTGAAATTCAAATTAAAAGTCACAAGTACAGATGGTTAAAATAAAAAAAAAATGGTATTGTCAATTGGACTGCTTCTCACCTGAGCAGCTCTCTGTATAACATACTAGAATGAGTAGCACTGGAGATTTAGTATTTAATAGTGTTCAGACATTTTACCGAGCAAGTCTTATGCTGTAGCTACCAGAACCTCTTCCTCTAATCATAAAATAGATAGAGAAGGAAAGGAGTATTTAATATATAGTATTTGAATAAAGACATTTCTCTACAGGCATACTTTGTTATATGGTGCTTTATTATATTTTGCAGACATTACATTTTTTTCAACAAATCGAAACTTTGTTGAGCAACTCTATTGGCATAATTTTTCCTACAGCATTTTCTAGCATCCTCCCTGGTCATAATTGGGTTATTCTCATCATATTTCAGACTTTGTCATTATATTTTTTATGGTCATCACTGATTGCTTTTTGATATTTTTATTACAAGAAATTATCACAGACTAAAGGCTCAGATAGTAATTAGTGCTTTTTAACAATTCAGTGTTTTTAATTAAGTTATGTACATTTTTAAACACAATACTTTTGTACACTTAAACAATACAATGTAAATATAAATTAAAACAAATTTTTTTTGAATGCCTGTTTTTTTGGCTCAAGTCATTGTTTTTTATTTTTCATCCATCTTTATTCCCTGGCATGTGTGGACCTCCCATTGCAGTGGCCTCTCTTGTTTCAGAGCACTGGCTCTGGGCACATGCACTCCAGAGCACTGGCTCACAATTGGACATACTGGCCCAGCCACTCCTCAACATGTGGGATGTTCCCAGGCCAGGGATTGAACTGGTGCTCCTTGCACTGCAAGGCAGATTCCACCCACTGGATCACTAGGGAAGCCCCAATATAAATTTTATATGCACTTGAAAACCAAAAATTTAATACGACTCACTTTGGTGCAACGTTTACTTTATTGCTGTGGTCTGTAACCAAACTGTCCCGAGTATGCGTATAGTACTCCTTAAGGATTTGGCAGTTAGAATAGATATTGGCAGAAGATGGTTCACAAAACTAAAAAGGACTATATAAAATGACTGCCTCCTTGGGGTGATGGTAAAGACAGCATTGTGGGTTTAATAGTTCAACTATTTCCCAAATTAGCTGGTATTTATTTTATTGGTGAAGTCTGGGGTGTCTAAATGAGCTTTAGTTGCTTAACATTCACAGAGAGAATTATTCCTCAATTTGTGAGACTTGTTTTGTTTCCTCTTAAATTTGGTTAATCATCTAACCAAACTTACAGATAAAGAAAAATTCTGGAATTGAAATAAATAGAGTAACACACAGTACTGTTCATGTCAATCTGAATCATGAGAAGACTATTGCACCTAGAAAGAGGCTTGGGTTCCTATAATTATATTGTTATATCAGTCATAAGTTAAAATGAGTTAGAGACAGAATATTATACATTTTAAGCCTAATGCCTATAAAATTGTACATGCTGACACCTTAAAATTGAATGGTATATGACTAGGCAATGATATTTTCCTCTAGTCTCTTCTCAAAAAGTGAATGATTCTGACAGTTTAAGGAATCTTAAACTTCACATAAGTTCATAATTTATTTATTTGAAAACATACAGTGTAACAGAAGATACAACACTATCTTTTTCTATAAAAGAACATATATTTAAGAAAATTAATTTTGTGCCAAGATAGACAAAGATAGTTTTTTAAAACAAAAAGTAACCCTGGAGAGCATCCCATATATTATACCTATCATCTCAAAACAGAAAACCATATTTAAAAAATGTTTAGTAAATTGCATAACATATTAATGAAATTAGAGATCAGTTATGCTAGGACTAGATCCTAAAACTCTATCTTTGCCAGATGCTATTAGGTTCCATTTCTTCTGCATCTGAAGTAT
The DNA here is from genome assembly GCA_022376925.1 of Tragulus kanchil. Lineage (NCBI taxonomy): Eukaryota > Metazoa > Chordata > Mammalia > Artiodactyla > Tragulidae > Tragulus > Tragulus kanchil. Next base: position 37,719,671 of record JAIOJX010000026.1, read on the forward strand.
TCTTAAATTTTTATATACGAATCTTCCATTACCTTTTAAGGAATTTGGTATCCCAGGCCAGGATTGACTGGCTCCTTGCACTGCAAGGCAGATTCCACCCACGGGTCAAACCCTAATTTTACTTGTTTCCAGTTTTTTTGCTGTGGTCTGTAACCAAACTGTCCAGTATCGTATAGTACTCCTTAAGGATTTGGCAGTTAGAATAGATATTGGCAGAAGATGGTTCACAAAACTAAAAAGGACTATATAAAATGACTGCCTCCTTGGGGTGATGGTAAAGACAGCATTGTGGGTTTAATAGTTCAACTATTTCCCAAATTAGCTGGTATTTATTTTATTGGTGAAGTCTGGGGTGTCTAAATGAGCTTTAGTTGCTTAACATTCACAGAGAGAATTATTCCTCAATTTGTGAGACTTGTTTTGTTTCCTCTTAAATTTGGTTAATCATCTAACCAAACTTACAGATAAAGAAAAATTCTGGAATTGAAATAAATAGAGTAACACACAGTACTGTTCATGTCAATCTGAATCATGAGAAGACTATTGCACCTAGAAAGAGGCTTGGGTTCCTATAATTATATTGTTATATCAGTCATAAGTTAAAATGAGTTAGAGACAGAATATTATACATTTTAAGCCTAATGCCTATAAAATTGTACATGCTGACACCTTAAAATTGAATGGTATATGACTAGGCAATGATATTTTCCTCTAGTCTCTTCTCAAAAAGTGAATGATTCTGACAGTTTAAGGAATCTTAAACTTCACATAAGTTCATAATTTATTTATTTGAAAACATACAGTGTAACAGAAGATACAACACTATCTTTTTCTATAAAAGAACATATATTTAAGAAAATTAATTTTGTGCCAAGATAGACAAAGATAGTTTTTTAAAACAAAAAGTAACCCTGGAGAGCATCCCATATATTATACCTATCATCTCAAAACAGAAAACCATATTTAAAAAATGTTTAGTAAATTGCATAACATATTAATGAAATTAGAGATCAGTTATGCTAGGACTAGATCCTAAAACTCTATCTTTGCCAGATGCTATTAGGTTCCATTTCTTCTGCATCTGAAGTATTCTTAAATTTTTTTATATACGAATCTTCCATTACCTTAAGGAATTTGGTATTTTTTGCTGCTATTGATTATTGTTCTTCACAAATAAATTTCCAGCATCAAAGTAAACATATTTTGAAAGTCTTGACAGAGTTGTATCTATCGATGGAAATGTGGTCAAGAGCCCATCTCCAAGGTGGTCACTAAAATCTTCTGGGACATGACTGTGCACCTCCGCTTGTTCTTCAATCCTGTTCACTGAAATTAAATACTCATTTTTCATGTCAGAAATTCTGAAGCCAAAATAGGAAATATTCAAATGTATATCCATTGTGCCAGAAGGTTTGAATTTAGTTAAATCCAGAGAATACAGCACATTTCATTGCGAGACACAGTTGTAGAGATAAAATTGAATTCTGCGATCTGAATTCACATCTCAGTTCTACTTTACCTTTCCAGTGCGCATTTAGATGAACTCATTTAACTACTTGCAGTGTCAGGATACCAATTGAGAAATGAAAATAGTCTCTGTCTCATAGGAGTTTAAATAGTGGAATTCATTTGTAAACACTTAGCACAGCACTTACTGTGCTTTCAGAAATGTGGTTCCCCATCTCTCTCTCCCCCTCTCCTTTGTAGACTAAGCTTCTACTTATGGTGAATGTGTGGTGTCTTCTTCATTGCTCTATTTTTGATTAATTAAAATAAGCATTGTGTCTTCTAAGGAATTTATGAAAGTTTGTACCATAGGTAAGACCTTGATACATCCTGACGAGTCCTTTCAAAAATGAAAAATTCCAGGGCTTCCCTGGTGGTCCAGTTGGTAAGGACACCGCCTTGCAGTGCAAGTGGCGCCAGTTCGATCCCAGCCTGGGAAGATCCCACGTGCGGAGTGGCTGGACAGATGTATCCAATTACTGAGTAGGAGCTCTGGGCGCATGCGAAAAAGTAACCCTGGAGAGCATCCCATATATTATACCTATCATCTCAAAACAGAAAACCATATTTAAAAAATGTTTAGTAAATTGCATAACATATTAATGAAATTAGAGATCAGTTATGCTAGGACTAGATCCTAAAACTCTATCTTTGCCAGATGCTATTAGGTTCCATTTCTTCTGCATCTGAAGTATTCTTAAATTTTTTTATATACGAATCTTCCATTACCTTAAGGAATTTGGTATTTTTTGCTGCTATTGATTATTGTTCTTCACAAATAAATTTCCAGCATCAAAGTAAACATATTTTGAAAGTCTTGACAGAGTTGTATCTATCGATGGAAATGTGGTCAAGAGCCCATCTCCAAGGTGGTCACTAAAATCTTCTGGGACATGACTGTGCACCTCCGCTTGTTCTTCAATCCTGTTCACTGAAATTAAATACTCATTTTTCATGTCAGAAATTCTGAAGCCAAAATAGGAAATATTCAAATGTATATCCATTGTGCCAGAAGGTTTGAATTTAGTTAAATCCAGAGAATACAGCACATTTCATTGCGAGACACAGTTGTAGAGATAAAATTGAATTCTGCGATCTGAATTCACATCTCAGTTCTACTTTACCTTTCCAGTGCGCATTTAGATGAACTCATTTAACTACTTGCAGTGTCAGGATACCAATTGAGAAATGAAAATAGTCTCTGTCTCATAGGAGTTTAAATAGTGGAATTCATTTGTAAAACACTTAGCACAGCACTTACTGTGCTTTCAGAAATGTGGTTCCCCATCTCTCTCTCCCCCTCTCCTTTGTAGACTAAGCTTCTACTTATGGTGAATGTGTGGTGTCTTCTTCATTGCTCTATTTTTGATTAATTAAAATAAGCATTGTGTCTTCTAAGGAATTTATGAAAGTTTGTACCATAGGTAAGACCTTGATACATCCTGACGAGTCCTTTCAAAAATGAAAAATTCCAGGGCTTCCCTGGTGGTCCAGTGGGTAAGGACACCGGCTGGCAGTGCAAGGGACGCCAGTTTGATCCCCAGCCTGGGAAGATCCCACGTGCCGCGGAGTGGCTGGACAGATGTATCCAATTACTGAGTAGGAGCTCTGGAGCGCATGCGCCCAGAGCCAGTGCTCTGCGACAACAGAGGCCACCGTGATGAGAGGCCCACACGGGTCAAAAAACGAAGATGGATGAAAAATAGATAAATGAAAGACCAGTAGAAGTGGCCCGCCCGCCCTCCTCCCTCCCCACCCCACCTCCACCTCCCCACCAAAAAAAAAAGAAAAAGAAAAATTCCTTGGAAAATACAGTGCTCATTGTATTAATGAAAACTAGAGCCATGAAATAAAACACATAATGCCAATACAGAAAAAGGCGAAACAAACAAACAAAAAAAACAACCAAGAGGTAAAAAGATCTTGAGTATAGAGAGATAATGAATCTTTCCCTAGGGCTGCTAATATTTTTTGGGAATGTTAATGTTTCATAGGTAAAATAAAGACATCTACATTATTTTAACGATCCAAATTTCTCATTAGCAGAAAAGAAGGTGACCTATAAATACTGCAAATATAGAGTAATAAAGAAAGTCTTGTTTTGACATATGCTGTGTTAATGGTATACCAACACATTCTTTCCCTTTAATAAGTTTTCCTTTTTTTCGTCTCATGATTTTAATACAGATAAGGAGACTGGATAGAAGAGTGAATACATCCTTCTTTTAATAATATTTGAACACTGTTGTTAGGTATGCATTGGAGCTTGCTTTGTCAGATTTAGTTGTATACCTTTCCTCAGATAAACAGGGAATTAAATATGACAGCAATATAAATATTGGTGTTACAATAATTATGAACAGATTTTGTCAAAGCAGACATTTTATAATAAGCAAGATGCACATTTCTAATCCTAGGATATTAAAAGTAGTTTCTATTGTTTCATGAACTTGGGGATTTAATTATCAGTTTTAATCTCAAAAGCCTGTTTTAAATGAATTAAAATGCAATTTGGTTCTCTAGCACTAATAGCCCTGCAAGTTACATGACTCATCATTTATGCTTTGGACTGGTCAGACACATTTTTCTTTCACTTGATTGCTTACCCCACATTAAACTTTTTTTTTTTAAAACTTTTTTATTTTTATTCTTTATTTTAAAGATTTTACAGAGTTTTGTTGTTCACCAACATGTATGTTCCCGAATCATCCATATGCATATCCCTAGACCCTCCCTCCACCCCCTTCCCCTGCTGCCACCCCTCCAGACCATCTCCCCAAGTGATTGTAGATACTCCTATTCCCTTAGCACAATGACCGTAGCTATCTTTTCCACACATGCCAGTATAGGTTTCGATGTTACTTCCTCTATGCTTCTCTCTCACTGTTCGGTCTCCACAATGTCCTTATGTCTATTCTCTGTTTTTCCATGAGTTCACTGCGTTTGTTATCATGACCATCTTACTAGATTCCATATATAAGAGTTAGTATACTGTACTTGTCTTTGTCTTTTTGGCTTACTTCATTTTAATGAGAGGTTCTAGAACTACCCACCTCATTAGGACTGAGTCTTCTGCATTTCTTTTAACAGCTGAGTAGTATTCCATTGTATATATGTACTAGAGCTTCTGGATCCATTCGTAGGTCGACGGACATCTAGGTTGCTTCCATGTTCTGGCTATTGTATAATCAGGATATAAGCCTAATAGTGGGATTGCTGGGTCATAGGGTGCTTCTATTTTTAGTTTTTAAAGGAATCTCCATATTGTCTTCCATAGAGGCTGTGTCAGTTTACATTCCCACCAGCAATGCAAGAGGGTTCCCTTTTCTCCGCACCCTCTCCAGCATAATCTCCATATTGTCTTCCATAGAGGCTGTATCAGTTTACATTCCCACCAGCAATGCAAGAGGGTTCCCTTTTCTCCGCACCCTCTCCAGCATTTGTTGTCTGTCGATTTTTTGATGATGGCCATTCTGACGGATGTGAGGCAGTAACTCATTGAGGTTTTAATTTGCATTTCTCTAATGATAAGAGAGGTTGAGCATCGTTTCACGTGCTTTCGGGCCATCTGTATGTCCTCTTTGGAGAGGTGTCTCTTTAGACCTTTTTCCCATTTTTTGATTGGGTTGTTCGTTTATCCTGTGCTGAGTTGTCTGATTTGCTTGTAGATTTTGGAGATTAATTCTTTGTCGGTTGTTTCATTTGTTATGATTTTCTCCCATTCTGTGGGGTGTCTGTTGAGCTTTTTTGTAATTTCTTTTGCTGTACAAAAGCTTTTAAGTTTCATGAGGTCCCACGTGTTCACTTTTCTTTTCAGTTCCACTATTTTAGAAGGTGGGTCAGAGAAGATCTTGCTTTGATTGATGTCCTTGAGTGTTTTGCCTATATTCTTCTCTAAGAATTTTAGGTTTTCTGGTCTTATATTTAGGTCTTCAATCTATTTTGAGTTGATCTTAGTGTATGGTGTCAGGGAATGTTCCAACTTCATTTTTTTGCATGTAGCTGTCCAGTTTTCCCAGCACCATTTGTTGAAGAGGCTGTCTTTGTTCCATTTTATAGTTTCACCTCCTTTGTCAAAAATAAGGTACCCATAAATGTGTGGGTTTATCTCTGGGTTCTCTAGTTCCTTGGTCTATAGTTCTGTTTTTGTGCCAGTACCATACTTGTCTTTGTCTTTTTGGCTTACTTCATTTTAATGAGAGGTTCTAGAACTACCCACCTCATTAGGACTGAGTCTTCTGCATTTCTTTTAACAGCTGAGTAGTATTCCATTGTATATATGTACTAGAGCTTCTGGATCCATTCGTAGGTCGACGGACATCTAGGTTGCTTCCATGTTCTGGCTATTGTATAATCAGGATATAAGCCTAATAGTGGGATTGCTGGGTCATAGGGTGCTTCTATTTTTAGTTTTTAAAGGAATCTCCATATTGTCTTCCATAGAGGCTGTGTCAGTTTACATTCCCACCAGCAATGCAAGAGGGTTCCCTTTTCTCCGCACCCTCTCCAGCATAATCTCCATATTGTCTTCCATAGAGGCTGTATCAGTTTACATTCCCACCAGCAATGCAAGAGGGTTCCCTTTTCTCCGCACCCTCTCCAGCATTTGTTGTCTGTCGATTTTTTGATGATGGCCATTCTGACGGATGTGAGGCAGTAACTCATTGAGGTTTTAATTTGCATTTCTCTAATGATAAGAGAGGTTGAGCATCGTTTCACGTGCTTTTGGGCCATCTGTATGTCCTCTTTGGAGAGGTGTCTCTTTAGACCTTTTTCCCATTTTTTGATTGGGTTGTTCGTTTATCCTGTACTGAGTTGTCTGATTTGCTTGTAGATTTTGGAGATTAATTCTTTGTCGGTTGTTTCATTTGTTATGATTTTCTCCCATTCTGTGGGGTGTCTGTTGAGCTTTTTTGTAATTTCTTTTGCTGTACAAAAGCTTTTAAGTTTCATGAGGTCCCACGTGTTCACTTTTCTTTTCAGTTCCACTATTTTAGAAGGTGGGTCAGAGAAGATCTTGCTTTGATTGATGTCCTTGAGTGTTTTGCCTATATTCTTCTCTAAGAATTTTAGGGTTTCTGGTCTTATATTTAGGTCTTCAATCTATTTTGAGTTGATCTTAGTGTATGGTGTCAGGGAATGTTCCAACTTCATTTTTTTGCATGTAGCTGTCCAGTTTTCCCAGCACCATTTGTTGAAGAGGCTGTCTTTGTTCCATTTTATAGTTTCACCTCCTTTGTCAAAAATAAGGTACCCATAAATGTGTGGGTTTATCTCTGGGTTCTCTATCTTGTTCCATTGGTCTATAGTTCTGTTTTGTGCCAGTACCATACTGTGTTGAGGACTGTTGCTTTGTAGTAGAGTCTGAAGTTAGGGAGGCTGATCCCTCCAGCTCCGTTTTTCTTTCTCAGGATTGCTTTGGCTATTCGAGGTCTTTTGTGTTTCCATATGAACTGTGTTATTCTTTGGTCTAGTTCTGTGAAAAATGTCAATGGTAGTTGGATAGGTATTGCTGAATCTGTAGATGATATTTGATAGTATGGTCATTTTCACAATATTGATTCTTCCGACCCAGGAACATGGAATATCTCTCCATCTGTTTGAGTCTTCTTTAATTTCTCTCATGAGTGTCTTGTAATTTTCTGTGTATGATTCTTTTGTTTCATTGGGTAGGTTTATTCCTAGATATATGATTCTGTTGGTTTCAATGGTGAAGGGGATTGCCTCTTTGATTTCATTTTCTGATTTTTCATTGTTTGTGTATAGGGATGCCAGTGACTTCTGTGTGTTGACTTTGTATCCTGCGACTTTGCTGAATTCATTGATTAGCTCTAGTAGCTTTGTAACCGTGTCTTTGGGATTTTCTATGTATAATATCATGTCGTCTGCAAAAAGTGAGAGCTTGACTTCTTGCTTTCCAATCTGGATTCCTTTGATTTTTTTCTCTTCTCTTATTGCTGTTGCTAGGACTTCCAGGATGATGTTGAATAGTAGTGATGAAAGTGGACACCCCTGTCTTGTTCCTGATCTTAGAGGGAATGCTTTCAGTTTTTCACCGTTAAGGATAATGTTCACTTGTAGGCTTCTCATATATGGCTTTTATTATGTTGAGACAGGTTCCTTCTATACCCATTTTCTGAAGAGTTTTTTATCATGAATGGGTGTTGTACTTTGTCGAAGGCTTTTTCTGCATCTATTGAGATGATCATGTGATTTTTGTCTCTCAGTTTGTTGATATGGTGTATCACATTGATTGATTTGCGGATATTGAAGAATACTTGCATGCCTGGGATGGACCCGACTTGATCATGATGTATGAGTTCTTTGATGTGTCGTTGAATTCTGTTTGCTAGGATTTTGTTGAGGACCTTGGCATCTAAGTTCATCAGAGAAATTGGCCTATAGCTTTCCTTTTTTGTGTTGTCTTTGCCTGGTTTTGGTATCAGGGTGATGGTGGCCTCGTAGAATGTGTTTGGAAGTTTTCCTTCCTGTGCAATTTTTTGAAAGAGTTTTAGAAGGACAGGCATTAGGTCTTCTTTAAATGTTTGGTAGAATTCACCTTTGAAGCCATTTGGCTCTGGGATTTTATTTTTGGGTAGATTTTTAATCACAAATTCGATTTCTGAGCTTGTGAATGGGTTGTTCAAAGTTTCTGTTTCTTCCTGCCTCAGTCTTGGGAGATTAATCTTCCCCAAGAAACTGTCCATTTCTTCCTGGTTGTCCAGTTTGTTCCCATAGAGTTGCTCATAATAGTCTCTTAGAATCCTTTGGATTTCTGCATTATCTGTTGTAATCTCTCCTTTTTTGTTTTTGTTTTTGTTAATCTGGTCCTTCTCTCTCTTTCTCTTGATGAGTCTGGTCAGTGGCTTGTCAATTTTGTTTACCTTTTCAAAGAACCAGCGTTTTGTTTTATTTATCTTTACTATTGTTTCTTTCATTTTTATCTCATTTATTTCTGCTCTGATCCTTATGGTTTCTCTTCTTCTGCTGGCTTTGGCGTGTTTTTGTTCTTCTTTCTCCAGTTGTTTTAAGTGGAGGGTTAGGTCATCTGCTTCATATTTTCCCAGTTTCTTGACATGGGATTGTATTGCTATAAATTTCCCTTTTAGAACTGCTTTTGCAGTATTCCATAGGTTTTGCACTGTCGTGTGTTCTATGTCATTTTCTTCTAGGAATTTTTTAATCTCCTTTGATTTCCTCAGTGATCAGTTGGTTTTTTAGGTATGTGTTGTTTAATCTCCATGTGTTTGTGTTTTTAGCGTTTTTTTTTCCTGTAGTTGATCTCTATTCTCATTGCATTGTGGTCCAAGAAGATGGTTGATATAATTTCGGTTTTCTTGAATTGACTGAGGTTAGATTTGTGGCCCAAGATGTGGTCTATCCTGGAGAATGTTCCATGAGCACTTAAGAAGAAAGTGTATTCTTCTGCTTTTGGGTGGAACATCCTAATGATATTGATGAGGTATCTTTTCTAGTGTGGCATTTAAAGCTTGTGTTTCTTTATTAATTTTCTGTTTGGATGATCTGTCCATTGGTGTGAGGTGAGTGTTAAAGTCTCCTACTATTACTATGTTATTGTTGATTTCTTCTTCTATGTCTGAGAGTACCTCTCTTATGTATTAGGGTGCCCCTGTGTTGGGTGCGTAGATATTCATGACTGTTATGTCTTCCTCTTGGATGGATCCCTTAATCATGATGTAGTGACCTGTCTTGTCTCTTGGAATCTTCTTTACTTTAAAATCTATTTTGTCTGATATGAGGATTGCTACTCCATCTTTCTTTTGATTTCCAATTGCACGGAATATCTTTTTCCAGCCTCTCCCTTTCAGTCTATGAGTGTCCCTAGGTCTGAAGTGGGTCTCTTGTAAACAGCATATATATGGGTCTTTCTTCTGGATCCATTCATCCTGCCTGTGTCATTTGGTTGGGGCATTTAGTCCGTTTACATTCAAAGTAATTATTGATATGAATGTTCCTATTGTCATATTCTAACTTAGAAGTTTGGGGTTTCATTTGTAGGACAGCTCCTACTCTTGTATTTATTGGCTATATCAGGCCCTTTAACACTTGTTGTAGGACTGGTTTTGTGGTACAGAATTCTTTTAGTTTTTGCTTGTCTGTGAAGCTTTTGACTTCATCATCAATTCTGCACCTCAAGGCAGTGTCCTTACCCACTGGACCTCCAGGGAAGCCCCACCGTCAATTCTGAATGAGATTCTTGCTGGGTAGAGAATTCTTGGTTGGAGGTTATTCTCTTTTAGCCATTTAAATGTGTCTTGCCATTCTCTTCTGGCCTGCAGGGTTTCTGTTGAAAGATCCGCAGTTAGACGTATGGGGTCTCCTTTATATGTTATTTGTTGTTTGCTCCTAGCTGTTTTTAGTAATCTGTCTTTATATTTGGTTTGCGTTAGTTTGATTAGAATGTGGCTTGGTGTGTTTCTTCTGGGGTTTCTCCTGTATGGAACTCTTTGTGCTTCTTGGACGTGGTTGACTATTTCCTTCCCCATGCTGGGGAAGTTTTAAACTATAACCTCTTCAAGAATTTTTTTGTAGACTTTCTTCCCCTCTTCTTCCTCTGGAACTCCTATAATTCTAATGTTGGTGCGTTTGATATTGGCCCATAGATCTCTGATGCTACTATCTTCAGTGCTTTTCATTCTTTGGGCTTTGTTTTTTTTTTTGTTTTTTTAAGATTTATTTATTTATTTATTTATTTATTTTTGGGTGGGGGAGGGGAGTGGGCAGGTCACTTCCATTGGTCTTCCATTTCTCCATTTTCATCCGTCTTTCTTCTTTGGCTCCTGCAGGCCTCCCATCGCGGTGGCGTCTGTTGTTCCAGAGCACCGGCTCTGGGCACATGCGCTCCAGAGCTCCGGCTCGGTGACCGGACACAACCGTCCAGCCGCTCTGCGGCATGTGGGATCTTCCCAGGCCAGGGATCAAACCGGCGCCCCTTGCACTGCAAGGCGGTGTCCGTATCCACTGGACCACCAGGGGAAGCCCTGGGCTTTGTTTTGTTCTTCAGCACTTATTTCCACTGTTCTGTCTTCCAGCTCACTTATCCGTTCTTCAGCCTCTGATACTCTACTGTTGAGACCTTCTATAATATTTTTGAGTTCAGCAATTGAGTTGGTTGTCTCCATTTGCTTATTTTTCATTTCTTGCATGTGTTTTCTCAATGCACTAATTTCCTCTAATATTCTGTTTTCAGTGTTTTGCATCCTCATTAGTATAGCTTTTCTGAATTCTCTTTCAGATAGTTTCTCTATCTCCTCCTCTGTCATTTGAAGCCTCATCAATTCTGCACCTAAAATTCTAAGGACCTCCAGGGAAGCCCCACCGTCAATTCTGAATGAGATTCTTGCTGGGTAGAGAATTCTTGGTTGGAGGTTATTCTCTTTTAGCCATTTAAATGTGTCTTGCCATTCTCTTCTGGCCTGCAGGGTTTCTGTTGAAAGATCCGCAGTTAGACGTATGGGGTCTCCTTTATATGTTATTTGTTGTTTGCTCCTAGCTGTTTTTAGTAATCTGTCTTTATATTTGGTTTGCGTTAGTTTGATTAGAATGTGGCTTGGTGTGTTTCTTCTGGGGTTTCTCCTGTATGGAACTCTTTGTGCTTCTTGGACGTGGTTGACTATTTCCTTCCCCATGCTGGGGAAGTTTTAAACTATAACCTCTTCAAGAATTTTTTTGTAGACTTTCTTCCCCTCTTCTTCCTCTGGAACTCCTATAATTCTAATGTTGGTGCGTTTGATATTGGCCCATAGATCTCTGATGCTACTATCTTCAGTGCTTTTCATTCTTTGGGCTTTGTTTTTTTTTTTTGTTTTTTTAAGATTTATTTATTTATTTATTTATTTATTTTTGGGTGGGGGAGGGGAGTGGGCAGGTCACTTCCATTGGTCTTCCATTTCTCCATTTTCATCCGTCTTTCTTCTTTGGCTCCTGCAGGCCTCCCATCGCGGTGGCGTCTGTTGTTCCAGAGCACCGGCTCTGGGCACATGCGCTCCAGAGCTCCGGCTCGGTGACCGGACACAACTGTCCAGCCGCTCTGCGGCATGTGGGATCTTCCCAGGCCAGGGATCAAACCGGCGCCCCTTGCACTGCAAGGCGGTGTCCGTATCCACTGGACCACCAGGGGAAGCCCTGGGCTTTGTTTTGTTCTTCAGCACTTATTTCCACTGTTCTGTCTTCCAGCTCACTTATCCGTTCTTCAGCCTCTGATACTCTACTGTTGAGACCTTCTATAATATTTTTGAGTTCAGCAATTGAGTTGGTTGTCTCCATTTGCTTATTTTTCATTTCTTGCATGTGTTTTCTCAATGCACTAATTTCCTCTAATATTCTGTTTTCAGTGTTTTGCATCCTCATTAGTATAGCTTTTCTGAATTCTCTTTCAGATAGTTTCTCTATCTCCTCCTCTGTCATTTGAAGCGGTGTTTCTCTAACTTGGTCCTTCATTTGTGCAGTGTTTCTCTGACGTTTCATTATTATGTTAATTTTTATTTCTTTATGTGTGTCTGTGTGTGTGGAGTTCTTTCTCCCCCACCAGGCTTCTTGGTTGAATTCTCCCTTCCTTTCGTTTTCTGTCCTTGTAGAAGGATTCAGTGGTTTCTGACTTGGATGGTGTTAGGTCTTGTTTACAGATGAATAATCTCTAGTGTTGTATGTTCTTTGATAGTATGGGGTCTTGGAATCAGGGCTTCTGCTCTGAGGATCCTTGGTTTGATGATTGGTCAGGGGGTGTAGGCTCTATGTCTGGTTTGCCATGGTGTTCTGTGATATTAGTTCACATACTAGTATCTGAGGAACAAGAGGTGCATCCCTGATGGGTGACAGTCATAAAAGCATGCAGATGTTTTCTAACATAATCGTAAGATATACATACATATACAGCAATCCCCACAACTGACCAGTTTTACAGAGATAAGGCATAGGAAATCTTTCTGGCAAATCACGCAATCATAGATGATACTTGCCCGTTAAGCTTTGAATTAATTAAAATAGTGCCTGAATAAATAGATCCAGTGCAAGGTCCTGGCTTGGATAATTACAGTGATAGCAATTTTTAACTAGGACATGTGTTGGGGGTGATGAGGAGAAGAGTGTATAGGTAATGAGAAGGAATAGATTCGTCTTGGAAGGATTTTATAGGGTTAGGTAGCAAAGATTAGTGTGTGTATTGTTTAGTGTATTTGGAAGAGAATATTGGATCCCAGTCAGTCGGGCGGAGGCTGGGGCGTGGGCAGTCCCGTGTTGGAGGGGGGCGCCCCAGCTCTACAGCGTACCCACCTGTAGTCTCCCAATTCCTGCTCTTTCCCCGGCTTCCTTTGCTGCTGCTGCAGCTCTAGGGGTGCGCAGGCTCCTCAGCCGCTGGCACATGTGCACTGACGGTTACGTGTCTAAGTCCCAAAGGCAGGCACGAGCTTTCCCGTCCAGCTCGCGCCGGGTCCCTGGTCAGCAACCCGTGGGCGACTTCCCCTCTACGTTCAGCAAGCCCTCCAGTTGGAGTGGTTGAACTTACCCGCGCCGCAGCGCTTCTCGCGGCGCCGTGGCTTCTCACTCCGGGTTCCGGTGGCTTCTCGTTCCGGGTTCTGGCAGCTTCTCTCTCCGGGTTCCTGCGGCTTCTCCCACATTAAACTTTTCCTTGTTGATACAGTTGCTGTTTGATTATAGATGTATGAAGCATCTACTTGAGTTTTATTATGGTGATGATGAGATATATCATGGAACTGTTGCAGAACAGGCTCATATGTTTCCATCTCTGCAGAATATGAAGGGAGTTGTGGATACAGTCTCTAAGGGAATGGGTCAATGGTGTGTTTTCATTTTTGTTATAACCTGAAAATCAACGTAAATGTATTCCAAGTTATTTGCCTGGCCATATATATTATAATCAAGTATTTTCACATGATTTTGGTGGCTGAAATTTTATTTTCAGCTACAATAATGTGATCATCAAACACTAACACAATAATGTTGTGAGTCAATGAGACAACTATAGCAGTGGGATTAAAGTATCAATAATGTGTAATAACCAAATGAAGTTTCAGACAAGTTTCTATAGAGAAGTTAGAGCTGAGGTGGTCTTACAAATACAAGAGAAATTATGGTAGCTAATTCATATTCTCATTTCCAGGTAAGGTTTCATACCAGCATTATTTCTGTATCATTTTAAATTTTTATTTTACACTTCAGTTTATATTCATTTGCAAATTTGTTTCATATTATAACTATAGAGCTGTCAACAGAGGTATTTTATATCTGAGTTTGTGCATGTTTAAGTTACAATAGGAAACCATAATTTAGTTCAGCATTAAGAGTCTATAGATTTGTTTCTCTATTAGAAAAGTTTAATATGTTTGTAACTTGGACTTGGATGGTGTTAGGTCTTGTTTACAGATGAATAATCTCTAGTGTTGTATGTTCTTTGATAGTGTGGGGTGCAAAATAATGGTAGGCAATTCTATGGTGGCTCTCCTTATCATCCTCTATAATTTTTGAGTATCTACATGTTGATGGTGACAACTATTAGTAGCATTAGGAAAGAGAATGCATGAAAGCGTTAGATGTAGAGAAGTCTTTCTTTCTTGGCCTGGAGTGGCTTCCAGCTCTGGAGGCTTTGAAATGGTCACCCCATCAGTGAATATATGGAAATATTATGTTGGGAGAGTTAAATTAATTAGTTCTATGTGATGCATGTTGAGGATGATGTTGTGTGTGCTCATTCATGTCTGACTCTTTGAGACCAGATGCTGTTTGATTATAGATGTATGAAGCATCTACTTGAGTTTTATTATGGTGATGATGAGATATATCATGGAACTGTTGCAGAACAGGCTCATATGTTTCCATCTCTGCAGAATATGAAGGGAGTTGTGGATACAGTCTCTAAGGGAATGGGTCAATGGTGTGTTTTCATTTTTGTTATAACCTGAAAATCAACGTAAATGTATTCCAAGTTATTTGCCTGGCCATATATATTATAATCAAGTATTTTCACATGATTTTGGTGGCTGAAATTTTATTTTCAGCTACAATAATGTGATCATCAAACACTAACACAATAATGTTGTGAGTCAATGAGACAACTATAGCAGTGGGATTAAAGTATCAATAATGTGTAATAACCAAATGAAGTTTCAGACAAGTTTCTATAGAGAAGTTAGAGCTGAGGTGGTCTTACAAATACAAGAGAAATTATGGTAGCTAATTCATATTCTCATTTCCAGGTAAGGTTTCATACCAGCATTATTTCTGTATCATTTTAAATTTTTTATTTTACACTTCAGTTTATATTCATTTGCAAATTTGTTTCATATTATAACTATAGAGCTGTCAACAGAGGTATTTTATATCTGAGTTTGTGCATGTTTAAGTTACAATAGGAAACCATAATTTAGTTCAGCATTAAGAGTCTATAGATTTGTTTCTCTATTAGAAAAGTTTAATATGTTTGTAACTTGGACTTGGATGGTGTTAGGTCTTGTTTACAGATGAATAATCTCTAGTGTTGTATGTTCTTTGATAGTGTGGGGTGCAAAATAATGGTAGGCAATTCTATGGTGGCTCTCCTTATCATCCTCTATAATTTTTGAGTATCTACATGTTGATGGTGACAACTATTAGTAGCATTAGGAAAGAGAATGCATGAAAGCGTTAGATGTAGAGAAGTCTTTCTTTCTTGGCCTGGAGTGGCTTCCAGCTCTGGAGGCTTTGAAATGGTCACCCCATCAGTGAATATATGGAAATATTATGTTGGGAGAGTTAAATTAATTAGTTCTATGTGATGCATGTTGAGGATGATGTTGTGTGTGCTCATTCATGTCTGACTCTTTGAGACCAGATGGACTGTCTCCTTCAGGCTCCTCTGTCCATGGAATTTTCCAGGCAAGGATATTAGAGTATGTTACCATTTACTCTTCTAGGAGATCTTCCCTACCCAGTGACTGAACCTGTATCTCTGGCGTCTCCTGCCTTGGCAAATGGATTCTTTACCAACATGGCACCAATGAAGCCCATATATATTGAGGGTGAAGCTCTAGTAGATTTCCAAATAGAATTCTGTAAAACTAGGATTCAAGAAAGAGGAATTTGGATTAAAGAAGTAAGGTTTTAAGGGACATTTGTGAAGAGAAGGCAGTTGATCTCATGGCATGAGATGAACTTGTCAAAATGTGATACTGAGGTTACCAGTTCCTATGATGAAAACCACATTTAGGCTACAAAGGGAAAAATATAAACTAAACTGCCATATATTTCTTATTCAAAAATTTTATTCATTTTTGGAATTTCTACATGTTATTTTAAAAGTTGCCATATAAAATGCTATTTTTTTATAGTACAATATAAAATCTGTTTACATAGAGGAATGCAAGGAGAAAACATGTGTTGGATGGGAAGCGGTATATGAAATGGGAAGGGATTAATGTAAGATAAAGAGGAACAGACTGTATCAAGGACCTGGGTACCAGATAGCCCGATTGTAGGTCAGCCTTTACTTTAAAGATATTTTTCTCTGTTGAATGTAAATAGTGTTTATCTTGTCAGGTTCCTGTGAAGACCAAATGTGATGATATATATCAAAATGCTCTGTAAAATCATCATTACTGTACAAATATTTGCTAGAACTTTCTCTGAGCAAGCTTCTTAAAATTAATATACTACCTTGCAAACATTTTCCTTAGTGTTTCATTATTTTTATTTATATTTCTATTTTTACCATCTAATTATTTTTATCATTTAATATTCATGAAGATCAAGAATATTCTATATCATCTTATTTTGTTATATAGATTGCACAATGTGAATTACACAGCATGATGAAGCCATTAACTTCACTATCTAGAGAAGTGGCTCAGGTTTGAAATATAGATGATTTGTAAATGGTAGGAGAAAGAACAGTAAAGGTAAATTGCTTCTTCTTGCCATCTTAAAAAAAAAAAAAGGATACTCTTTACAAGCTTAAAGAATTAAATAATTTGATTACATTGAATGTTTACAGCCAAGATGAATAATTAT
Source organism: Tragulus kanchil (assembly GCA_022376925.1). Taxonomy (NCBI): domain Eukaryota; kingdom Metazoa; phylum Chordata; class Mammalia; order Artiodactyla; family Tragulidae; genus Tragulus; species Tragulus kanchil. The sequence goes on from JAIOJX010000026.1 coordinate 37,736,198, forward strand.
ATCAATATGGTAAAATTATATAAGAATTTGACATGTACTGAATATAACACATCAAATACTGCGAGTACAGTCTTACTAGAGAAATAGCTTACTTTTGGGAGAGTAGCACACAATTACAAGAACATGTATCTTTTTTCTTTTTTTAGATTTTCTAAATACAGACCATATTTAAAGTATTTTATTGAACTTGTTGTTCAATAAAGAGTAAAGAATCTGCCTCCAGTGTGGTAGAGCCAGTTTCAATCCCTGGATCAGGAAGATCTCTTGGAGAAGGAAATGGCAATCCATTTATCTAATTATCCCATTAAATTAATTATAATATTCCTTCTATATTATGTTTTAGTTTTTTGTATGTGAGGTATGTGGGATCTTAGCTCCTCAACCAGGGATAAAAACTCCTGCATTATAAAGTGAGTTCTTAACCATTAAACCACCAGGGAAGTCCCATAAGAGCATGTTCTTTATTTTTGAATGACTATCTAAATTTGTTTTTAAGCTTTAGCAGGCATCAGTACATACGATAAGTGAAGCTATAGGCTAAAATATTGGAATGCAACATTATTGTAGAGTCAGAGTGTTGATTTCAAAACATGTATGATATATGAATGAAAGGGTGTTTGTTTTTTTAAAAAAATGTATAAATAAGAAACACAGGTCTACTTGGCATTTAGTTATGAATTATAACATTTTGAAGCATTATGCTAAAAAGAAAAGGATGCTTAAATACTGCACATTGTAAGTGAGAGAAATGTAGGGGAAAAAAAGAATCTCACATAGAGCACCTGCCTATGTCCCTATCCACCATCGTATTTTAGAAGTAGCATTCATATGGAAAATATTCTTTTAAAACCTTCCGCTACTTCACCCCTCACCACTCAATTTATGATCTAACTTAGCAAATGATTTGAGGAAGAAATTTTTTATTTCTATTCCTAAGTTATTAATATCTATCATGTTTAAGAGAAAAACAGAAAATGATTCTATTTCCTGTGATCTTTACATTAAATATGAATGTATTGACTTTTTGTGACCCTTGACGGCTGAGGAGATGAGTACAATATCTTCAAACAGCAACTAGAATATTTCAGCAGGTAGAGACATGAGAACAAAGAGTGATACTAAGGTTACCAGTTCCCATCTGACCTCAGGAAGTATTCCAACATATTTCAAAGAATCAGAGTGAACAACAAAATACTGCGAGTACAGTCTTACTAGAGAAATAGCTTACTTTTGGGAGAGTAGCACACAATTACAAGAACATGTATCTTTTTTCTTTTTTTAGATTTTCTAAATACAGACCATATTTAAAGTATTTTATTGAACTTGTTGTTCAATAAAGAGTAAAGAATCTGCCTCCAGTGTGGTAGAGCCAGTTTCAATCCCTGGATCAGGAAGATCTCTTGGAGAAGGAAATGGCAATCCATTTATCTAATTATCCCATTAAATTAATTATAATATTCCTTCTATATTATGTTTTAGTTTTTTGTATGTGAGGTATGTGGGATCTTAGCTCCTCAACCAGGGATAAAAACTCCTGCATTATAAAGTGAGTTCTTAACCATTAAACCACCAGGGAAGTCCCATAAGAGCATGTTCTTTATTTTTGAATGACTATCTAAATTTGTTTTTAAGCTTTAGCAGGCATCAGTACATACGATAAGTGAAGCTATAGGCTAAAATATTGGAATGCAACATTATTGTAGAGTCAGAGTGTTGATTTCAAAACATGTATGATATATGAATGAAAGGGTGTTTGTTTTTTTAAAAAAATGTATAAATAAGAAACACAGGTCTACTTGGCATTTAGTTATGAATTATAACATTTTGAAGCATTATGCTAAAAAGAAAAGGATGCTTAAATACTGCACATTGTAAGTGAGAGAAATGTAGGGGAAAAAAAGAATCTCACATAGAGCACCCGCCTATGTCCCTATCCACCATCGTATTTTAGAAGTAGCATTCATATGGAAAATATTCTTTTAAAACCTTCCGCTACTTCACCCCTCACCACTCAATTTATGATCTAACTTAGCAAATGATTTGAGGAAGAAATTTTTTATTTCTATTCCTAAGTTATTAATATCTATCATGTTTAAGAGAAAAACAGAAAATGATTCTATTTCCTGTGATCTTTACATTAAATATGAATGTATTGACTTTTTGTGACCCTTGACGGCTGAGGAGATGAGTACAATATCTTCAAACAGCAACTAGAATATTTCAGCAGGTAGAGACATGAGAACAAAGAGTGATACTAAGGTTACCAGTTCCCATCTGACCTCAGGAAGTATTCCAACATATTTCAAAGAATCAGAGTGAACAACAAAAATGGAAGAAAATGCATCAAGACAGATATTAAGAATATTTAAGGGGAAAACAATTATCGAAAGAAAAAATATCTCAGGAAGATTGTACTAGTATTTGTATGTGTCTTTTTTAAAATTATTCAAGGTTATGGAAAGGTTTGAAAAGCAAAAAAAGGAAGCCTCCCTTTGCATGGAGATGGATTAAGATACCCCTGCAGGCAAGCTAAGTAAGTTTCTTCAACTGTGTCCAACTCTTTGCAACCCTATGGTCGCAGCCTAGCAGGCTCTTCTGTCCATGGGGATTCTCCAGGCTGGAGTGGGTTGCCATGCCCTTCTCCAAGGATTGAGCCTGTATGTCATTATGTTTCCTGCATTGACAGGCAGGTACTTTACCACTAGTGCTGCCTGGAAAACCCCCCAAAGAAGGCAGTCTTGAATGTCTGACTCATCTGCTAGAAATTACTCTGGGGGTTTCTTCTGGGATGTTCTCTCTGCTTTTCCTTATCTTCTTCTTCCTACTTCCATTTCTGCCTCTGATCGTGGCCCTTTGGTTGTTTCTTATCTTTTTTGTCTTGTTTTGATATAATAATTGTCTTCATTTCTTACACTTATAAGGAAATTTATTAATCTCTTAGAGTACCAGAATCCTCATTCATAAAGGATGATGACAAACTGTAGCATAGTCTTTTGGTAACAGTACACAAAACACATAGTTCAATGCTTGATCCATTTACTGGTACATGGTTTACTATAGGTTGGGAAAATCATGTGCATTTATTATTATTATTATTAGTGTTTTTATTGTACAGGGTACCAAGCCAATACCCAAATTGAAAATTGTAACAGTACTCTGAATGAGTAAAAAAAGGTGATTCATAATTTATCTTTAAGTTTGCGTCCATAGCTGTATCTTTTTTTGCAGTTGCATTTGACTCCATATCTGTATTTGAATCTGTCTTTACATATCTGAATTGATATCAACATTCATTCAAAAGCACATATTTAATCACTTGTGTAAGGTAGAGTATTAAAGATACAAAATGAGAAGCGGCTTGTAAGGTTAAGGTATTTATATTATGGAATGAAGAAATAGATAAATAATTATATGGTATAGATTATGGAAGCTTATAAGATGAAAATTCATAGAAATTTCAGTGTGGATACAAAAACAAACAAAAATGATCCATTTTACATGAGACAGAATAAAAGGAGCTAGAAAAATCCACCCAAAGTATCTGGGTTACTAAAACTTGACAGTCGAAATATAACAAACCTATTTTTCCTGATTATCCTAAATATAAGATACTGTGACACAATAAAGCCACAGCCAAAATTAGAAGAAGAGATTTAATTAGGTTACCTACTTAAACTAGTAGAAATGACTATAGATAGTCACATGTCACTGTATTTCACAATTAGATCTGAAAATGACGCCTTTACCCCAAATTCAACCAATATCTTTTTTCTTTCATTTATTTCTGTTGACCAGATACTGTGCTAATGAATAAAAGTTTATTCAAGGATCTTACCTATACTATGGAAGATCGATGTGCAGATAGTAATTTAGTTTTACATGTAATAATACAGATAGTAGAAAACGCGAAGTGTTTATTTTCCTCTGGGACAAGGGATAGGGTTAAGGTACATTTAAATTGGCTTTTGAATCTACATCCTAGTAGGTGAAGGGAGTTCTTCTGTGCAAGGCTACAGAGGGGAACATTGCCAGGTAAGTCTCAGGAGGTGGGCAGGGACTAGCAAACTTGTGAAGACTTGTGAATCAAGGAACTTGAACTTCATTTGGTAGAAAATAAGACCTATCTTCAACACTGTTTTGTTGTAGTTTGTTTTCAAAAACCAGAAGTGATATATATTTTCTAAAATGGGATGGGAAGAGAATGGATGAAAGAAAACTAGTAAGGAATCACCTGCAGTATTCCAACTGTGTGATAGTGAAGGCTGGAGATAACATTGTAGACACAAAAGAGATAAATAACTGCAAGTGGAAGCTGAGAAAGAAGCAATAATGAAGGTAGACTTTTCTATTTCTAATAGAGATCAAGCAGTATCTATTGCTAGAAGAAGCAATTTAGAGCAGAGAAGTAACTGTGTTGAACAGCTCTTATATAACAGACCCTGTGGTAAGTGATTCATGTATAGCTTCGAAGACAGCCCCACAAATAACCTAGAAATATACAGAATAATTTTCTCAACTCAAAACTGCAGAAATTGTAGTCTGGGACACACAGCTAGCAGGGATTCAAACCCCAGTCACTGGCTTCAAATTCTTCTGACAATAATACTGCACTAAGTAACTTTAAACATTGCAAGGAAAGAAACAAATAATCATAAACTTGAATGATATGCAAGGTTTAACAGGAACAAACAGGAGCTCATTGAAATGAGGAGCAAGATCTGATTTTCATCATGAACCTCAAAATGTGCCCAACTTTGTATTTTGGTTGCTATTGTGAAAGAGATGAAATCCATTTAATAATACTGAACACTCTCTTTCCTAATGTGCTTCACAGTGTTCTTTTGTCACGTCTTTTTACATTCAATTTCCACTTTTAAAAATCGTGAAAAATGTCAATTCTTCAGAGAACTGTAACAAAAATAAAGATTGGATAACTTGGCTCTGTGAGAAAAGGGCTGAAGCTATTGTGTTCAGGTTTAAGAAGTGACGTGAGAGTGATCTATTTATTATTTTCAAACACTTTGATGATTGCTAGATAAACATGTTTAAAGATGAAACTGAGGGACAGGGATCAAAGTAGGTGAAGGGAGTTCTTCTGTGCAAGGCTACAGAGGGGAACATTGCCAGGTAAGTCTCAGGAGGTGGGCAGGGACTAGCAAACTTGTGAAGACTTGTGAATCAAGGAACTTGAACTTCATTTGGTAGAAAATAAGACCTATCTTCAACACTGTTTTGTTGTAGTTTGTTTTCAAAAACCAGAAGTGATATATATTTTCTAAAATGGGATGGGAAGAGAATGGATGAAAGAAAACTAGTAAGGAATCACCTGCAGTATTCCAACTGTGTGATAGTGAAGGCTGGAGATAACATTGTAGACACAAAAGAGATAAATAACTGCAAGTGGAAGCTGAGAAAGAAGCAATAATGAAGGTAGACTTTTCTATTTCTAATAGAGATCAAGCAGTATCTATTGCTAGAAGAAGCAATTTAGAGCAGAGAAGTAACTGTGTTGAACAGCTCTTATATAACAGACCCTGTGGTAAGTGATTCATGTATAGCTTCGAAGACAGCCCCACAAATAACCTAGAAATATACAGAATAATTTTCTCAACTCAAAACTGCAGAAATTGTAGTCTGGGACACACAGCTAGCAGGGATTCAAACCCCAGTCACTGGCTTCAAATTCTTCTGACAATAATACTGCACTAAGTAACTTTAAACATTGCAAGGAAAGAAACAAATAATCATAAACTTGAATGATATGCAAGGTTTAACAGGAACAAACAGGAGCTCATTGAAATGAGGAGCAAGATCTGATTTTCATCATGAACCTCAAAATGTGCCCAACTTTGTATTTTGGTTGCTATTGTGAAAGAGATGAAATCCATTTAATAATACTGAACACTCTCTTTCCTAATGTGCTTCACAGTGTTCTTTTTGTCACGTCTTTTTTACATTCAATTTCCACTTTTAAAAATCGTGAAAAATGTCAATTCTTCAGAGAACTGTAACAAAAATAAAGATTGGATAACTTGGCTCTGTGAGAAAAGGGCTGAAGCTATTGTGTTCAGGTTTAAGAAGTGACGTGAGAGTGATCTATTTATTATTTTCAAACACTTTGATGATTGCTAGATAAACTATGTTTAAAGATGATTCTCCTATCTGAGGAAACTCACATACAGAAGAATAAACAGGGTTACTACTGCCTAGAATAGTTTAACAAACTCTTGCCTCAATGCTGAATGATATGATCCCTTTGAAATCTCTTAAAGCTGTACTTTGAAACTCTTAGGCTATAGAATTGCTAGGATAAAATTATATCATTTCTCAGAAGCAAGTTTTGCATTTTATATAAATGGAAGATTTTTGGAGAGGCTATACTTTTCTTTTGCCAAGATCTGAGAATCTATGTCTGGTATATATTTGTAAACACACCAAAATGTAATTCAAAAAGGTTACACATAATGAAAAACATTTATCACTAGAAGACATTTTTCATATATAGTATTTACTTTTACATAGTTTAAACAAATTATTTTTGGATGAGAAAGGAAGCACTTAAGATAATGTTCTTTACATTTACGTAGCACCTTCAGTTAAGATACCTGGGTATTTCAGCTATTGTTATAAGTGTCTTATTTAAACTGTTTTAATTTATGTGATAAAATACAATTATTAGCAATATATTTTTCACTTCCAAGATAAATTTACTAGCAAAATTATCTTTTATCTCATCGGTTCTTTTTTTTTTTTTTTCTTGGCCTCTAACTCATCATTTGTTTTTATCCATCTTTATTCTTTGACATGTGGGGGCCTCCCATTGCAGTGGCCTCTCTCATTGCAGAGCACTAGCTCTGGGCGCATGCGCTGCTCCTACTGGGACACACCGGTCCAGCTGCTCCGCGGCACGTGAGATCCTCTCTGGCCAGCGATCAAGCTGGTGTCCTTTGCACTACAAGGCAGACTTAACAATTTCTCTCAATCCCAACTTGAGGATGGAGTGGTAGATTAGGTTTGTTCTTGGAATATGGCTTCAAATCCACATCAGAAGTTGTCTGATATGAAGTCAGTCTCCTTTAAATGTTTTCAACATTAAATATCAATCACACGAATCATTCATTAGTTCTGCAGATTTTTATTGGTCATTTCTGGGATCACATTGTTTTCTGCCCTTAGCTTTCTTTCTGCTAGCCTCTGTGAGGATCCACTGCATGATTATACTTGAGTGTACTCAGCTTTACTAACTCGATCATGCCATATTTGGACATCTTGTCACATTAAGGCGCTTGGCAGGAACAAACTCACATACAGAAGAATAAACAGGGTTACTACTGCCTAGAATAGTTTAACAAACTCTTGCCTCAATGCTGAATGATATGATCCCTTTGAAATCTCTTAAAGCTGTACTTTGAAACTCTTAGGCTATAGAATTGCTAGGATAAAATTATATCATTTCTCAGAAGCAAGTTTTGCATTTTATATAAATGGAAGATTTTTGGAGAGGCTATACTTTTCTTTTGCCAAGATCTGAGAATCTATGTCTGGTATATATTTGTAAACACACCAAAATGTAATTCAAAAAGGTTACACATAATGAAAAACATTTATCACTAGAAGACATTTTTCATATATAGTATTTACTTTTACATAGTTTAAACAAATTATTTTTGGATGAGAAAGGAAGCACTTAAGATAATGTTCTTTACATTTACGTAGCACCTTCAGTTAAGATACCTGGGTATTTCAGCTATTGTTATAAGTGTCTTATTTAAACTGTTTTAATTTATGTGATAAAATACAATTATTAGCAATATATTTTTCACTTCCAAGATAAATTTACTAGCAAAATTATCTTTTATCTCATCGGTTCTTTTTTTTTTTTTTCTTGGCCTCTAACTCATCATTTGTTTTTATCCATCTTTATTCTTTGACATGTGGGGGCCTCCCATTGCAGTGGCCTCTCTCATTGCAGAGCACTAGCTCTGGGCGCATGCGCTGCTCCTACTGGGACACACCGGTCCAGCTGCTCCGCGGCACGTGAGATCCTCTCTGGCCAGCGATCAAGCTGGTGTCCTTTGCACTACAAGGCAGACTTAACAATTTCTCTCAATCCCAACTTGAGGATGGAGTGGTAGATTAGGTTTGTTCTTGGAATATGGCTTCAAATCCACATCAGAAGTTGTCTGATATGAAGTCAGTCTCCTTTAAATGTTTTCAACATTAAATATCAATCACACGAATCATTCATTAGTTCTGCAGATTTTTATTGGTCATTTCTGGGATCACATTGTTTTCTGCCCTTAGCTTTCTTTCTGCTAGCCTCTGTGAGGATCCCACTGCATGATTATACTTGAGTGTACTCAGCTTTACTAACTCGATCATGCCATATTTGGACATCTTGTCACATTAAGGCGCTTGGCAAAAAAAATTTACTGTTTTTAGAAAGCAAATATGTTTATAAACAGTAGAAATTGAGAGAACTCTTACACCTCTTTCTATCAAAATTCAAATTCTTAATGAATGTCGATACTTTCATTAAGAATTGGAAGCTTTGAGTAGCTGCTTAATACTTGGAAGCAATTGACTGTGTTCACACAAACATGCCAAAAAGATGGAGGGTTTGCTCAACTCCCACTTTATCCCTGGTACTTCCACCCACTCTTGCCTCTGCAATAAGGAAAGCAAAATCTTAGGAAAGTTTTTAAATCTTCCACAAAATTAGAATTCATTCTTAGTCCTATATATATATATATATATAGCCTTGAGTCTGTCTTCTATAGAAAGATCGGGCCCCAATTTTTAGCACTTTGTTGTCTCTATCAGTAAAAAAAAAAACTTAGACATATTTCAATGAAGAAAATAATGAGTATAGATTATATATTTTAAAACTGTGTAAAATAAGTAGAGATTATAACATCGTTTATATAATTCATTTTATTTACTCATGCATATAATCTATTTCTGTTTTTTTTTTCTCATATTCTTCCTATTTGGGACCTATTTTCTGAATTTTTCTACTTCTGTTCTGTGGCATCCGTATTTTTTAAAACTAAGAGTAAAGATAATATTTTCATTTAATGTTGGAAAATGATAGACAATGCATTTATCTTTCCCCCAAACTGAACTTCAACAGATGTGTAAAGCAGGTGTAGATCATCAACACTTTATGTTGTGCCTGCTTTTAATTTTCATCTAATGCTTTGATTGTCTATGAGTTAGTCATGTGTGATGTTAGAAAAATTTTGAAATGCCGCTAATCAGTTGTTAATTAGGAATAAATCATCACATTTTACAGAGGTGGTAAAGTACCCCTTTCTGATGAAATGGCAATTGCTTTTTTCCCCTTTTCTTTTGTTATATAAAATTGAGCTCTGAGATTTAGATGATTAGAGATTACTAGCCACAATTATGAAGATCTCTTATGTGTTTGTGAGATAGTGGGAACTTGTTGATGCATTTAAAAATAGAAGTGATCCTTTGCTATTTATACGGTGAATATTGGTTATGATTGATATTTGAAAATTAGTTCATGGAAGGGTTTACATGAATGTAACATAATTGCATTTCTTTTTGCGCCAATTGATTTTATTGCAACGTTTAATGGTTTGTTGCATACTTTGCAGGATAATGAATTTCATTTCCCTGTATTATCCTATAAATAACCTGGAAGTTTTTTAATTAGGATAATCATAGTTAGCTGTCTTAACTCTGGCAAACATTTACAACTCGATGCCTTTCATAATTGAAATATATGACTGTCTCAAGCCATACCAGATATGATGCATATGCCTTTATTTGTATGTGTATGTACATATTCATTCAAACATTTCTGAGAAATATTTTCTCAGAAAAGCATACCTTATACCTGTTAGTGTTTCCTTCTTCTTGTGTTCACCATGAAACTTATATAATTACATAAATAGAGATGCCATTTTATATTGGCTTCCTCATTAATTTTATCAGTTTATGTGACAAGGGCATAACTGTGCATTGATCTTTTAAATAAGGCAAAAAAAAATACTTCAGCCTAAACAGAAAACCTATGAACATTCATATAATGGTGAATGAATATAATTTGAATTGATGTATAACTTTAAGATATATATATGTATGTGTATATATATATACATGTGTGTACATATATATAAAACTTTTGTTCTATGCCAAGATTCCACAACATGAATTTAAACTTTAAATTTTTGACTAATAGCAAAGAAAGAGGTACTTTTTTGTAAAGTACTTGAAAATATAGAAAGTGTTCATCTCTTCCATTTGACAAAAAGATAACATAAACTGAACAAGCACAATTGAAATTCAGTGTTAACAATTAAGGTACACTTCATTTCATAATCCTTTATAACTATAATATCTTGATATTTTAGTCAGTCAGATGATGTCAGTCAGATTTTCAAGAAAATATGTTTGCAAGGTACTTATAATCCAGATGATCCAGGTATTGGAAAGTATGTTCCTCTCTCAACATTGAAATCCTAGTACAAAGACTTGAAGAAAGGAAGCAGCTTGGTAGAATCTATATTTTAAACTAATGAGTTCATTTTTTCATATTATTAATTATTTGAACAAGTACTGACAGCAGAGATATTAACATTGACATAATAAAATACATTTTAATGCATTTTGTTTCTAGAGGAAGCAGACTGTAATTACTTTTTTTATTTTCATTTTTGTATTATCCTATAAATAACCTGGAAGTTTTTTAATTAGGATAATCATAGTTAGCTGTCTTAACTCTGGCAAACATTTACAACTCGATGCCTTTCATAATTGAAATATATGACTGTCTCAAGCCATACCAGATATGATGCATATGCCTTTATTTGTATGTGTATGTACATATTCATTCAAACATTTCTGAGAAATATTTTCTCAGAAAAGCATACCTTATACCTGTTAGTGTTTCCTTCTTCTTGTGTTCACCATGAAACTTATATAATTACATAAATAGAGATGCCATTTTATATTGGCTTCCTCATTAATTTTATCAGTTTATGTGACAAGGGCATAACTGTGCATTGATCTTTTAAATAAGGTAAAAAAAAATACTTCAGCCTAAACAGAAAACCTATGAACATTCATATAATGGTGAATGAATATAATTTGAATTGATGTATAACTTTAAGATATATATATGTATGTTTTATATATATACATGTGTGTACATATATATAAAACTTTTGTTCTATGCCAAGATTCCACAACATGAATCTAAACTTTAAATTTTTGACTAATAGCAAAGAAAGAGGTACTTTTTTGTAAAGTACTTGAAAATATAGAAAGTGTTCATCTCTTCCATTTGACAAAAAGATAACATAAACTGAACAAGCACAATTGAAATTCAGTGTTAACAATTAAGGTACACTTCATTTCATAATCCTTTATAACTATAATATCTTGATATTTTAGTCAGTCAGATGATGTCAGTCAGATTTTCAAGAAAATATGTTTGCAAGGTACTTATAATCCAGATGATCCAGGTATTGGAAAGTATGTTCCTCTCTCAACATTGAAATCCTAGTACAAAGACTTGAAGAAAGGAAGCAGCTTGGTAGAATCTATATTTTAAACTAATGAGTTCATTTTTTCATATTATTAATTATTTGAACAAGTACTGACAGCAGAGATATTAACATTGACATAATAAAATACATTTTAATGCATTTTGTTTCTAGAGGAAGCAGACTGTAATTACTTTTTTTATTTTCATTTTTTTTATATTCCATGATAGAATACCTCTATACTACCTAAATTGGAATTAAAATAGTTGATCTATCCAGTTATTAAACAAATACATATTGAGCTTCAGCTCTATGGCAATGATGTATTTATTCTTTAATCTGTACTCAAGTTTGCATTTCTCACTTATACCTAAAATGTCCTACTCACCTATAACATTAATATATATGTGTATCTTGGAGTTTTTTATTACTTTTAATTTTAATACTTTGCAAAAATATTTGACCCTTGTATAATTTGTATACAGTTCAGCTTTTTAATTTTTAATTAAGGACTAACTAGCTAGCTGAATCTGTACTCTACGAAATAATCTTTATTTTCCCAAATAACCTAAAATATTCCCTTTATCATTAACTAAATTTCCCTATATGTATTTGAGCTTCTTCTCACTTCTATTCTTTTCCATTGACCTATGTCTCTGTTTTCACTAAGGAAAATTTATTACTTTTTAGTATTTTATGATAATTATGATAGCTTATATTTTAATGATGCATATTGTTAGGCACAACATTCCTATTTTATTGTAAAATTATCTTAATGGTTTGCTTGACTTTTATCAACCCATTTAAAATATTTATTATATATACATATACATAATTCTTACTATTAAGAAACAATTTAAAAATCCCTAAACTACCAAGTAAATGCTGAATATATATTCAAAGAATAATTGTTGGGTATTTTAACATTAAATATAACCTTCCTGTGATAATAAAAATTATGCTATTTTATTAAATTTTGAAGTTGAATTTTGTGTAAATGAGGGCTTCCCTGGTGGTTCAGACTATAAAGAATCTGCCTGCCATGCAGGAGACCTGGGTTTGATCCCTGGGTCTGAAAGTTCTTGGACAAAGGAGGGCTACCCACTCCAGTATTCTTGCTTGGAGAGTCCCAGAGATAGAGGAACCTAGTCAATTAGTGCATCTTAGTGCACTGTCAGTCTTTTTGTTTATCTTAACTACCTTTCCCGGGGTATCCTATTTTAAAGATTAATATATTGGTTACTCCTTGATTGGAAGGAGGTGAAATGAGATTTTTGAGGAAATCTCAACTTTACTTGATAGAATTTTAGCTAATTTTTCAAGTATGTTTCTTTTGGGAACAAAATGAGTTTTAGGACCACAGCTTTACAACTGAACTTTGTACGATTTATCAAACTTAGAAAAAATCTACCCAAGATACAAAGTCCACTCTCTTGAAGGAAATTATTAATCAAGAAAATATAGCACATTTTCGAGTCCGTTTACGGGAATGTGTCGTTTTACATTATTGAGCTTCCCAGGTGGTGCTAGATGTATAGAGTCTGGCTGCCAATGCAGAAGACAAGAGATGCTGGTACTACCTCTGGATTTGGAAGATACCCTGGAGAAAGATCTGGAGAATCCCCATGGACAGAGGAGCCTTGTGGGCTACAGTTCATGAGGTCATAAAGAGTCAGATAGGACTGAAGCAACTTAGCTCTCACATATCTCTCTAACTGAGTGAAATGTGCTGAAAAATTCTTAGGTGAATACAAATTGTTTATTACTACTCTTTGGGACTTCACTAGAAAGCTAAAACAATAACACACTCCAGTCCTGATAATTATGATAGCTTATATTTTAATGATGCATATTGTTAGGCACAACATTCCTATTTTATTGTAAAATTATCTTAATGGTTTGCTTGACTTTTATCAACCCATTTAAAATATTTATTATATATACATATACATAATTCTTACTATTAAGAAACAATTTAAAAATCCCTAAACTACCAAGTAAATGCTGAATATATATTCAAAGAATAATTGTTGGGTATTTTAACATTAAATATAACCTTCCTGTGATAATAAAAATTATGCTATTTTATTAAATTTTGAAGTTGAATTTTGTGTAAATGAGGGCTTCCCTGGTGGTTCAGACTATAAAGAATCTGCCTGCCATGCAGGAGACCTGGGTTTGATCCCTGGGTCTGAAAGTTCTTGGACAAAAGGAGGGCTACCCACTCCAGTATTCTTGCTTGGAGAGTCCCAGAGATAGAGGAACCTAGTCAATTAGTGCATCTTAGTGCACTGTCAGTCTTTTTGTTTATCTTAACTACCTTTCCCGGGGTATCCTATTTTAAAGATTAATATATTGGTTACTCCTTGATTGGAAGGAGGTGAAATGAGATTTTTGAGGAAATCTCAACTTTACTTGATAGAATTTTAGCTAATTTTTCAAGTATGTTTCTTTTGGGAACAAAATGAGTTTTAGGACCACAGCTTTACAACTGAACTTTGTACGATTTATCAAACTTAGAAAAAATCTACCCAAGATACAAAGTCCACTCTCTTGAAGGAAATTATTAATCAAGAAAATATAGCACATTTTCGAGTCCGTTTACGGGAATGTGTCGTTTTACATTATTGAGCTTCCCAGGTGGTGCTAGATGTATAGAGTCTGGCTGCCAATGCAGAAGACAAGAGATGCTGGTACTACCTCTGGATTTGGAAGATACCCTGGAGAAAGATCTGGAGAATCCCCATGGACAGAGGAGCCTTGTGGGCTACAGTTCATGAGGTCATAAAGAGTCAGATAGGACTGAAGCAACTTAGCTCTCACATATCTCTCTAACTGAGTGAAATGTGCTGAAAAATTCTTAGGTGAATACAAATTGTTTATTACTACTCTTTGGGACTTCACTAGAAAGCTAAAACAATAACACACTCCAGTCCAATTTGGAACTGATTCACTGCCTTTCAAGATGTCTTAGGTACTCAAATGCCTATCTGATGTTTTCATGCTTCATTTGGTATGCACATTTCCTGGGAGAACTAATTTTATTTGTGCTTTGCAAATGCATTGCATTTCAAGCTGTGTTTTGATTTCTCAAACTGGCAAATTTTGACACAGCTCTGTAAATTTCTTATTTAGAGGAAAAACTATAGAATAAAGCTGAATAAGATATTTCTGAGCCCACTTCATTTAAGGATGTATTAGAATAGGAAATACTGTTTGTGAAAAATCCACAGGCTTTGTTTGGGCAAAGGAGATGAGTATTGCATGCACACCTAGGAGAAACATGGTCATCAGGGGACCAAACTCTTGACTTTGTCAGGAGTTAGTGTAACAGTACTACTTCATCTTCTCAATTTCTGTCAAATGCAATACTGCCAACTTATTCAATATATTCATTTGAGAAGAAGACTTTCACACTATCTTTCAAAATTTGCCAAATAAATATATGCTAGTGACTTTCATACTGGTTTATTCCCATCTGTGAAGGCTGACAATAAGTATAACTAAGGAGTTAAAATCAACCTGTTAATCAAAATACACTGTTGAAGGCTTCCAGGTTCTTTCTACTAACCTTTCACTCTTTGTGAAGAAACCTTATTCTGAGTAGTTAATATTTTATGGGAATGCTGTCAGCTTCTCACAGAGCCCTTTTTCTACTAACCATCACTGTTAACAAGAAAAAAACCGCTTGGATGTTGATAGAGCTTCCCAGGTGGTGCTAGATGTATAGAGTCTGGCTGCCAATGCAGAAGACAAGAGATGCTGGTACTACCGCTGGATTTGGAAGATACCCTGGAGAAAGATCTGGAGAATCCCCATGGACAGAGGAGCCTTGTGGGCTACAGTTCATGAGGTCATAAAGAGTCAGATAGGACTGAAGCAACTTAGCTCTCACATATCTCTCTAACTGAGTGAAATGTGCTGAAAAATTCTTAGGTGAATACAAATTGTTTATTACTACTCTTTGGGACTTCACTAGAAAGCTAAAACAATAACACACTCCAGTCCAATTTGGAACTGATTCACTGCCTTTCAAGATGTCTTAGGTACTCAAATGCCTATCTGATGTTTTCATGCTTCATTTGGTATGCACATTTCCTGGGAGAACTAATTTTATTTGTGCTTTGCAAATGCATTGCATTTCAAGCTGTGTTTTGATTTCTCAAACTGGCAAATTTTGACACAGCTCTGTAAATTTCTTATTTAGAGGAAAACTATAGAATAAAGCTGAATAAGATATTTCTGAGCCCACTTCATTTAAGGATGTATTAGAATAGGAAATACTGTTTGTGAAAAATCCACAGGCTTTGTTTGGGCAAAGGAGATGAGTATTGCATGCACACCTAGGAGAAACATGGTCATCAGGGGACCAAACTCTTGACTTTGTCAGGAGTTAGTGTAACAGTACTACTTCATCTTCTCAATTTCTGTCAAATGCAATACTGCCAACTTATTCAATATATTCATTTGAGAAGAAGACTTTCACACTATCTTTCAAAATTTGCCAAATAAATATATGCTAGTGACTTTCATACTGGTTTATTCCCATCTGTGAAGGCTGACAATAAGTATAACTAAGGAGTTAAAATCAACCTGTTAATCAAAATACACTGTTGAAGGCTTCCAGGTTCTTTCTACTAACCTTTCACTCTTTGTGAAGAAACCTTATTGTGAGTAGTTAATATTTTATGGGAATGCTGTCAGCTTCTCACAGAGCCCAAAGGAGTTATATATTTTTTGGACATATGTTCATAATCCACATCAGTATGTGTAATGTCAGCATCTGTAGGATTCCTTTGATTTTTAAGGATGGAAAAAAAAAAAAAAAGTAAAGAATTCCAGACTCTTCAAGTAAGGATAACTGTGCATGCTTCAGGAAATTCTTATTTGCCTGGATGAGTGCTTAGGGACCAGTGAAATAGGTATGCCAGACGATGCCTCTTAGTGATTTTCTGGTTAACATATTTTTCCTCTGCTTGTTAAACATTTCTTGGAATGAGAATTTTGAGAACAAGTTTTGCACAAACAAGATAAATGATTCTGTGCTAGGGCAAGACACACATATCCATATCCATATGCGCATGCATGTAATATATATACATATATATATATGTATAATGTATAATATACATACCATATAAAATTGTATACACATATAATACAGTATGTGTATATTATAATATACATACTATATAAAATATTATACACATATAATACAGTATGTGTATGTTATATATACTATTAAAATATAAAATGCTGTGTTACAGTATAAGAATGTATTATTAAAAACTGATCATTTAGGGTTTCCCCTGGTGGCGCAGTGGGTAAGGACACCTCCTTGCAGTGCAAGGGGTGTCGGTTTGATCCCTGGCCTGGGAAGATCCCACGTGCCGCGGAGCGGCTGGACTGATGTGTCCAATTACCGAGCTGGAGCTCTGGGGCGCATGTGCCCAGAGCCGGTGCTCTGCAACGACAGACGCCACCGCGATGGGAGGCCCACAGGAGCCAAAGAACAAAGATGATTGAAAACAGAGAAATGAAAGACCAATAGAAGTGGCCTGCCCGCTCCCCCCCAACCCAACCCCCGCCCTAAATAAATAAATAAATAAATCTTTAAAAAAAAAAAAAGAAAAGTTCCCAGCCTTAATTTAAAAAACAAAACAAAACAAAACAAAAAACCTGATCATTTATTATTGATAAAAGTAAAATAAGTTTTAATTAAAAGCATATTGAGGAAAATTCAAATGTTTAATATTATGCATGATGGAAATTTCTATATTCATTCTACTAAGAATAAAATCTCTCCAGGATACTAACCATGTCAAAAAGCACAAGACTAAATAAGTTTGGAATATGTCTTTACTCTGATATTGCTTAGTTACTTCAGTTCTATCTGACTCTGTATGATCCATGGACTGCAACCCATCAGACTTCTCTGTTTATAGAATTCTCCAGGCAAGAATATTGAAGTAGATTTCCATGCCCACCTCCAGGAGAATCTTCCCAACCCAGGATGGTACCCAGGTATCCAGCCTTGGGCCCAACGCACATTGCCAGACGATGCCTCTTAGTGATTTTCTGGTTAACATATTTTTCCTCTGCTTGTTAAACATTTCTTGGAATGAGAATTTTGAGAACAAGTTTTGCACAAACAAGATAAATGATTCTGTGCTAGGGCAAGACACACATATCCATATCCATATGCGCATGCATGTAATATATATACATATATATATATGTATAATGTATAATATACATACCATATAAAATTGTATACACATATAATACAGTATGTGTATATTATAATATACATACTATATAAAATATTATACACATATAATACAGTATGTGTATGTTATATATACTATTAAAATATAAAATGCTGTGTTACAGTATAAGAATGTATTATTAAAAACTGATCATTTAGGGTTTCCCCTGGTGGCGCAGTGGGTAAGGACACCTCCTTGCAGTGCAAGGGGTGTCGGTTTGATCCCTGGCCTGGGAAGATCCCACGTGCCGCGGAGCGGCTGGACTGATGTGTCCAATCAGCGAGCCGGAGCTCTGGAGCGCATGTGCCCAGAGCCGGCGCTCTGCAACGACAGACGCCACCGCGATGGGAGGCCCACAGGAGCCAAAGAACAAAGATGATTGAAAACAGAGAAATGAAAGACCAATAGAAGTGGCCTGCCCGCTCCCCCCCAACCCAACCCCCGCCCTAAATAAATAAATAAATAAATCTTTAAAAAAAAAAAAAGAAAAGTTCCCAGCCTTAATTTAAAAAACAAAACAAAACAAAACAAAAAACCTGATCATTTATTATTGATAAAAGTAAAATAAGTTTTAATTAAAAGCATATTGAGGAAAATTCAAATGTTTAATATTATGCATGATGGAAATTTCTATATTCATTCTACTAAGAATAAAATCTCTCCAGGATACTAACCATGTCAAAAAGCACAAGACTAAATAAGTTTGGAATATGTCTTTACTCTGATATTGCTTAGTTACTTCAGTTCTATCTGACTCTGTATGATCCATGGACTGCAACCCATCAGACTTCTCTGTTTATAGAATTCTCCAGGCAAGAATATTGAAGTAGATTTCCATGCCCACCTCCAGGAGAATCTTCCCAACCCAGGATGGTACCCAGGTATCCAGCCTTGCAGGCAGATTACTCACCACTGAACCATCAGGAAAGATCGATCAATCGATCTATCTATCTATATTTGAGACACCATGGACTGTAGCTCACTGGGCTTCTCCATCCATGGTATTTTTCAAGCAAGAATAGTGGAGTGGGTTCCCATTTCCTTCTCCAGTTTTTACTCTATGACAGTTTTAAATCAACCAGTACCTGATCAGTTTGTTTTGCTTAGTACCACTCCTTTGTAATTTGTTTTTCTCAGAACCATGAAAAGAAGCCTAAAATGCCCTCTACTGGGCTGATAATTAATCCTTGTATCGGTTTAATAGTGAAAAATTACTCAGTTAACTAATTTGACTGACCTTTTAATTAAATTGAATGAATCATCCAGTTTTGGCATATAGAAGCTAAACATATAGCAATTACTTGACCTGTTGATGGCTTTGTTATTGAAAATACATGTTGTGCCCAATTTGGCACTGGAAAAGATGTTAGCAAATCTTTTCATCTAAAAAGCATGTGAAGTTTACACTTACAGCAACTTTATTCCTTCAAGAGCTAGATATTTGGCCATCATTTGGCAGTGATTTCTAGAATCAGAGATTTAAATTGAAATTTTATAGTTGGTGTGTGTTTCCCAAATAGAATTTTGAAATGCTAAGATCTAACTATGAACTTTTGATGCGGCTACATAATCAGTTAATTTAGACTTTCCTTAAGTTTATTTCTTTCAGTTAATATGTTTAAAGATCATGTTTAGTATAAGTTACAAATTTAGTCCAGGAAATTTATTTATTTTTCTATAAATAATTAATATGACTAATAATATAAATAAGAATATTCCCATTTTGTTATGTGGTGACATGATATGATCCCAGGTGGTGCTAGTTGTAAAGAAACCACCAGCCAGTGCAGGAGACAGAAGAAACTCAGGTTTGATCCCAGGTTCGGGAAGATCCCTTGGAGAATGAAATGGCAACCCTCTCCAATATTCTTGCTTGGAAATTCCCATGGACAGAGGTGCTTGGCAGGCTATTGTCCATAGGGTCACAAAGAGTGAGACACAATTGAAGTGACTTAGCACAGATATAAATAGATAACATATTCCATATTTATTATTACGAAATATTTTATATTATCATATGCATCCCTTAGAAAAGTATTATGAGGCAATAAGGGTGAAATTGAAAAAAAAAACACCTTATAATTTTTAAAAATCCTCAGAATTTGAGAATAGTAGATTTATTTGACATGTTTTTAAGATCTATGTTAAGTCAAGGTAAACAGCACAATTAAGATGTGAAAAACTAGTGATAATTTGATTAATTTGGTCATGGAAAACCAAAACACCCTACAATGATAATTCGTATTCCAATAAAGCAATAAGACATGATAGATTAGACAAATATTTCATTATCTGTAGACAATATGATTACACCAAAAAAACCCCCAAGATAGTCCACTGACAAACTTTTAGAATTAATGAGTAAATTTAGCTAAGCACTACGTACAAAATATTAGAAACCTGAATAATTAAAACAATTGATATCAACATGAAAATGGACAGTCACTGGAAAAGTTTTGTTAGCAAAATACATGTTGTGCCCAATTTGGCACTGGAAAAGATGTTAGCTTTTTGTGAAGTTTACACTTACAGCAACTTTATTCCTTCAAGAGCTAGATATTTGGCCATCATTTGGCAGTGATTTCTAGAATCAGAGATTTAAATTGAAATTTTATAGTTGGTGTGTGTTTCCCAAATAGAATTTTGAAATGCTAAGATCTAACTATGAACTTTTGATGCGGCTACATAATCAGTTAATTTAGACTTTCCTTAAGTTTATTTCTTTCAGTTAATATGTTTAAAGATCATGTTTAGTATAAGTTACAAATTTAGTCCAGGAAATTTATTTATTTTTCTATAAATAATTAATATGACTAATAATATAAATAAGAATATTCCCATTTTGTTATGTGGTGACATGATATGATCCCAGGTGGTGCTAGTTGTAAAGAAACCACCAGCCAGTGCAGGAGACAGAAGAAACTCAGGTTTGATCCCAGGTTCGGGAAGATCCCTTGGAGAATGAAATGGCAACCCTCTCCAATATTCTTGCTTGGAAATTCCCATGGACAGAGGTGCTTGGCAGGCTATTGTCCATAGGGTCACAAAGAGTGAGACACAATTGAAGTGACTTAGCACAGATATAAATAGATAACATATTCCATATTTATTATTACGAAATATTTTATATTATCATATGCATCCCTTAGAAAAGTATTATGAGGCAATAAGGGTGAAATTGAAAAAAAAAACACCTTATAATTTTTAAAAATCCTCAGAATTTGAGAATAGTAGATTTATTTGACATGTTTTTAAGATCTATGTTAAGTCAAGGTAAACAGCACAATTAAGATGTGAAAAACTAGTGATAATTTGATTAATTTGGTCATGGAAAACCAAAACACCCTACAATGATAATTCGTATTCCAATAAAGCAATAAGACATGATAGATTAGACAAATATTTCATTATCTGTAGACAATATGATTACACCAAAAAAACCCCCAAGATAGTCCACTGACAAACTTTTAGAATTAATGAGTAAATTTAGCTAAGCACTACGTACAAAATATTAGAAACCTGAATAATTAAAACAATTGATATCAACATGAAAATGGACAGTCAAGATCAGTAAAGTACCCCAAATAATGTTTTATTGAGTGACAGTCCTATTACTATGAATTAAAAATAATACAAGTAGAATGATAAAAAATTTAAACAGAATTTTAATTATTTTTTCATAGGATCTTTGGTACATATGTTTACTTTATTATATTCCTCATGTGATTACATTAATTAAATACCTACTATGTACCATGCAATCCTTTAGACATCTAGATGAAATCAGTAAAAGTGATCGTCGATTTTGTCATCTGTTCCCACAAAGTCCTTCTGATGTTGGAATGTGTTGTGTATTTTCCTTTTGTTGTCCTGTCTAAATCACTTTGCCCTCCCATCATGGGTATACATTCTAATTCTATACTGTTTATTCATTTCATACCAACAAGTTGTTAATACATTTTTATGCATATTCTTGAAATTGTGTATAGTGTCCTTATGGGTATGTTTATTTTTAATGCACCCAATTGGTATTGCTATAAATTTTATAATAATTTTAAAAGTATTATCTATTTTATAAATTATTTTCTTGTCAGATTAAAACTGTTTTAATTTGTGCAGTTTGCAGAGATATGAATGGACATTGAGACTGCTATACAGAGTGAAATAAGTTAGGAAGATGAAAACAAATATCATGTAATATCACTTTGAAGTGGAAGCTAGAAAAATGTTACAGATGAAAATATTTGCAAAGCAGAAATAGTGGCACAGGCATAGATAACAAACATAAGGATACCACGGGACAGTGGGGGAGTGGAATGGAAACATTTGGGTGATGGAATTGACATATATACACTACCTTGTATAAAATACATAACTAGTGAGAAGATACTGTATAGCACAATACAGTACAGTAGAGTACAGGAACACTACTCATTGCTCTGTGGTGACCTAAATGGGAAGGAAATCCAAAAAATAAGAAATGCATGTATACACATAGCTGATTTACTTTGCCATAAAACAGAAACTAACACAACATTGTTAAGCAACTCACTCTCAAATCAGAATTAGTCATGAAGAGATAAGTAAAATGTTGTAAATAGCTTTCATCCTGGTATTATCACATTAAAATCCATAATTATGCTCAGAGATATCGATTGTTTTCCCTTAAGACTCACAGAGGCATTCTCATCTTATTTTTAACTTTATTGCCTTCATATTTAGGTAGGACTGAACCTTCTTCTTGTACATGATGCTAGGTAATTTTCTCCATGTAGTGAGTAATATCTCATTTTTAAAGTTTTGGTACAATTTACTTTATTATATTCCTCATGTGATTACATTAATTAAATACCTACTATGTACCATGCAATCCTTTAGACATCTAGATGAAATCAGTAAAAGTGATCGTCGATTTTGTCATCTGTTCCCACAAAGTCCTTCTGATGTTGGAATGTGTTGTGTATTTTCCTTTTGTTGTCCTGTCTAAATCACTTTGCCCTCCCATCATGGGTATACATTCTAATTCTATACTGTTTATTCATTTCATACCAACAAGTTGTTAATACATTTTTATGCATATTCTTGAAATTGTGTATAGTGTCCTTATGGGTATGTTTATTTTTAATGCACCCAATTGGTATTGCTATAAATTTTATAATAATTTTAAAAGTATTATCTATTTTATAAATTATTTTCTTGTCAGATTAAAACTGTTTTAATTTGTGCAGTTTGCAGAGATATGAATGGACATTGAGACTGCTATACAGAGTGAAATAAGTTAGGAAGATGAAAACAAATATCATGTAATATCACTTTGAAGTGGAAGCTAGAAAAATGTTACAGATGAAAATATTTGCAAAGCAGAAATAGTGGCACAGGCATAGATAACAAACATAAGGATACCACGGGACAGTGGGGGAGTGGAATGGAAACATTTGGGTGATGGAATTGACATATATACACTACCTTGTATAAAATACATAACTAGTGAGAAGATACTGTATAGCACAATACAGTACAGTAGAGTACAGGAACACTACTCATTGCTCTGTGGTGACCTAAATGGGAAGGAAATCCAAAAAATAAGAAATGCATGTATACACATAGCTGATTTACTTTGCCATAAAACAGAAACTAACACAACATTGTTAAGCAACTCACTCTCAAATCAGAATTAGTCATGAAGAGATAAGTAAAATGTTGTAAATAGCTTTCATCCTGGTATTATCACATTAAAATCCATAATTATGCTCAGAGATATCGATTGTTTTCCCTTAAGACTCACAGAGGCATTCTCATCTTATTTTTAACTTTATTGCCTTCATATTTAGGTAGGACTGAACCTTCTTCTTGTACATGATGCTAGGTAATTTTCTCCATGTAGTGAGTAATATTTTTACTGAATATATTTTACTAATATAAAATTTATAAAATAACCCATTCTGGTTCTTAATATTGTCTAATATCCAGTTGCTTTACACATAAAGGTCTGTTTAGTTAATTAGTACAGATAATTTTATTGATGGATTTTCTAATATTAAATAACATGAAGTAAGTTCTATTTAATCATACTTTTTTTTAGCATACTCGGATTAATTTAATTATTGTTATATTTAAAATATTTATAACTATTTCGTGAAAGTGAAAATATTACTTGCTAAATTGTGTCCAACTCTTTGCATCTCATGGACTGTGTAGCCCATCAAGTTCCTCTGTCCATGGGATTCTCTAGGTAAGGATGCTGGAATAAGTAGTCATTCCCTTTTCCAGCATATAAACTAGTATCTCCTAGATCTCCTGTACTGCAGGCAAATTCTTTACTGTCTGAACCAGCAGAGAAGCCCAATAACTATTCATACATACCTATAATTTCTTTTTCTTGTACTGTATCTGTCAGGTTTGGATTCATTGAAAGACAGTTCCCTCTCTTTTATCAGAATAATTTACTTACTCTAAGGATAACATGCTTCAAAAATACTGGTAAACTATATCTATAAAATTGAGGAATCTTAGGCTGAATTAATAGTCATTTCAAATTATTTCCGGTTTAATTGTTTATGTGCATTATATATTTCTTCTTTGCTAATATATGATATTTTATTTTCCTTTTAAAATTATTTTAATTTTAATTTAAACAAAAGTGAGAAGATACTGTATAGCACAATACAGTACAGTAGAGTACAGGAACACTACTCATTGCTCTGTGGTGACCTAAATGGGAAGGAAATCCAAAAAATAAGAAATGCATGTATACACATAGCTGATTTACTTTGCCATAAAACAGAAACTAACACAACATTGTTAAGCAACTCACTCTCAAATCAGAATTAGTCATGAAGAGATAAGTAAAATGTTGTAAATAGCTTTCATCCTGGTATTATCACATTAAAATCCATAATTATGCTCAGAGATATCGATTGTTTTCCCTTAAGACTCACAGAGGCATTCTCATCTTATTTTTAACTTTATTGCCTTCATATTTAGGTAGGACTGAACCTTCTTCTTGTACATGATGCTAGGTAATTTTCTCCATGTAGTGAGTAATATTTTTACTGAATATATTTTACTAATATAAAATTTATAAAATAACCCATTCTGGTTCTTAATATTGTCTAATATCCAGTTGCTTTACACATAAAGGTCTGTTTAGTTAATTAGTACAGATAATTTTATTGATGGATTTTCTAATATTAAATAACATGAAGTAAGTTCTATTTAATCATACTTTTTAGCATACTCGGATTAATTTAATTATTGTTATATTTAAAATATTTATAACTATTTCGTGAAAGTGAAAATATTACTTGCTAAATTGTGTCCAACTCTTTGCATCTCATGGACTGTGTAGCCCATCAAGTTCCTCTGTCCATGGGATTCTCTAGGTAAGGATGCTGGAATAAGTAGTCATTCCCTTTTCCAGCATATAAACTAGTATCTCCTAGATCTCCTGTACTGCAGGCAAATTCTTTACTGTCTGAACCAGCAGAGAAGCCCAATAACTATTCATACATACCTATAATTTCTTTTTCTTGTACTGTATCTGTCAGGTTTGGATTCATTGAAAGACAGTTCCCTCTCTTTTATCAGAATAATTTACTTACTCTAAGGATAACATGCTTCAAAAATACTGGTAAACTATATCTATAAAATTGAGGAATCTTAGGCTGAATTAATAGTCATTTCAAATTATTTCCGGTTTAATTGTTTATGTGCATTATATATTTCTTCTTTGCTAATATATGATATTTTATTTTCCTGAAAATTATCAATTTTGCATTGGTTTTCAAATGTAATAATACATAGTTTGTTTTATTATTTCATAAAATAAAATCTTTGCAGTGTCTACAGCTATTTCCTATTTTTCTTTCTGTATTCTTTGGCCTACTCATCTTTATTTTTTTAGTTCAGATTTGCCAGAATTTTCTCTTTGCAAAGTTCGTGGTTGTTTTTGACAACTTCTTTTAATTTTTGCTATTTAATTTAATTTTTACCTTTTCCCCTATTCTTTAACTTATTAATGATTTTCTCTCTTATTTTTAATCTCCTTTTGTTCTCTCTTGGAGAAAAACATGACCTGTTGTTTCAGCTCGTTATTTGTTTTTTTTCTTCAGATTAATCTTTTCTGCTGTTCAAATTGTAAATTTAATTCTTTATTAATTTTATGTATAATTATACTATTTCAACTTAAAAAATCATAGCTTGCTTTTGCTTTATATTTTCTAACTCACCTATTCTTTCCGAGTATATTTATAATATTTTAGATTCTTGTTCTTTTTGGTGCCTTAGTTTTGCTTTTGGTATGTTGTTCTATATATTACATTTCTTTTATGTTTGCTCTTCTCTGATATTGCCTTTGTTTGCTAGTGGAGTCTTAGCCTTGGCTAGACATATCTGCCTTCAATGAGGAAAGAAAGACTAGGGTGACTTTAGCTAGGAATTGATATCCTAAAGGAGGATTTTACAATCTGGTGTGACAATCTGGCCTCAAATACTGTCTATTACCATTTCCATAATTGACTCTGCAATTTTGTATTAGTATTTTAACACACAAAACTTTAAACATGAAAGATTACTAAAGATTAGTAAAATACTATTAATGGCTTTTATCATTTTTCCTAGAAATGATAGCCATAATAGTGATAAATCATTTGCAGGAAAATTTTGCCTTAGATTAATTAAGATTATCTAATTGTGAAGCTCATGAAAGACAAAATATTTATATGTAATAAGAGAGATTGAGTTATTAAAAAGAGAAAAATATCAAGATGTTGAGAATGGCCACTAGTTGGGAGGCAAACATGAATAAAATACAGAAGTTACAACCTCATTGAAATCAGAATCCAGTCTTCTGTATCACCATAGAATCTAAATATTTTTAGAATATGGTATCTGGTATATGATTAAAGTGTTCTAACAAGCAAATCATTACATTCTAATCATCATTTAGTACCTTAGAAAACCATGTCATTTCCAATTAGTGTTAAGTTACATCTTAATTATATAATTTTGTAGCTGTTTAACACAATGTGAATTTTCTTCAATAAAATCTAAACTGATAAAGTTGGAGAAAACTCTTCTAAGACAAAAGAGGCTTCAATGTTTAGCTTCTATGTTTTTATTATAATTACTGTAATTTGGTAGGCAAAATCAAAACTGCTTTTAAATGTCACATAAAGAAGTTTGCTTATTCACTTATTTCTCTGAAAATTGTTCATTGAACGCCTACCGTTCATATATCAGAATCTGATTTTAAATGTTGGGTTATTGTCAGTGACACAACAAAGACTATCACTGTTGTCATGGGGCTTGTAAGTTAGTGATAGTGTAAGAAGAGTGTAAAAGAAAAAGAAAAGATGAGGGATGACTGGGTGGATCAGATTTATTCCTATTGGGCTTTGGTAGGAGCCACCATGAGGGAGAGAGAGGAGAGCAGAGAGAGAGGCAGAAGGGTCCTAGAGAGAGGCCCAAGAGGGAGGCCCAAGATAAGAGCCTGGGCCTAGAAGGGAGAGAGATCAATGGTGCAAGGGGATGGACCTTAAGTATCTGGGGGTGGTCAGAGGAGTGGCAGGTAGGAAAGCTTTGTTTCCCTAGATCTTCCTGGCAGGAAGAGACTGCAGGGAGGGTGGGACTGTGGACTGAATCAGCTTTTTGCAGATTTTCAACTCTAGCAGAAGAAGCCAGTAGTCCAATGATTAATTAAAAATGGGGTTATTGAATTTCAGTTTTAATACTAACAAAACCAGAAAGGCTTAGCATCCCAGAAAAGCATATGGAGGTTGGAGGAAATAAACTCTTGGTGAGTAGGAAAGGATGCTTCTCTGAGTGAAATTTAAAGCTGGGCCTGAAACATGAGTGGGACCTGGCCAGAAATTCAGGTAGAGAGCAGGGGAAAGAGAATATTCACTCTCCAAATCCATACCTCTAATGAATTCTAAGAGTGAGATCAAAATCTAATGGAGACTATTAGCTTTTCTTCCTGGTTCCAGTTTTCACTGAAGCTAAGTGAATGGGAAGGGAGGATGTGTTTAAATAGGATCTAAGGCAATCTGCAATGAAGGAATGAATGAAGGCCTTAGGATCCCCATTTGTACTGATAGGTTTAAGGTCATCCCTGTTGACTAGTGTTATTGTTCCCTGGATAAGGCTTTTGTTGAGTAAATGAGGTGCAGAGCATACTGTTGCCTGTGGCCTCTCCACTCATACTGACTGCCTCAGCATGGAGGCCCTTGATTAAAAGGGAATGGAAATTTGCTGCTTCCCATCTGGGGAAGGCTCAGTGCAATAGCATGCAGCTTGATGGAATATACCTTGTCTTTTTATTAACCTGTTATTTAAATTGGGGAATAATATCTGGGACAAGCTATCTTCAAATGATCTCAGTTATACAAAGGGTGATAGTCTATAGAGAAAATATTTTTCCATTGTGTTATTGGGACTGGTGTTGGTTTTTAATCTGTAGATTATTTTTAGTCCCACAAACAAAAGTTTTGTAATCAAGTCGTACATAGATGAGATGTGCCCTCACGGTATTATATTATATTTTTACTCAGGGCACAACTTAGTTTGTGATCATGCATTTAATTAAAATACAGTCATTAGCCTTGGCTTTATCTTGTGTACAATCTGGTTAAACAGTTTCTAAAAGGCTCATCGGAATTACAGGGTGACCTCTTTAAATGAATGAAATTGAGACAGCACCATTCTAATGATGATACTAATGATGGATTATATGTAACCAACTCCTATTTTACCAATATATTAAGTGCTTCATTTGGAATACTGTACTATCTGAGTATTATTGCTAAAGTTTTTCCACAAAGGGCAGTATCAAAAATGCTTCAAGCACATTCCTAAATACAACCTAAATATCATGTGCAAAATAGTCATTAAAGCAAAAAAAGAACAGAGGAACCCAACTGATTAAGGAGCTAAGCTTTCTATGAGATGTATAGCTATATATTAAAATAGAGCAAAAACACTGAGTTGTGTCTAATTAATTTTCTTATTTTAATATTGATAAAATAGCACTTGTTGCTATATATTTTTATTAAGACTGCTTTAAGCTATGGTGTTAGTTTTCAAATGATTTGCCTTTAATAGGAAATATATTTGAGATTTTCCTTGAATTATCTATTGTAACCTATTAACGAAATAAGATCTGTATAACTGATCAGAATTAGCTGTGCACAGAAATTCCACAGACAGAGGAACCAGGTGAGCTACATGGAGTCACAAGAGTTGGACAAGACTTAGCTACTGAACCACAGCAACTTTTCTAAATGTGTTTGGTACATCTATATAATAAATTATTTATTTAATTAAATGGGCAAAAATTCTTGGCACAATATTTGAACTTCAATAATAAGTAATACTCTTTCAGATTGCTTTAATCTATACATTTATCCATCACTCCAGGTATTAATTTATTAATTAACCCCTTTGTGACATACATTCTATTGTGAGATAAATTAACTAATTCTAAATTGACTATTAACTGAATACCTATTTTGTGTCAAGAATGCATCAAAGCATTTTATTTGCAATAAAATATCCAATTCAAAAGCTACTGTATAAGACAAATACTTTTATTAATCCCTCCCCAGGCTGAGAAAGCAAGAAAAAGAGACATGAAATGATTCGACAGTGTTCACGTAGTTGAAAAGCGGTAAAATTCATATTTAGCAAAACTCTAGGTAAGAATGCTTGTGATAGTTAAACTCTTCTTTCTCCATGAGGGAGAAATCCCTAAGGTTTTGCATAAATTATAATATATCATGAACTTTTAAATTAATCTAGTAAGGAATAAAAACATGTGAGAGGATAATTATAGTTCAGTGTGATAAAGCTATAATAAACCAGTTCCAGGGGTTTAGGCAAGTTATAAAAGCAGTCAGGGGTGACTTTCAGAGAGTATGGTCTCAAGCAGCTGCAGTTTTCTCCCATAAAAAAATGAGAGTCATCCAGATAGTAGCCTGCTCTTAAGGTACTATATAGAACTCAGTGGAAGCCTATTCACAATTTATTTAAGAGAAACAAATTCCTTAGTTTTAGGATTTTCCTATGGCTTTTACTTTCTGGATACTTGCTCTAGCTCAGGGGTCACTAACCTCCAGGCCACGGATCTCCAGTACCTCCTGTGAGATAGCAGTGATGTTAGATTATGAATAAATTGCACAATAAATGTAGCGTGTTTGAATCATCCTGAAACTATTCCCCAGCCCTGTCTGGGGAAAAATTTTCTTCCATAGGGCTTCCCTGGTGGCTCAGAGGTAAGGAATCACCTGCTGATGCAAGAGACATGAGTTAGACCCCTGGGTTGGGGGATCCCCGGAGGAGGAAATGGCAATCCACTCCAGTATCCTTGTCTGGGAAATCCGATGGACAGAGAATCCTGGAGGGCTGCAGTCCATGGGGTGGCAAAAGAGCTGGACATAACTTACCGACTAAGTGACAACAGCAATGTTCATATATGGCTAACTTACTTTCCTGTACAGCCAAAAATAATGCAGCATTGTAAACCTTTCTTCCGTGAAACCAGTCCCTGGGGTCAAAAAGATTGGGGATCACTGAGGTCTGTCAAAAATTAATATATATTAATATTCAAACTCTAATCATTAGTTATAGTTAGATTGGTTATTGCACAAAGTCATATATTTATTATTGTGTTTTCATACCATAATATAATGGTATGAATATTACATCCTAATTATGATGTAATATTTTCAGCAGGTTACATCATGCTGCTATGTTGTGCTGTGCTTAGTCATCAGTTGTGTCCAGCTGCGACACCATGGACTGTAGCTTTCCAGGCTCCTCTGTCCATGGGGATTTTTCAGGCAAGAATACTGAAGCGAGTTGCCATGCTCTCCTCCAGGGGATTGCCCAATCCAGTGATCAAACCCAGGTCTCTCACACTGCAGGTGAATTCTTTTACTAAGCTACCAGAGAAGTCCAAGAATAGTGGAGTGGATAGCCTTTCCATCTTCCCCCAGTTCCAGGGGTTTAGGCAAGTTATAAAAGCAGTCAGGGGTGACTTTCAGAGAGTATGGTCTCAAGCAGCTGCAGTTTTCTCCCATAAAAAAATGAGAGTCATCCAGATAGTAGCCTGCTCTTAAGGTACTATATAGAACTCAGTGGAAGCCTATTCACAATTTATTTAAGAGAAACAAATTCCTTAGTTTTAGGATTTTCCTATGGCTTTTACTTTCTGGATACTTGCTCTAGCTCAGGGGTCACTAACCTCCAGGCCACGGATCTCCAGTACCTCCTGTGAGATAGCAGTGATGTTAGATTATGAATAAATTGCACAATAAATGTAGCGTGTTTGAATCATCCTGAAACTATTCCCCAGCCCTGTCTGGGGAAAAATTTTCTTCCATAGGGCTTCCCTGGTGGCTCAGAGGTAAGGAATCACCTGCTGATGCAAGAGACATGAGTTAGACCCCTGGGTTGGGGGATCCCCGGAGGAGGAAATGGCAATCCACTCCAGTATCCTTGTCTGGGAAATCCGATGGACAGAGAATCCTGGAGGGCTGCAGTCCATGGGGTGGCAAAAGAGCTGGACATAACTTACCGACTAAGTGACAACAGCAATGTTCATATATGGCTAACTTACTTTCCTGTACAGCCAAAAATAATGCAGCATTGTAAACCTTTCTTCCGTGAAACCAGTCCCTGGGGTCAAAAAGATTGGGGATCACTGAGGTCTGTCAAAAATTAATATATATTAATATTCAAACTCTAATCATTAGTTATAGTTAGATTGGTTATTGCACAAAGTCATATATTTATTATTGTGTTTTCATACCATAATATAATGGTATGAATATTACATCCTAATTATGATGTAATATTTTCAGCAGGTTACATCATGCTGCTATGTTGTGCTGTGCTTAGTCATCAGTTGTGTCCAGCTGCGACACCATGGACTGTAGCTTTCCAGGCTCCTCTGTCCATGGGGATTTTTCAGGCAAGAATACTGAAGCGAGTTGCCATGCTCTCCTCCAGGGGATTGCCCAATCCAGTGATCAAACCCAGGTCTCTCACACTGCAGGTGAATTCTTTTACTAAGCTACCAGAGAAGTCCAAGAATAGTGGAGTGGATAGCCTATTCCTTCTCCAGGGGATCTTCCCAACCCAGGAATTAAACCAGGTCTCCTGCATTGCAGGTGGATTCTTTACAAGTTGAGCTACCAGGGAAGCCCCAAGGAAGTTAAATATGGCAAGAATCTATCTTGTTCTCCAAGGGTATGATTGCTTATAGATTTCACCAACTAGGTGAATCAGTTTTATGGTTACTTACTGGCTTCCATTTATGGTTCATAAAGTCTTGGTTGTTGTTTAACTATGTAATACATTGTGTCATGTAAAATGTTTATGCATCCTATTTTCAAGCAGAGAAATAAAAACCAACATATAGTATTATCTGGAACAGGATTAATAGCAGTGAAGCTGTGATTAAGTACAGCAGATATGAGACTGAGAAGGGAGCATTTAGTCAGAAAACTCAGAGAAAAGACTCTTCTAGCATGTGTACAAAAGGAAAATATATTTTTGTATTGTTTTCCAATATAACACTCAATTTTGCGAATATATATACTTCTGTTATATAACGAATGGGAAGTTGCTGATATCTCAATTATTTTTATATCGTGTAAATATAAGGCAGTCATATTTATATATCCAAGGAGTAAATAAACATCATTTCATAATTGAAATTTCTTATATTAGCTTGTCATTTAATACTTCTCTGATGTTTTAAGTAAGTAATGCAGGTACATCATTGCTTATAATTCATTCAGCTAGAATTACCTTTTTTAGAACTATTTTAAAGATTTTTTTTTAAAAAAATCAGAGTATAGTTGATTTACAATGTTATGTTAGTTTCAAATATACAACAAAGTGAATCAGTTATATATATGTATATATCCACTTTTTTCTCAGATAATTTTCACATATAGACCATTACAGAGTATTGAGTAGAGTTTCCTGTGCTATGCAGTAGACCCTTATTAGTTGTCTATTTCATATATAATTGTGTGTATATGTCAATCTCAATCTCCCAATTTATCCCTCTCCTACTTTATCCCCTGGTAACCATGTTTGCTTTCCACATCTGTGACCGTACTTCTGTTTATCAATAGTTTCATTTGTATCATTATTTTCTGGATTCCACTTATAAGTGATATAAGTGATTGTCTTTCTGAGTCTGACTTACTTTACTCAGTATGACAATCTCTAGGTCCATCTATGTTGCTGCCTACTGAGTGCTAGATCGCTTCAATCATGTTTAACTCTTTATGATCCTTTAGGCTATAGCCTGTCAGGCCCCTCTGCTCATGAACGTCTCCAGGCAAGAATAATGGAGTGGGTTACCATGCCCTCCTCCAGGTGATCTTCCTAACTTAGGGATCGAACTTGTGTCTTCTGCATCTCCTGTATTTCAACCACTGAATCTTACAATTGGCATAATTTTGTTCTTTTTTATGGCTGAGCAACATTCCATTGTAATATGTACCATATCACTTTTGTGCATTCCCCTGTCAATGGACATTTAATTTGCTTCCATACTCTGGCTATTGTAATCAGTGCTGCAATAAATATTAGGATGCATATATCTTTTCAAATTACATTCATTTCTGGGTATATGTCTAGGGTTATATGGTAGCGCTATATTTAGTTGTTAAAGGAACCTCCTTATTGTTCTCTTAATGACTGTACCAATGTACATTCCCATAAACAGTGTAGGAAGATTCCCATAGTCTTCTTTAAAGAAAATGCTCATTTGAAATAAACCTATATTAGCCTGGATTCTACTGAAAGATAACTACTTTGTTCTAGAGATATATTAGTTCTAAGGCCATATGCTCCATAACTGGCAGAAATATTTTACTTGTGATTGGAAAACCAATTTATCTGAGAAAGATGTCCCTCCTCCACCCAGAATTAGAATGAGCATTTCTTTATAAATAAGCAATTGAAGGTACTTTTTTTTTTTTTCCGCCTAGGGGGTGGGTTACGGAGGGAGAGGAGGCTGGCGGGCCACTTCTATTGGTCTTTCATTTATCTATTTCTTCATCCATCTTTGTTCTTTGGCGGGTGTGGGCCTCCCATCGCAGTGGCCTCTGTTGTCTCAGTGCGCTGGCTCTGAGCGCATGCACTCCAGAGCTCCGGCTCGGTAATTGGACGCATCTGTCCAGCTGCTCCGTGGCATGTGGGATCTTCCCAGGCTAGAGATGGAAGCAGCACCCCTTGCGGTGTCCTTCCCACTGGACTACCAGGGAAGCCCTGAAGGTGCTTTTCATTATGAAATGTGTCTGTAGAGACAGTCCATATCTGGACTTTAATAGTGGCCTTTCACAATGAACATTCTGAGAAATTACTTTAACAGTGTTGAGGGGTATGCATCCATTAAGTCATTGGTAATCTTTCATTTGAAGTCTTGGATTAAACTGTCAATCAAGATAGGCACTGTTCTGCTTTGGGGCCTTTGCTCTACCAATCCCTCTGCTTAGAACATTATTTTCCCAAATATCTCTTCAGCTCTCTAAGTCACTTCCTTCAAGTTTTTATCAATTTTTACTGTACTTCCCCACTACAACCGCACCACTCCCAGGAAGCCCTATACCCTCTTGCCCTTTGCTGCAGTCAGTTCGCTTTTTATTTTTGCTCTTCTTTTTTTCTACATCATCTACTATAAGTTGGCTGAACTTAGCAAATAAAAATACAGGATGCCTAGTTAAACTGAATTTCAGAAAAACAGATCTATTTTAGTGTATGTATGTCTCATATAAGATATACATATATCAAAAATCATTTCTCATTTATCTTAAAAACACATATACTTTTATAAGTTTGATAATTCTGTGTTTTATCTTGAAACTCTAACTTGTCACCATCAAGCATCGTATTGACTTTACTAATGTTAACTTCATATTTTTTGTCTCTCATGAGACCTGGGATATCTGACTATTTCTTAATCTCATTTCAAGTAGCTGAAGCAGTCTGGGCTTGAAGCAGATGCTCAATAGATATTTGGAGGATAAAATTTGTCATACTAAATATAGGTCAAAGATTTTTGTCAATATAATCTTAGTATATAGTTGATTCAATTTTAAAGTTAATTTTAATAATTCATATTTATATAATTATTGGGTATGAAAATTATTCGTTATTTTAAAAGCCATCACTTAGAAATGAATTTTTTTTTAAATGATTAATTAATTAAATGCAAATATTCTGCCAACTATTTTCACAGATGACTAAACTAAAACATGGGTGTATTCCAAGAAAGAAGAGTTCTTTCTGGAAGGTACAAATACTAATTTCAGTGCTATCATTTTTTTTTTTTTCTACAATCAACGGTGGGAAGGCACATGTGTAAGGATTATTATAATACTGAATTATTAATGTCTTTCATCTAGATACATTTCTTTTTTTTATGATGGTAAGTAATAATCTGTGCTTTTGTTAGAGTAAATCCATGGTGGAGCTTCCATGATGGTTTAATAAGTGAAGGGGTATGCATCCATTAAGTCATTGGTAATCTTTCATTTGAAGTCTTGGATTAAACTGTCAATCAAGATAGGCACTGTTCTGCTTTGGGGCCTTTGCTCTACCAATCCCTCTGCTTAGAACATTATTTTCCCAAATATCTCTTCAGCTCTCTAAGTCACTTCCTTCAAGTTTTTATCAATTTTTACTGTACTTCCCCACTACAACCGCACCACTCCCAGGAAGCCCTATACCCTCTTGCCCTTTGCTGCAGTCAGTTCGCTTTTTATTTTTGCTCTTCTTTTTTTCTACATCATCTACTATAAGTTGGCTGAACTTAGCAAATAAAAATACAGGATGCCTAGTTAAACTGAATTTCAGAAAAACAGATCTATTTTAGTGTATGTATGTCTCATATAAGATATACATATATCAAAAATCATTTCTCATTTATCTTAAAAACACATATACTTTTATAAGTTTGATAATTCTGTGTTTTATCTTGAAACTCTAACTTGTCACCATCAAGCATCGTATTGACTTTACTAATGTTAACTTCATATTTTTTGTCTCTCATGAGACCTGGGATATCTGACTATTTCTTAATCTCATTTCAAGTAGCTGAAGCAGTCTGGGCTTGAAGCAGATGCTCAATAGATATTTGGAGGATAAAATTTGTCATACTAAATATAGGTCAAAGATTTTTGTCAATATAATCTTAGTATATAGTTGATTCAATTTTAAAGTTAATTTTAATAATTCATATTTATATAATTATTGGGTATGAAAATTATTCGTTATTTTAAAAGCCATCACTTAGAAATGAATTTTTTTTTAAATGATTAATTAATTAAATGCAAATATTCTGCCAACTATTTTCACAGATGACTAAACTAAAACATGGGTGTATTCCAAGAAAGAAGAGTTCTTTCTGGAAGGTACAAATACTAATTTCAGTGCTATCATTTTTTTTTTTTTCTACAATCAACGGTGGGAAGGCACATGTGTAAGGATTATTATAATACTGAATTATTAATGTCTTTCATCTAGATACATTTCATTTGTTTATGATGGTAAGTAAATAATTAATCTGTGCTTTTTGTTAGAGTAAATCCATGGTGGAGCTTCCATGATGGTTTAATAAGTGAAGAATACATCCACTACTGCAGGAGACATGGGTTTGATCCTTGATCAGAAAGATCCTCTGGAGGAGGGCAAGGTGACCCACTCCAGTATTCTTGCCTAGAAGACACCATGGACAGAGGAACTTGGTGGGCTTTAGTCAGTTCAGAATTGCAAAAGAGTTGGAAAAAACTTAATGACTAAACCACTAAAGCAAATATATGATGACTCCTTTTTTCAGCCAATTAGACCAATTGAAAAATTGGATTAAGCAGTGTAATTATTTGTCCTAAGTTAACATTTATAGAATCTCTTTCAGGTTCATTGCCCTTCTAGCAGAATGTAAAATTTTCTTTACTTTCGTAGATACTGCTAAAATTGAAACACAGTCTTTGGGACTTCAAGTGTCTAAAAATAGTCAGGAAAAGGAGCCACTGCCTAAGGTTATTACGGACAAAGAGAATAGGTGGGTGTATGAATTTGTTTAGTTTTTTTGTTTGTTTGTTTCTTTGGGTGGCCAGAACAAAAGGAAATTTCCATGAGGATCTAAATTTGGAGAGTATTTTTTGTTTATGGTCTAAATGAATTTGGAGTCTCTGACATAAATCCTCTTGTCTCAGCATCTGGGCAGCATTTACAATTTTTAAGCGTTTTTGGTGCTACATGTGTATATACATGTGTATACATATGTATACATATGAAAAATAAGCTGCAGGTGTTAGAGAACTTGTAATTCTTTGATATAAATTAATACAGTCTTGCTATTCACTGGTGTTCCCTGTATGAAAAGATACATGGGTGTATTCCAAGAAAGAAGAGTTCTTTCTGGAAGGTACAAATACTAATTTCAGTGCTATCATTTTTTTTTTTTTCTACAATCAACGGTGGGAAGGCACATGTGTAAGGATTATTATAATACTGAATTATTAATGTCTTTCATCTAGATACATTTCATTTGTTTATGATGGTAAGTAAATAATTAATCTGTGCTTTTTGTTAGAGTAAATCCATGGTGGAGCTTCCATGATGGTTTAATAAGTGAAGAATACATCCACTACTGCAGGAGACATGGGTTTGATCCTTGATCAGAAAGATCCTCTGGAGGAGGGCAAGGTGACCCACTCCAGTATTCTTGCCTAGAAGACACCATGGACAGAGGAACTTGGTGGGCTTTAGTCAGTTCAGAATTGCAAAAGAGTTGGAAAAAACTTAATGACTAAACCACTAAAGCAAATATATGATGACTCCTTTTTTCAGCCAATTAGACCAATTGAAAAATTGGATTAAGCAGTGTAATTATTTGTCCTAAGTTAACATTTATAGAATCTCTTTCAGGTTCATTGCCCTTCTAGCAGAATGTAAAATTTTCTTTACTTTCGTAGATACTGCTAAAATTGAAACACAGTCTTTGGGACTTCAAGTGTCAAAAAATAGTCAGGAAAAGGAGCCACTGCCTAAGGTTATTACGGACAAAGAGAATAGGTGGGTGTATGAATTTGTTTAGTTTTTTTGTTTGTTTGTTTCTTTGGGTGGCCAGAACAAAAGGAAATTTCCATGAGGATCTAAATTTGGAGAGTATTTTTTGTTTATGGTCTAAATGAATTTGGAGTCTCTGACATAAATCCTCTTGTCTCAGCATCTGGGCAGCATTTACAATTTTTAAGCGTTTTTGGTGCTACATGTGTATATACATGTGTATACATATGTATACATATGAAAAATAAGCTGCAGGTGTTAGAGAACTTGTAATTCTTTGATATAAATTAATACAGTCTTGCTATTCACTGGTGTTCCCTGTATGAAAAGATACATGGGTAGCAGTAATAGCTTACAATTTGTTTCTCTCACAGGATCTTCTCTTATATAAGTAAATAGTTCAGACACAGCAAAGGCAATTTGGCTCTCTCTTAAATCCAGTAAGAACATTATGAAGTGTTTTTTTTTTCCAAGACAAACCATCTTCAATGCACTATAATTCAGGCTATACCAACCAATATAAGCATAAAAAAGAAAAACAAAAACAGTCCATGTCTTTCTATGTCCAAATTCATAAATCCTAGACCTTCTGCCTTAGTAATTCCCTGAAAGTATGTCCCTGCACAAATTATTCAGTTTCCACTTTTTTGAAGATGCATCATGATATTACTAACAGAGAATGGAATGCACAAATGTGGTCTGAATTTCAAGTTTCATGATCAGTTTTTCCACCCAATCCAATTAAAAATCCTGTCCTTTATGCTTTAGAAGAACTTGTAGTCCTAGTCTTCTGTGAAACATTTTGTATCCTAGAAAGAAATGGATTTCTGGACTAAATACATTTAGTCTAACTTAAAAACACTATTATTTTAAAATTTTAAGTGAAAGAACAAGTAAGTGAATTTCATCCTGAAAGGTTACAATTTGTGTATTCGTGCTCAATTATCAAATCATTGAGGCATGCTGAAGCATTCAGCCAAAACATAGAGAAATAGTCCTCTACTCGAGAATCATTGTGTATGTAATTGAGAAATCAAACGTCCAAATATGCTGACTATAAGGGGAAATATATTTAATGGAATGCTTATCACTGATTCCTTAATTTTGTCTTCCCAAATTTCAAAAGAAATCCAGGCTTATCATGCCTTAATAGAGTGATAAGGAGGAAGAATCAAACAATTAACTAAATCAATAGGGAAGTGATAGGAAAAATAAGACAAAGAGTGCTTAAGAAATAAATCAGCTTCAATCACAGCTTCTATCAATTTTTCAAGTTAAGTGCAGTGACCCTGTAGGCCAGGCATTTTTTGTTGTTATTTTGGTCCTCCTTTGTTAACAGTGCATTTGTTCATACCTCCAATGAATTTGTAGGTTGGCCTGTCTATGAATACAGCAGACTATGAGATAGCTTAGGTTGTAGATTATGCTCACTTTGCATTTTTATAGTCCTCATTTCTAGTCTAAAATCTGCTATATAATCAATTGCCAAAAAACTATGTTTAATGAATCAATGCAATGTAATATGAAGTGACTATTGTGGTAAAACTTGTTTTCTTAACCATGGGAAACCTCTCTTAAACCGATATGTTCCAAGAAATTTAAGCACAAATTCAGTTAAAAAAGTTCCATGTCTTTCTATGTCCAAATTCATAAATCCTAGACCTTCTGCCTTAGTAATTCCCTGAAAGTATGTTCCTGCACAAATTATTCAGTTTCCACTTTTTTGAAGATGCATCATGATATTACTAACAGAGAATGGAATGCACAAATGTGGTCTGAATTTCAAGTTTCATGATCAGTTTTTCCACCCAACCCAAATTTAAAAAATCCTGTCCTTTATGCTTTAGAAGAACTTGTAGTCCTAGTCTTCTGTGAAACATTTTGTATCCTAGAAAGAAATGGATTTCTGGACTAAATACATTTAGCCTAACTTAAGAAATCTATTATTTTAAAATTTTAAGTGAAAGAACAAGTAAGTGAATTTCATCCTGAAAGGTTACAATTTGTGTATTCGTGCTCAATTATCAAATCATTGAGGCATGCTGAAGCATTCAGCCAAAACATAGAGAAATAGTCCTCTACTTGAGAATCATTGTGTATGTAATTGAGAAATCAAACGTCCAAATATGCTGACTATAAGGGGAAATATATTTAATGGAATGCTTATCACTGATTCCTTAATTTTGTCTTCCCAAATTTCAAAAGAAATCCAGGCTTATCATGCCTTAATAGAGTGATAAGGAGGAAGAATCAAACAATTAACTAAATCAATAGGGAAGTGATAGGAAAAATAAGACAAAGAGTGCTTAAGAAATAAATCAGCTTCAATCACAGCTTCTATCAATTTTTCAAGTTAAGTGCAGTGACCCTGTAGGCCAGGCATTTTTTGTTGTTATTTTGGTCCTCCTTTGTTAACAGTGCATTTGTTCATACCTCCAATGAATTTGTAGGTTGGCCTGTCTATGAATACAGCAGACTATGAGATAGCTTAGGTTGTAGATTATGCTCACTTTGCATTTTTATAGTCCTCATTTCTAGTCTAAAATCTGCTATATAATCAATTGCCAAAAAACTATGTTTAATGAATCAATGCAATGTAATATGAGATGACTTATTGTGGGTTGAAAATTCTCTTTGTTTTCTTAAACCCATGGGAACCTAATTGGGTTAGCAAATACTCCTATTTGCTCCTTTGTCTCCCTGCTTCAGTTTTCCTTGACTGTTTGCAACTGTGTCCTTCCATGCTAAGTCACTTCAGTCATGTCCAACTCTTTGTGACCCTATGGACTGTAGTCCGCCAAGCTCCTCTGTCCATGGGATTCTCCAGGCAAGAATACTGGAGTGGTTTGCCATGCCCTCCTCCAGGGGATCTTCCGAAGCCAGAGACTGAACCCACACCTCTGGCATGTCCTGCAGTGACAAGTAGGTTCTTTACCATTAACACTACCTGGGCAGCCCTTATTTGCAGCTGCATAGCATATATTTTTAAATGACATCAATTACATAAAACATTGCAATTGCTTCTCTGGGAGTTTGATGTAAGAAATTTGCATTCTTAGCTGAATTTTAACTGGAAGAACATTCAAGTTTAATATGTTGATCAGTATTAATATTCTAATACTACAAGGAAAAAATCATTCTTGGTTCACCATCTTGCCCTTTATTTTCATTTATTCATTCATTTCTTCATTCAAAAAGCACTCAGTGGCACTCACTTATTATGCACAAAAGATAATGCTGGATGCTAGGGAAGATATACAGATGAAGAAGAAAAACAGTATTTAAGAACATTCAATCTACCAAGTTTATCTGGTCTATGTTTGCAAAAGCATCTTTATCACAGAACATATGGTAGAAATGCAAAGATAATAAACCAGTGCTTCTAGTCTTTTGAAGATCAGGAGTGCCTGTAAGAGTATGAGGAAAGCTAATGACTTTCTCATCATAAATCAGCTTCAATCACAGCTTCTATCAATTTTTCAAGTTAAGTGCAGTGACCCTGTAGGCCAGGCATTTTTTGTTGTTATTTTGGTCCTCCTTTGTTAACAGTGCATTTGTTCATACCTCCAATGAATTTGTAGGTTGGCCTGTCTATGAATACAGCAGACTATGAGATAGCTTAGGTTGTAGATTATGCTCACTTTGCATTTTTATAGTCCTCATTTCTAGTCTAAAATCTGCTATATAATCAATTGCCAAAAAACTATGTTTAATGAATCAATGCAATGTAATATGAGATGACTTATTGTGGGTTGAAAATTCTCTTTGTTTTCTTAAACCCATGGGAACCTAATTGGGTTAGCAAATACTCCTATTTGCTCCTTTGTCTCCCTGCTTCAGTTTTCCTTGACTGTTTGCAACTGTGTCCTTCCATGCTAAGTCACTTCAGTCATGTCCAACTCTTTGTGACCCTATGGACTGTAGTCCGCCAAGCTCCTCTGTCCATGGGATTCTCCAGGCAAGAATACTGGAGTGGTTTGCCATGCCCTCCTCCAGGGGATCTTCCGAAGCCAGAGACTGAACCCACACCTCTGGCATGTCCTGCAGTGACAAGTAGGTTCTTTACCATTAACACTACCTGGGCAGCCCTTATTTGCAGCTGCATAGCATATATTTTTAAATGACATCAGTTACATAAAACATTGCAATTGCTTCTCTGGGAGTTTGATGTAAGAAATTTGCATTCTTAGCTGAATTTTAACTGGAAGAACATTCAAGTTTAATATGTTGATCAGTATTAATATTCTAATACTACAAGGAAAAAATCATTCTTGGTTCACCATCTTGCCCTTTATTTTCATTTATTCATTCATTTCTTCATTCAAAAAGCACTCAGTGGCACTCACTTATTATGCACAAAAGATAATGCTGGATGCTAGGGAAGATATACAGATGAAGAAGAAAAACAGTATTTAAGAACATTCAATCTACCAAGTTTATCTGGTCTATGTTTGCAAAAGCATCTTTATCACAGAACATATGGTAGAAATGCAAAGATAATAAACCAGTGCTTCTAGTCTTTTCAAGATCAGGAGTGCCTGTAAGAGTATGAGGAAAGCTAATGACTTTCTCATCATAACTGTATATATAAGAATAATAAAGTTATTTGTATTATTTCATATAGTTTAGAGAAAAATTAAAGTTTACCCAGGGTTGAAGATTAAGAAAAATCTTCTAATTTGGTTTGAAACATTTATTTTAAAAATAAAAAGGGGTAATCAGAAAAGAAAAAGTATATTTTCACAGCTCATCACTGTAAACTTTAATGTCTTTCACTTAATGGAAACTTTTATCCATTCATCTTTAGAGAGTTTCTCCTTCTTCTCTCGCATTATACTTAAAACAAACATCACTTCTATCTTTGTCTGACATCCTATGTCCTGATGATAGTCTCCAAACATTCTAACATTGGTTGTCTTTTTCAAGCTTGCATAACTACTAATCCGAATAATGTTAACCTCAAGTAAAATCGCATTTCTCTAGGTAATCAACTACTGCTACCACCTGAAATAATGAGTTGTTGAAAACCTAGGCATTGGTTTCCATTATTGTATCAAATATTCATAGGTAACTTAATTTTTTAAGAAGATCACTATGCACAGATCTATTTTTAAATGTCCAAATTAGACAAAATTGCTTTATGTATTATAAATAGAAAATACACATTAATTCTGAAAGTTATTTAAAAATTAAGATAAAAATCTTCTATCATTAGATTTAGAGATTTCTAATAAGTTTCTCCCAAAGCTTAGATATTTTTAATAGGGCATATTTTGATCTTGAGATTTTCACGTTCAGCGCACATACATTGCAATTAAGATAACAGCATGAAGAAATATTGTTAGCTGTTAATGTCATGTGTGACAGTAATATGAAGTTAATTGATATATGAATTACAAAATTATACTGCAGGTTATTGCTTGAAGGCCTAATGTTGAGCCCCAGCTTCCATCAGGTGACAACTTTAATTTCTGCTGGTGTTGCTCACTTTATCTGTAGCAGCTGCTTGCTTCTTCCTGGTTAGAGCAAGGATTTAAAAAAATAAAACACTGTGAGGTCTTTGGGAAAAGGAGAAAAAATAGAACAGAAAAAATGTATTTTATTTATAGAAATGCATTTATCATAGATGTACTCAGATTTTCTCATGTTTATGTGAGGGAGAAGTTCAATACTTTTTAATATGAAATTTAATAATGAATCTATATAAGCATTTCCATAGTTTTAAATACTTTTAAGTATTTTTAATGCTGTAAGTACATCATGATAAATGATACATTATAACAATAAAATTTTGAAGAATAATAGCTGTAGTATTGGACTTACCCCTTTATAATCATCTCAATTCAAGATGCTTCAAGAATAAGGCATTCTAGTTTCCCAAAAGGTAATTTAATGCAGTGGGTTCTATCTCTAAATAT
Organism: Tragulus kanchil; assembly: GCA_022376925.1. Classification (NCBI taxonomy): domain Eukaryota; kingdom Metazoa; phylum Chordata; class Mammalia; order Artiodactyla; family Tragulidae; genus Tragulus; species Tragulus kanchil. Next base: position 37,779,992 of record JAIOJX010000026.1, read on the forward strand.
GCAAACATTCATTAGGCAAATGTTCACCACATAAATAAGATTTGTTTCATTTTGTTATATTTATCCTGAAGGGTACCATATCAAGCCAATTTTCATCCATTATTTTGATTTCTCTATTATCTGTATTAAAATATATTCATATACTGACACTTGTATCTCTATTAAAATATATTCATATTTTTACTCTAAATAGACTGAGTCTAACATCACCTAAGGAATGAACACATATTCATATATACATATGTATGTATGTTGTTGTTGTCAAATGCTTTAAATGTCCTCTCTTATATGTGACACTTCCTACCAAATTATAGCTATATAAATATAATTTTTAAATATGAGAATAATACAATAATTTTTGGTTTTGTTTTAAATATATCACAATATCTCTAATACTATAATAAGTATGATTCTAAAATCATTTTATTTAATTGAAATATTATGGTAAATGAAGTGAATTAAAATGGTTATTCATGGAACTGAACAAAGAGACTTTCTTCTCTGTTTAGTAAGTCTATTTTATACTGCTTAATGGCTCGGATATCTTTTGTTGTAGTTGTTCTATAGACAAATATTTACTTCACTTACTTGTACCTTTTATTGTGATTACTTTATAGAAATTTTTTTTTTCCAATTATGTTTGGAATATTATGTTTCCAATATTTTTCCAAAGGTATTTTTTCCAAAGACGTTCAAACAGTCTCCCATTTAGGGAAGCATCTTTCATTTGGTTGAATACTTTTTATTAGAATCCATGGGAATTTTATAGATGGACATTTGAGAAAGTTTTTTTGTGGGTACTGTAGTTGAGAGGCAAAAAGAATTCATTTAGACAGATTTATATGATTCACCAGTGATAACACAGCTTTGTTTACTGCATGGCTGACTCACACAATATTTCCATTAAGAAATAGAAAAAGATGATATTTTAGATTCATAGAGGCCATCTAGTTTAGGAGCATCCAAGTACTTGTGTTTCTCACCAGATTAGTCTATTTATAAAATTCCCGATTTTCTCCTGTCCCCATCTAATGTGTATATTGCTTAAACCTCACATGTAGACAGTTAGATATAGAAGGTATTTGTCACTGGATTAGAGAAATAGCATGCAGAGTGGTGTCCTTATTCAAAACGATAGCCAGACTAATATTTTTTAAGGTATTAAAAAGAAAGTACTTTTGTATCAGAATCCTTTGCAAAGGAATTGAAGAGAATCCATTCCACAAAACAGAACAAATGTTAATAAATCTGTTATCCTTTCTCCAACAATTTCCACAGAGTGGCATTTACTCAAAACTGTTTCCGATTCCTACATTCCATTCTCCTACTACCAAACTTTGTTTTTGCCATCCTTCATTCAGCTTCTCAATCTATTCTAACCTTCATATAGTAGCTTTCCTATAGCCAATCAATTTTGCTATTTTTCATTTTTTCAGATCTTCAAATCTAGCTATTTTCATGTAGAACAAAAAAGACAGGAACAGAGTATGATAAACAGAAACTCTTGGACAGATGAAAAGGGTGAGGCATCAATGAACACTGGAGAGTGGTATAGTAGTATTTTTGTCCCAAGGAAATGTTCATTGTCTACAAAAATCTGCAAACAGAAAATCTACAAGTGTTTATAGTTAGGATTTATGCATCAGCTTCTATATTTACAGTCTTTGGCACTGTTGATCCTTTATTGTTCAGTTGCTCAGTCATATCCAATTCTTTACAACCACATGGACTGCAGCACATCAGGCTTCCCTGTCCTTCATTATCTGGAGTTTGTTCACACTCATGTCCATTGAGTCGACGATGCCATCCAACCATCTCATTTTGTCACCTGCTTCTTCTCCTGGCCTCAAACTTTACCAGAATCAAGATCATTTCCAATGAGTTGACTCTTCACATCAAGTGGCCAAAGTATTGGAACTTCAGTCCACTGGAGAAGGAAATGGCAAACCACTTCAGATCTTGCCTTGAAAAAGCCATGATCAGGATCAAAAGCAAAAAAATTGACCCTTCTATTAGATATTATTCTTTTAATTCCTAAAAATGACCAAATAATTTAAGGTAAACTAAAGATGCGAAGCAAATAAATATAGGAGTCAAATATAAACATAAACCCTCTGATACCATAAGGTTCATGCCAAGCAGAGTCAACCAATATTAACATTCTTCAAGGGATGATATGAATAATAATATATTTACCATTATGATAATGGTATACTTTGATGGAAAAACTCAGTAATTCTCACAGTTATGTAAAAGGAAGAGAAATTAATGAGGAGGAAATAAATATTTTGGTAGGAGTCAGCCCAATAGGGCAATAATATAGTTCAAAATATAGCTCACAGGTGGAGTTTACTGAACTTTATCTGAGAAATATTAATTAAACTGAATGATCAAATGTCATCAATGAATCAAAAAGCAAATTTTAATGCCATTTTATAGCTGTCTCTTTCTAGAAATACTTTGAACAGGAGCTGTTTCTACTTTTACCTCTCATTTCAAACCCAATAGCCTCCATTTCTCCTTTAGTCTACAAAGAAGACAATTCATCAAATATGGTATCTTTCAATTTTCTCCACTCAAGCATTATGTTTAATCATACTTTGAAGTCTTATCTAGAAATCATTTTTGCTTTGAAAAAAGATCTGTTACAAATTATCCTTTCAATGATTTTATCTGAGACTTTTCACTTACTAACTCCATCATGATCTTCCCTTTAAAGTATCTATTAATCTTTACATATCCTTGGCTTTATTTCCTCAATTTATATTTTTCGACATTTTTATCTTCATTGGAAAACACCAAACAGGATAAATAGACACCTACCACTCCACTCCAAGTTCAGCTCTTATTTTTTCATTCATCTGCTGTTTTCTCCTTTATTCTGAAAATATCACTCTGCCACTGCTTTATCATTGTAACCTACTCAGGCTACTATATATAAGATTTTTCTTGTGTTCTTTGTCAAAGTCATTTCAAAGTTTTTCAGTTACTTCCTTTCTAATTGTGCAGTCTTCTCTCATTCCAGTCTTCTCCATGAACCTGGACGCTATGATCTAGCACATCCTTCTGTCTTTATCTTAGATTCACATTTACAGCAGTTTATAGACAATTTTCCCCAAATTTCATATTATTCCCTTCAATCTCAAATTCCTGAAACATGTTTCTCACTGGTTGTTTTCGCCTATCTATTTCATGTAGTGGTGCAACCACTCATAAATAATTTAAAAGGAAAAGTCAAATAAATATAGGAGTCAAATATAAACATAAACCCTCTGATACCATAAGGTTCATGCCAAGCAGAGTCAACCAATATTAACATTCTTCAAGGGATGATATGAATAATAATATATTTACCATTATGATAATGGTATACTTTGATGGAAAAACTCAGTAATTCTCACAGTTATGTAAAAGGAAGAGAAATTAATGAGGAGGAAATAAATATTTTGGTAGGAGTCAGCCCAATAGGGCAATAATATAGTTCAAAATATAGCTCACAGGTGGAGTTTACTGAACTTTATCTGAGAAATATTAATTAAACTGAATGATCAAATGTCATCAATGAATCAAAAAGCAAATTTTAATGCCATTTTATAGCTGTCTCTTTCTAGAAATACTTTGAACAGGAGCTGTTTCTACTTTTACCTCTCATTTCAAACCCAATAGCCTCCATTTCTCCTTTAGTCTACAAAGAAGACAATTCATCAAATATGGTATCTTTCAATTTTCTCCACTCAAGCATTATGTTTAATCATACTTTGAAGTCTTATCTAGAAATCATTTTTGCTTTGAAAAAAGATCTGTTACAAATTATCCTTTCAATGATTTTATCTGAGACTTTTTCACTTACTAACTCCATCATGATCTTCCCTTTAAAGTATCTATTAATCTTTACATATCCTTGGCTTTATTTCCTCAATTTATATTTTTCGACATTTTTATCTTCATTGGAAAACACCAAACAGGATAAATAGACACCTACCACTCCACTCCAAGTTCAGCTCTTATTTTTTCATTCATCTGCTGTTTTCTCCTTTATTCTGAAAATATCACTCTGCCACTGCTTTATCATTGTAACCTACTCAGGCTACTATATATAAGATTTTTCTTGTGTTCTTTGTCAAAGTCATTTCAAAGTTTTTCAGTTACTTCCTTTCTAATTGTGCAGTCTTCTCTCATTCCAGTCTTCTCCATGAACCTGGACGCTATGATCTAGCACATCCTTCTGTCTTTATCTTAGATTCACATTTACAGCAGTTTATAGACAATTTTCCCCAAATTTCATATTATTCCCTTCAATCTCAAATTCCTGAAACATGTTTCTCACTGGTTGTTTTCGCCTATCTATTTCATGTAGTGGTGCAACCACTCAGGTGAACCAGGTACACCTCCATTTCCTGCAGTTTTTTCACACATCCATTTGTTGCCATCCATTTCACCTATGGCATGGCCATTTTATTTCCATCTTTCTTTTTCTTATTATATAAATTTAGGCCCTTTTTGCTATATGCCTAAGAAGGTATTGTGAAAGTGTTAGTTGCTCACTCATCCGCTCTTTGTGACTCCACAGACTCTAGCCCTCCAGGCTCCTCTGTCTGTGGCATTTTCCAGGCAAGAATACTAGAGTTGATAGCCATTCCCTTCTCCAGGAAATCTTCCCAACCCAGGGATCACACCTGGGTCTTGTGCAGTGCAAAGTGTAATACCGTGTTAATTAATTTGCCTACTTTAAGACTTTCTGTTTCCAAGTCATTCACTGAATTGCTGACAGAGTTCTCCTTTTGTCACATAATGAGATGCTTCTTCTTTAAAACAACGTTTAAAACATTCTTTAAATTATTCAGTGCTATCTCGCTAATAAAGAAGAACAGGTATATAAGCATGTTATTCTTAATAATATGCCTATTATTTGAATTATATGTTTTTTTCTGGAAATGCCTTTCTTTACCTAAACCTCTTCAAGTGATAAATTTTACCTCTTTCATTATTCCCTTCTATGCCTCCGAAATCCATCTCTATCCTTCAAGCCCAGATGAAAGATTTTCTCGACCATTTTTTTTTTTATTTTGTTCCAATTTTTATCTTCATTGGAAAACACCAAACAGGATAAATAGACACCTACCACTCCACTCCAAGTTCAGCTCTTATTTTTTCATTCATCTGCTGTTTTCTCCTTTATTCTGAAAATATCACTCTGCCACTGCTTTATCATTGTAACCTACTCAGGCTACTATATATAAGATTTTTCTTGTGTTCTTTGTCAAAGTCATTTCAAAGTTTTTCAGTTACTTCCTTTCTAATTGTGCAGTCTTCTCTCATTCCAGTCTTCTCCATGAACCTGGACGCTATGATCTAGCACATCCTTCTGTCTTTATCTTAGATTCACATTTACAGCAGTTTATAGACAATTTTCCCCAAATTTCATATTATTCCCTTCAATCTCAAATTCCTGAAACATGTTTCTCACTGGTTGTTTTCGCCTATCTATTTCATGTAGTGGTGCAACCACTCAGGTGAACCAGGTACACCTCCATTTCCTGCAGTTTTTTCACACATCCATTTGTTGCCATCCATTTCACCTATGGCATGGCCATTTTATTTCCATCTTTCTTTTTCTTATTATATAAATTTAGGCCCTTTTTGCTATATGCCTAAGAAGGTATTGTGAAAGTGTTAGTTGCTCACTCATCCGCTCTTTGTGACTCCACAGACTCTAGCCCTCCAGGCTCCTCTGTCTGTGGCATTTTCCAGGCAAGAATACTAGAGTTGATAGCCATTCCCTTCTCCAGGAAATCTTCCCAACCCAGGGATCACACCTGGGTCTTGTGCAGTGCAAAGTGTAATACCGTGTTAATTAATTTGCCTACTTTAAGACTTTCTGTTTCCAAGTCATTCACTGAATTGCTGACAGAGTTCTCCTTTTGTCACATAATGAGATGCTTCTTCTTTAAAACAACGTTTAAAACATTCTTTAAATTATTCAGTGCTATCTCGCTAATAAAGAAGAACAGGTATATAAGCATGTTATTCTTAATAATATGCCTATTATTTGAATTATATGTTTTTTTCTGGAAATGCCTTTCTTTACCTAAACCTCTTCAAGTGATAAATTTTACCTCTTTCATTATTCCCTTCTATGCCTCCGAAATCCATCTCTATCCTTCAAGCCCAGATGAAAGATTTTCTCATCGACCATTTTTTTTTTTTAATTTTGTTCCAATTTTCCCTACTCCTGAAAAGAAGGGAAGGGTACTTCCTTCTCTATCCCTTTAGCCCTTTGCATGCACATCTGTTGTAAAAAACTTCATCAACTTATTCAGCTATTATTTATTGGGTGCTTGTCATGTGCTAGGTGTTAGAGGTATGGCAGTGTCATTTTCTGGTCAAATGACTTACTCTAGAAATGTCCATTGCCATTTCTAGTTTATGGTTAATTTTATTGCTAAATTGTTATTGTTTCAAGGGTTTTCAGGTTTGTATGAAACTAGGGCAGAATGTGACTCCAAAAGATTATACCAATATTGTTAATTGAAAATACTATTTTTCTTTCTGCAACTATTATACTCTGAAATATATTGAATGAGTCTTTTTCCTGTAATATTCATATTACCTTTAAATTACTTTATCTTGAGGCCCCAAAGTACATTGTATTACCTTAATTTTCTACAATAATAGTGAATATGCTATAATAAAAAGCAGACATAAAACTAATAGCACAGTCTAAGTCAGACAAGCTTTTTGTTCTCCTATATGTAATTGGTCTGGATGAAACACAAGCTGGATTCAAGATTGCCAGGAGAAATATCAATGACCTCAGGTATGCAGATGACATCACCCTTATGGGAGAAAGGGAAGAGGAACTAAAGAGCCTCTTGATGAAAGTGAAAGAGGAGAGTAAAAAAGGGGGCCTAAAACTCAACATTAAAAAATGAAGATCATGGCATCTGGTCCCATCACTTCATGGCAAATCAATGGACAAACAATGGAAACAATTTGGAAAGAATTTATTTTCTTGGGCTCCAAAATCACTGAAGATGCTGATTTCAGCCATGAAATTAAAAGACACCCTTTTGCCCCTTGAGAAGTTTAAAAAATTTTTTTAAAATTCAGTGCTATCTCGCTAATAAAGAAGAACAGGTATATAAGCATGTTATTCTTAATAATATGCCTATTATTTGAATTATATGTTTTTTTCTGGAAATGCCTTTCTTTACCTAAACCTCTTCAAGTGATAAATTTTACCTCTTTCATTATTCCCTTCTATGCCTCCGAAATCCATCTCTATCCTTCAAGCCCAGATGAAAGATTTTCTCATCGACCATTTTTTTTTTTAATTTTGTTCCAATTTTCCCTACTCCTGAAAAGAAGGGAAGGGTACTTCCTTCTCTATCCCTTTAGCCCTTTGCATGCACATCTGTTGTAAAAAACTTCATCAACTTATTCAGCTATTATTTATTGGGTGCTTGTCATGTGCTAGGTGTTAGAGGTATGGCAGTGTCATTTTCTGGTCAAATGACTTACTCTAGAAATGTCCATTGCCATTTCTAGTTTATGGTTAATTTTATTGCTAAATTGTTATTGTTTCAAGGGTTTTCAGGTTTGTATGAAACTAGGGCAGAATGTGACTCCAAAAGATTATACCAATATTGTTAATTGAAAATACTATTTTTCTTTCTGCAACTATTATACTCTGAAATATATTGAATGAGTCTTTTTCCTGTAATATTCATATTACCTTTAAATTACTTTATCTTGAGGCCCCAAAGTACATTGTATTACCTTAATTTTCTACAATAATAGTGAATATGCTATAATAAAAAGCAGACATAAAACTAATAGCACAGTCTAAGTCAGACAAGCTTTTTGTTCTCCTATATGTAATTGGTCTGGATGAAACACAAGCTGGATTCAAGATTGCCAGGAGAAATATCAATGACCTCAGGTATGCAGATGACATCACCCTTATGGGAGAAAGGGAAGAGGAACTAAAGAGCCTCTTGATGAAAGTGAAAGAGGAGAGTAAAAAAGGGGGCCTAAAACTCAACATTAAAAAATGAAGATCATGGCATCTGGTCCCATCACTTCATGGCAAATCAATGGACAAACAATGGAAACAATTTGGAAAGAATTTATTTTCTTGGGCTCCAAAATCACTGAAGATGCTGATTTCAGCCATGAAATTAAAAGACACTTGCCCCTTGGAAGAAGAGTTATGACAAACCTAGACAGCATATTTAAAAGCAGAGACATCATTTTGCCAACAAAAGTCTGTATAGTCAAAGATATGGTTTTCTCAGTAGTCATGTATGGATGTGAGAGTTGGACCATAATGTAGGTTGAGCACCGAAGAATCAATGTCTTTGAACTGTGTTGTTGGAGAAGACTCTTGAGAGTCCCTTGGACTGCAAGGAGATCAAACCAGTCAATCATAAAGGAAATCAATCCTGAATATTTATTGGAAGGACTGATGCCGAAGCTGAAGCTCCAACATTTTAGTCACCTGATGCAAAGGGACGACTCACTGGAAAAGACTCTGATGTTGGAAAAAATAGAAGGCAGAAGGATAAGGGGATGACAGAGGATGGAGATGGTTGGATAGTATCATTGAATCAATGGACATGAGTTTAAGCAACCTCTGGGAGATGGTAAAGTACAGGGAAGCCTTCATGCTGCAGTCTGTGGGGTTGCAAAGTGTTAGACATGACTGAGCAACTGAACTGACTGAAATTTAAGCATAGAGGCAGTGTCCTAAAGGTAAGCTTTATAATTTATCAACAACTAGAGACTTTTTTAAAAGGACAAAATACTATTGCAAGATTGAATACAGAGAAAGGAATTACATAATTATTAGATTTTTATTGCTTAATTTACTGAGAAGAACCACTTTATTTAACAGTAATTACATAAGAAAAATAAGCAAAAAGCTTTATTTTTAAACCTATGATTTTAGATATCTTAGTTTGTGCCTCTTGCTTTTTCTTCAGAATGTCCAGGGATTTTTTTGTTTGTTTGTTTTTTGTGTTTTTTTTTTTCCTTAGGGAAATTGTATTGCTTATATTCAAAAAAACATTTCTTGGAAAATTAAGTGCATAGAAATTGTGGGAGAACTTTAAGATAATGTGAAATAGTAGCATTTTTTTTTTAATTTTTAAATTTATTTTTATTCTTTATTTTAAGGGTTTTACAGAGTTTTGTTGTTCACATACATGTATGTTCCCAGATCAGTCATATGCATATCCATGGTCCGCACCCACCCAGATCCCCCCATCCCACCCCTCCAGACCTTTGCCCCAAGCCATTGTAAGCACTCCTATTCCCTTAGCACTGTGACACTAGCTATCTTTTCCACACATAACACTATAGGTTTCCTTGTTACTTCCTCCATGCTTCCCCCTCCCTATTTATTCACCACGATGTCCCTATGTCTATGCTCTGTCTTTTTTTTTTTTTTTCATGAGTTCCCTGTGTATGATACCAAGACCGTCCTACTAGATTCCATATATGTGTGTTAGTATACTGTATTTGTCTTTCTCTTTTTGACTTACTTCACTTTTTATGATAGGTTCTAGAGCCAGCCACTTCATTAGGATTGTGTCTTCTGCATTTCTTTTAACAGCTGAGTAGTATTCCATTGTATATATGTACCAGAGCTTCTGGATCCATTCATTCGTCGATGGACATCTAGGTTGCTTCCATGTTTTGGCTATTGTATAGAGAGCTGCAATGAACATTGGGGTACAGGTGCTTCTTTCAGTTTTGATTTCATCAGGATATAAGCCTAAGAGTGGGATTGCTGGGTCATAGGGTGCTTCTATTTTTAGTTTTTTAAGAAATCTCCAGACTGTCTTCCATAGAGGCTGTATCAATTTACATTCCCACCAGCAATGCAAGAGGGTTCCCTTTTCTCCGCACCCTCTCCAGCATTTATTGTCTGCAGATTTCTTGAAGATGGCCATTCTGACGGGTGTGAGGTGATATCTCATTGTAGTTTTAATTTGCATTTCTCTAATAATAAGCGAGGTTGAGCATCGTTTCACGTGCTATTGGGCCATCTGTATGTCCTCTTTGGAGAGACGTCTCTTTAGGTCTTTTTTCCATTTTTTGATTGGGTTGTTCGTTTTCCCTGTGCTGAGTTGTCTGAGTTGCTTGTAGATTTTGGAGATTAATTCTTTGTCTGTTGTTTCATTTGCTATGATTTTCTCCCACTCTGTGGGCTGTCTGTTGAGCTTTTTTGTAATTTCTTTAGATGTACAAAAGCTTTTAAGTTTCATGAAGTCCCATATGTTCATTTTTCTTTTCAGTTCTGCTATTTTAGTTGGTGGGTCAGAGAAGATCTTGCTTTGATTGATGTCCTTGAGGGTTTTGCCTATATTCCTCTAAGAGTTTGATGGTTTCTGGTCTTACATTTAGGTCTTTAATCCATTTTGAGTTGATCTTAGTGTATGGTGTCAGGGAATGTTCCAATTTCATTTTTTTGCATGTAGCTGTCCAATTCTCCCAGCACCACTTGTTGAAGAGGCTGTCTTTGTCCCATTTTATAGTTTCTCCTCCTTTATCAAAAATAAGGTACCCATAGGTGCGTGGGTTTATCTCTGGGTTCTCTATCTTGTTCCATTGGTCTATAGTTCTGTTTTTATGCCAGTACCATACTGTCTTGAGGACTGTTGCTTTGTAGTAGAGTCTGAAGTTAGGGAGGCTGATCCCTCCAGCTCCGTTCTTCTTTCTCAGGATTGCTTTGGCTATTCGAGGTCTTTTGTGTTTCCATATGAACTGTGTGATCCTTTGGTCTAGTTCTGTGAAAAATGTCAATGGAAGTTGAATAGGTATTGCATTGAATCTGTAGATGATATTTGGTAGTATGGTCATTTTCACAATATTGATTCTTCCGACCCAGGAACATGGAATATCTCTCCATTTGTTTAAGTCTTCTTTAATTTCTTTCATGAGTGTCTTGTAATTTTCTGTGTATGATTCTTTTGTTTCTTTGGGTAGGTTTATTCCTAGATATTTGATTCTTTTGGTTGCAATGGTGAAGGGGACTGCCTCTTTGATTTCATTTTCTGATTTTTCATTGTTTGTGTATAGGAATGCCAGTGATATCTATGTGTTGACTTTGTATCCTGCGACTTTGATGAATTCGTTGATTAGCTCTAGTAGCTTTGTAATAGAGTCTTTGGGATTTTCTATGTATAATATCATGTCATCTGCAAAAAGAGAGAGCTTGACTTCTTCCTTTCCAATCTGGATTCCTTTGATTTCTTTCTCTTCTCTTATTGCTGTTGCTAGAACTTCCAGGACTATGTTGAATAGTAGTGGTGAAAGTGGACACCCCTGTCTTGTTCCTGATCTTAGAGGGAATGCTTTCAGTTTTTCTCCGTTGAGGACAATGTTCGCTGTGGGCTTCTCATAGATGGCTTTCACTATGTTGAGATAGGTTCCTTCTATGCCCATTTTCTGAAGAGTTTTTATCATGAATGGGTGTTGTACTTTGTCGAAGGCTTTTTCTGCATCTATTGAAATGATCATGTGATTTTTGTCTCTCAGTTTGTTAATATGGTGTATCACATTGATTGATTTGCGGATGATAAAGAAGCCTTGCATGCCTGGGATGAACCCGACTTGATTATGATGTATGAGTTTTTTGATGTGTCGTTGAATTCTGTTTGCTAGGATTTTGTTGAGGACCTTGGCATCTAAGTTCATCAGAGAAATCGGTCTGTAATTTTCCTTTTTTGTGTTGTCTTTGCCTGGTTTGGGTATCAGGGTGATGGTGGCCTCGTAGAATGTGTTTGGAAGTTTTCCTTCCTGTGCAATTTTTTGAAAGAGTTTTAGAAGGACAGGCATTAGGTCTTCTTTAAATGTTTGGTAGAATTCGGCTGTGAAGCCATCTGGTCCTGGGCTTTTATTTTTGGGTAGATTTTTAATCACAGATTCGATTTCTGAGCTTGTGATTGGGTTGTTCAAAGTTTCTGTTTCTTCCTGGCTCAGCCTTGGGAGATTAATCTTCCCCAAGAAACTGTCCATTTCTTCCAGGTTGTCCAGTTTGTTGCCATAGATTTGCTCATAATAGTCTCTTAGAATCCTTTGGATTTCTGCATTATCTGTTGTAATCTCTCCTTTTTCGTTTTTGATTTTGTTGATCTGGTTCTTCTCCCTCTTTTTCTTGATAAGTCTCGCCAGAGGCTTATCGATTTTGTTTACCTTTTCAAAGAACCATCTTTTTGTTTTATTTATTTGAACTATAGTTTCTTTCATTTCTTTCTGATTTATTTCTGCTCTAGTCTTTATAATTTCACGTCTTCTGCTGGCTTTGGGATGTTTCTGTTCTTCTTTTTCCAATTGTTTTAAGCGGAGGGTTAGGTCATCTGCTTCATATTTTCCTAGTTTCTTGAGGTGGGATTGTATTGCTATATATTTCCCCCTTACGACTGCTTTTGCAGTGTCCCATAAGTTTTGCACGGTCGTATATTCATTGTCATTTTCTTCTAGGAATTTTTTAATTTCTTCTTTGATTTCCTCAGTGATCAGTTGGTTTTTTAGGTAAGTGTTGTTTAATCGCCATGTGTTTGTATTTTTAGTGATTTTTTTCCTGTGGTTGATCTCTAGTCTCATTGCATTGTGGTCTGAGAAGATGGTTGATATAATTTCAGTTTTCTTGAATTGACTGAGGTTAGATTTGTGGCCCAAGATGTGGTCTATCTTGGAGAATGTTCCGTGAGCACTTGAGAAGAAAGTGTATTCTTCTGCTTTTGGATGGAACGTCCTAAAGATATCGATGAGGTCCATCTTTTCTAATGTGGCATTTAAGGCTTGTGTTTCTTTATTAATTTTCTGTTTAGATGATCTATCCATTGGTGTGAGAGGAGTGTTAAAGTCTCCTACTATTATTGTGTTATTATTGATTTCTTCTTTTAAGTCTGAAAGTATCTGTCTTATGTATTGAGGTGCCCCTGCGTTGGGTGCGTAGATGTTCATGACTGTTATGTCTTCCTCTTGGATGGATCCCTTAATCATGATGTAATGACCTGCCTTGTCTCTTAGAATCTTCTTTACTTTAAAATCTATTTTGTCTGATATGAGGATTGCCACACCAGCTTTCTTTTGATTTCCATTTGCATGGGATATCTTTTTCCAGCCTTTCACTTTCAGTCTATGAATGTCTCTAGGTCTGAAGTGGGTCTCTTGTAAACAGCATATATATGGGTCATGTTTCTTGATCCATTCAGCCAACCTGTGTCGTTTGGTTGGAGCATTTAATCCATTTACATTCAAAGTAATTATTGATACGAATGTTCCTATTGTCATCTTCTTAGAAGTCTGGGGTTTGGTTTGTAGGACTTCTTCTATTCTTGTATTTATTGGCTATATCAGGCCCTTTAACACTTGTTGTAGGGCTGGTTGTGTGGTACAGAATTCTTTTAGTTTTTGTCTGTCTGAGAAGCTTTTGACTTCTCCATCGATTCTGAATGAGATTTTTGCTGGGTAGAGATTTTGTGGTTGCAGATTATTCTCTTTTAGCCGTTTAAATGTGTCCTGCCATTCTCTTCTGGCCTGCAGGGTTTCTGTTGAGAGATCCGCAGTTAGACGCATGGGGTTTCCTTTATATGTTATTTGTTGTTTGCTTCTAGCTGCTTTTAGTAATCTGTCTTTATATTTAGTCTGTGTTAGTTTGATTAGAATGTGCCTTGGTGTGTTTCTTCTAGGGTTTATCCTGTATGGAACTCTTTGTGCTTCTTGGACATGGCTGACTATTTCCTTTCCCATGCTGGGGAAGTTTTCTACAATAACCTCTTCAAGAATTTTTTCGTAACCTTTCTTCCCTTCTTCTTCTTCTGGGACTCCTATAATTCTAATGTTGGTGCGTTTGATATTGTCCCATAGGTCCCTGAGGCTTTCCTCAGTTCTTTTCATTCTTTCGGCTTTGTTCTGTTCCTCACCAGTTATTTCCACCAGTCTATCTTCCAGCACACTTATCCGTTCTTCAGCCTCAGATAGTCTACTGTTGAGGCCTTCTATCGTATTTTTGAGTTCAGCAATTGAGTTGGTGGTCTCTATTTGCTTATTTTTCATTTCCTGCATGTCTTTTCTCAATGCACTAATTTCCTCTAATATTCTGTTTTTGGTGTTTTGCATCCTCATTAGAATAGTTTTTCTGAATTCTCTTTCAGATAATTTGTCTATCTCCTCCTCTGTCATTTGAGGCTGTGATTCTCTAGCTTGGTCCTTCATTTGTGCAGTGTTTCTCTGTCGTTTCATCTCTAGTGTTGTATGTTCTTTGATAGTGTGGGGTCTTGGTCGGCTTCTTGGTTTGAAGTGGGTCTCTTGTAAACAGCATATATATGGGTCATGTTTCTTGATCCATTCAGCCAACCTGTGTCGTTTGGTTGGAGCATTTAATCCATTTACATTCAAAGTAATTATTGATACGAATGTTCCTATTGTCATCTTCTTAGAAGTCTGGGGTTTGGTTTGTAGGACTTCTTCTATTCTTGTATTTATTGGCTATATCAGGCCCTTTAACACTTGTTGTAGGGCTGGTTGTGTGGTACAGAATTCTTTTAGTTTTTGTCTGTCTGAGAAGCTTTTGACTTCTCCATCGATTCTGAATGAGATTTTTGCTGGGTAGAGATTTTGTGGTTGCAGATTATTCTCTTTTAGCCGTTTAAATGTGTCCTGCCATTCTCTTCTGGCCTGCAGGGTTTCTGTTGAGAGATCCGCAGTTAGACGCATGGGGTTTCCTTTATATGTTATTTGTTGTTTGCTTCTAGCTGCTTTTAGTAATCTGTCTTTATATTTAGTCTGTGTTAGTTTGATTAGAATGTGCCTTGGTGTGTTTCTTCTAGGGTTTATCCTGTATGGAACTCTTTGTGCTTCTTGGACATGGCTGACTATTTCCTTTCCCATGCTGGGGAAGTTTTCTACAATAACCTCTTCAAGAATTTTTTCGTAACCTTTCTTCCCTTCTTCTTCTTCTGGGACTCCTATAATTCTAATGTTGGTGCGTTTGATATTGTCCCATAGGTCCCTGAGGCTTTCCTCAGTTCTTTTCATTCTTTCGGCTTTGTTCTGTTCCTCACCAGTTATTTCCACCAGTCTATCTTCCAGCACACTTATCCGTTCTTCAGCCTCAGATAGTCTACTGTTGAGGCCTTCTATCGTTTTTTTGAGTTCAGCAATTGAGTTGGTGGTCTCTATTTGCTTATTTTTCATTTCCTGCATGTCTTTTCTCAATGCACTAATTTCCTCTAATATTCTGTTTTTGGTGTTTTGCATCCTCATTAGAATAGTTTTTCTGAATTCTCTTTCAGATAATTTGTCTATCTCCTCCTCTGTCATTTGAGGCTGTGATTCTCTAGCTTGGTCCTTCATTTGTGCAGTGTTTCTCTGTCGTTTCATCTCTAGTGTTGTATGTTCTTTGATAGTGTGGGGTCTTGGAATCAGGGCTTCTAGTTCGAGGATCCTTGGTTTGATGATTGGTCAGGAGATGTAGGCTCTATGCCTGGTTTGCTATAGTGTTCTGTGATATTAGTTCAAATACTAGCAACTGAGGGGCAAGAGGTGTGTCCCTAATGGGTGACAGTCATAAAAGCATGCAGATGTTTTCTAACCTAGTCATAAGATATATATACATACACAGCAATAACCACATCTAACCAGTTTTACAGTGATAAAGCATAGGAAATTTTCCTGGCAAACGACACAATCAAAGATGGTACTTGCCCATTAAGCTCTGAGTTAATTAGAATAGTGCCTGGAAAAATAGATCTTGGGTAGGGTTCTGGCTTGGACTATTTCGTCATTGAAAGCAATTTTTAACTAAGACATGTGTTGGGAGTGAGAAGGTGGAAAATGTATGGGTAATGAGAAGGAATAGATTCAACTTGGAAGGATTTTATAGGGTTATGTAGCCAAGATTAGTGTGTTGTTTTGTTTAGTGCAGCTGGGAGAGAATAGTGGAGACAGGAAGGTCGGAAATATTTATCTAGGGGGTAGTGGTATATAGGAGAAAGTTTTAGATTTAGAACATAGAGGGAGGAAGGAGTGGGAAAGAGGAAAGAAAATTGGAAGTTCAAGAATTAAAATTAAAAAAAAAATTAATAATAAAAAAATTAATAATTAAAAATCAAAAATTTAAAAATTACAAAAAAAAAAAAAAAACGAGGAGAAACTTAATAAGAAGAGATCAAAGAGAGAGAGAGAGAGAAAAAAAAAACAAAAAACAAACCCAGGGCTTCCCCTGGTGGTCCAGTGGGTAAGGACACCGCCTTGCAGTGCAAGGGGCGCGGTTCGAGCCCTGGCCTGGGAAGATCTCACGTGCCGCGGAGCAGCTGGACTGATGTGTCCAATTACCGAGCCAGAGCTCTGGAGCGCATGCGCCCAGAACCGGCGCTCTGCCAGGAAAGACGCCACCGCGATGGGAGGCCCACGGGAGCCAAAGAACAAAGAGGATGAACATAGAGAAACGAAAGACCAATAGAAGTGGCCCGCTTACTCCCCTCCTTCCCCAACCCGACCCCCGCCCAAAATAAATAAATAAATAAATCTTAAAAAAAAAAAAAAAAAAAAAACCAAACCTGACCAATTAAACGAATGAGTAGAACCGTCCACAACAGATAAACAAAAAAGCTAAATACTGTCCCTGGTTTTTATCCTCTCATCTGTCTGGAAGCCAGTCTGCTCTCGATGGTGTTGTCTTGATGATGCAGCCTTTTCCTTATGGCACCGGTCTGCAAGCTCACATGCTGGCGGGGACGGCGGGCTGATCTCTGTCCGTTGGGCGGGGGACCATGGTGCGCTCGCCGTCCGGGGTTGGGCGGGGGTGCGGGCTGATCCCAGTCCGTCGTCGGGCGGGGGACAGTGGTGCGCGCGCAATCCCGTGTTGGGTGGGGGCGTCCTGGCTCTGCAGCGCACCTGCAGGTAGCCTGTGATACCTGCCCTTCTCCCGGCTTCCGCCGCTGCGGGTGCAGCTATGGGGGTGCAGGGGTTCTTTCGCCACTGGCGCGTGCACTGCCGGTTGCACCTCCAAGTCCCAAAGGTAGGCACAAGTCTCCCCGTCCCGCTCGAGCCCGGTCCCTGGTCAGCAATCTGCGGGCGACTTCCCCTTCAGCCAGTCCCCTCTAGGAGTGTTTGAACTCACCCGGTGCCAGGCGGAAAGTCGCAATTTTCGCCCGGCGGCCAAGCGCTGCGTTCCTCACACTGGGCGCTCTCCCGTCTCGTTCAGTCCGGCCTGAGATCGCCAGGCAGCAAGCGCGTTCTGCTCGGCCCTGCTGTATCCTATCTTCGCAGTGTCTTAATTTCTGCTAGCGATCCGGGCGGATTCTTGGAGTTTTCACACTGAGCGCTGCCCTTTCTCCCCCGAGGCTCTGCTTAGGCCCCCTTTTAGGGCACTTGCTGGCGCGCTCTCCATCGGTGCGGTCCGGTGTGGGGTTAGGACAGAGGATTCTTAGAACCCTAGCTCCGGGAAATTTCTGGCTATTCACTCTTCTATTCTCGCGGACCTGTGGAATTCTTCTGTCGTCTAGCGGCTGGTTTGTTGGTGGTGGTTCTTTTCTTGATTAGTTCTGGTGATTCTGTTGGGGAGCTGGTGAAATCTTCCCCTCATTCCTCCGCCATCTTGGCTCCTCCTCCCTGTGAAATAGTAGCATTTTTTTGAAAGACTGAATTTGAAAGAATAGTTGAAACTGTGCACATATACCATCTATGATATATACATTCAATTTGATTTCATAGTGACGGTAGATGAAAATAAATTTATGTAGTTGAAATATAACTTACATTTATATTATTATTTACAGCCAGTAGATTTTTAGAAATTACATTGAGAGTTATTTTTCACAGCATTAAATGTCCCTGTGACAGTGATTCTGCCAAAGAAGCTAGTGATAACAGAATGACTGAACTATTTGATTACATTGTCAAAATAGTCAGCACAGTAATTTCATTTTAATAGAACAGCACAACCTTTTCAAGCTCACAGAAGGACTATTTGGATAAGAGAAAATAGGTATTTTTGTGAAAGATTGCACTACTGTCCACTTACTTCAATTCATATAACATTGTTTTTATTTGCCTACTCACTTCTTTTTCATAAGTCATTCATTTTGTTCACTCAAATTGTGTGTGGGTGTCTGTGGGTGTGAGAAAGAGACAGAAAACAGTGATTGCCCACCAAGTGGTCAATTTTCTCTGTCAGTTTCAACCGGCAAAATTTTATTAACAATTGAAAAAAATTGTCATTGTGAAAAAATGTTCATTCTTTAGGAAAAAAAGAAATGAATCGGAGAAAAATGATTGTTTTTGAAAGATAGCTATTGTAATAGTGCCCTCATCAAGGCTGTTGTTTCTTGTAGAGAATAATATAGAGAGGAAAATCTTGGTAAAGTACAGAAAAGCATGTGAGAAAAGAATATCCCACTGTAATGTAAAATGGCCATTTCCTACTGGTCAGGAAGTTGTTGCCACCAAAGTGTCTGCTGACCATATTACAGCATAGAAAATAATTGAACCAGGAGAAAAAAATGAGAAGAGTTAGGATTCCTTGATCAGTGAGTTGGCTGATGAAACAATTGATGGGATTTTCACCTAGCCTAAGTGAATATGTCAAAAAACATACTTCAAAGTTAATGCAAAGAGATAAAGGTTTAATTAATGATGGTACATTTCTTTCTTGAGTGCTCTCAGTGCACATGCCACAGACTGTTCATGATTCACAGACAAAAGTAATAATTTTCACAACACATTCATGAGGTGTATGCTATTATTCCTGCTTTATACACTAGAAATCTTAAGAACTATTTAGATAACTTTACTGAAGTCATAAAATGCCTCAATATGTTTGATTCCAAATATTTTTATAGTTATTTCAGTTTCTTTGCTTACTCTAATACTTAGTGCGTTTAATATATGTGGGAGAGAATGATGAGCAAGACATTGTTTCTAGTTTCACTTAAGTTTATGATCTAGGGAAAAAGGTAGACAATTGAGCAAGGGCACTACTGAGTGGCTAAGGACACAGTGCATCAGAGTCAAATATGACTAGTATCATGAGAACAGAAATCCAAAGTACCATTGTAAAGAACAGGAGTCAGATCTCCCATAATGTCTGAGATTTAAATTAAGACACTGGGTAGATCTGGTATAAGAAATGGGTGAGAAGAAAAGAGTAGACTAAACACAGTGCTCAAGATCTATCAAGAAAGATAGAGGCAAGAAAATGTATATTATAGTGAAAGACCAAAGTCAGTCAACTTTGGCTACATCTCTGGGTTTGCAGGATAAAGGAAAAATTGCAGACAAAGATTCAGTGCTGAAGATTCTTTACGCTATATTTCTTGGTGTTGGACAGAAACTTGATTCTAAGTTTTTGGAGAAATTAAGCAGGGATTTTAAATGACCTAAGGCACATTCTAACAATGGAGAGTAGTCTAGAGAATAAATAGGGGGTGAACAAAGCTTAATGCAGGAGGAGGCTACTGTGGGGCACTACGCAGGCGATGCTCCTGACAGACTGTGAAAGTACCAACTAGAATGGAAGAAAGGATTAGTGCTAAGTAGGAAGTAGGGAATAAAATTGCTGTAATTTAATGACTCATGAATATGTGAGTTGCTTGAGAAGAAGAGACCTAGAAGCAGTCCCAGGTCTCTGCCTCAAAATAGAAATAGAATTATAAGTTAAATTTTAGCTACCAAGATTTATTTTCTTGTTCTGTCACCATGAAATCAACCCAATGGATATAGCTAAAACCTGGAAAACAAAAGTTGAACAGATGGGTACTTATTGAGAAAGGTGAAAGTAGAAATGAGAATAAGTAGTGGAATGACTGTGGATATTTTTTGAGTCTCATTTGAGAGAACTGAGTGCATGATATATTTAATTTGTATTTAGTAAGGTAATTTGTATGATTCAGTCACTTTTATGGGTAGTTATTTGGAACCACTCTATTATATGATTGGCTTTTATTCATGACATAGTCACCATCATAATCCATAAGATCAGGACAAGTGGTCATTGTCACAATATGAATGTACTTAATGACATCAGAAGTAAGTGGATAGTGAACAATAAGCAAGAAACTAGTTTATAGACAATTCTTATAAACCTTGCCACCCATATATAAGAAAAAGCTATAAGAGATATTTCCCCCAAATTGACAACCATACACTTTCCATGATATTTTCACTAATATGTTATTAAATTGAAAGAAACTTTTCTAAGCTGATAATTATAATGAAATTTTTGATAAAATACTCATGAGAAAAGACGGATTAACTTTGTATTCTCTCTCTAGAAAATATAATTAAAAAGATGATTCATGTAGCTAAAACACTATAGAGGAAAAGGTGTTATAGAACTATGTCAGTCAATGAATAATAACATCATATTAGTTTCAGACTAATTGATGTTTTATGTATTTGTCAGTTTTTTAAAGTTTGTTAGATGTTGTGATTTCTTTTTCATTTTAAATAAATATCCATTTTCTTAATTAGTGGAGGTGAATTGATGCTGTGAGGCTGACACTTTACTCAGGAGCATGATTGGATACATTAGACCATGTTGGAACCTCACATTAACAAGAGATACACTCGTTCCAAATTGAGAATCTAGTATTCACTCTAAGACACATGATGAATTACTTAGAATATAATAAACATGGGAAAGTCTTTCAGTGATAGACCTGATTTATATAAAGGTATGATTCAAATAAATAAACACAGACACTCAAAGGAACTAGAATTATAAGTTAAATTTTAGCTACCAAGATTTATTTTCTTGTTCTGTCACCATGAAATCAACCCAATGGATATAGCTAAAACCTGGAAAACAAAAGTTGAACAGATGGGTACTTATTGAGAAAGGTGAAAGTAGAAATGAGAATAAGTAGTGGAATGACTGTGGATATTTTTTGAGTCTCATTTGAGAGAACTGAGTGCATGATATATTTAATTTGTATTTAGTAAGGTAATTTGTATGATTCAGTCACTTTTATGGGTAGTTATTTGGAACCACTCTATTATATGATTGGCTTTTATTCATGACATAGTCACCATCATAATCCATAAGATCAGGACAAGTGGTCATTGTCACAATATGAATGTACTTAATGACATCAGAAGTAAGTGGATAGTGAACAATAAGCAAGAAACTAGTTTATAGACAATTCTTATAAACCTTGCCACCCATATATAAGAAAAAGCTATAAGAGATATTTCCCCCAAATTGACAACCATACACTTTCCATGATATTTTCACTAATATGTTATTAAATTGAAAGAAACTTTTCTAAGCTGATAATTATAATGAAATTTTTGATAAAATACTCATGAGAAAAGACGGGATTAACTTTGTATTCTCTCTCTAGAAAATATAATTAAAAAGATGATTCATGTAGCTAAAACACTATAGAGGAAAAGGTGTTATAGAACTATGTCAGTCAATGAATAATAACATCATATTAGTTTCAGACTAATTGATGTTTTATGTATTTGTCAGTTTTTTAAAGTTTGTTAGATGTTGTGATTTCTTTTTCATTTTAAATAAATATCCATTTTCTTAATTAGTGGAGGTGAATTGATGCTGTGAGGCTGACACTTTACTCAGGAGCATGATTGGATACATTAGACCATGTTGGAACCTCACATTAACAAGAGATACACTCGTTCCAAATTGAGAATCTAGTATTCACTCTAAGACACATGATGAATTACTTAGAATATAATAAACATGGGAAAGTCTTTCAGTGATAGACCTGATTTATATAAAGGTATGATTCAAATTAACAAATAAACACAGACACTCAAAAGGCTCTTAAACCTTCATAGTCCTGAAGGTTATTTGATTGAGTTTTATAAAATTCTGATATGGGTACCCTCCCTCCAGAGATCTTAGCCAGAAACCAGGAATTGCCTTCATTTAAACCACATTCCAAGTATCTCTAATGTAGAGCCACTGAACAATTTTGTTACTATTGCTATTAGGGAAATATGGATTTCCATAATGCAAGTGGTTTTGATGTATTATCTCTTCTCAAAAATTTTCCATACCTAAATTAAAAAAATAAATACATTCCCCTTCCATATTTGAGGAGCTGAAGTAGATTTAGATTGGTAATTAGAAAATATTCTCTGAAAGGAAGTTTCTATAAAAAATATGAAGCAATTTATAATCATGGGAACATAATAAAAGTGCTTATGTGAAAACTATTTGACTTGTTATATGCCAGCATGAACAGTTTTGGCCTAGAAACCTCAGAAATTACTTATGGTGTTAAAAGGGAAAGACTAGCACATGAATATAGCTACCCAGTTTAAATGACTATGATATATATTTCATATATGTATTATATATACTATATATATATAGTGTATATATATATAGATTGTATGCTTTGAAAAATTCACTGCAGGGCATATCTTCTTATTCCAAAAAAACAATTTGTCAAAATATTCTACAACAAATATATTAAAACTGATTAGGGATCTTTATCATGTTATTACTAGATTAACTTTAGTGAGGTATAATTTACATTTGTCAGATTATTCCAAATTTAAAAAATAGTGACCTTTTTTCAATTTTTGGAGTATAAATGAGTCATTAGAAATTAGCAAAAATAGCTTAGAGGAAGTCGTGAAATAGAGTAGAAATCAGCTGCTGAAAAATAAGGTAAAGTTATTAAGTAATGAAGTTACTGTATTTAAATAAAGCAAATCTGGTAACTTTTTAATAGGAGGGATTTCAAAAGAGAAGAATCAAAGATTTAATATTCATTTATCTGGTGTATTTTGACTGCATAGCACAGTATTCAAATACAAGATAACTAGGATAATTTTAAAGATGCTATTAGATAATACTTGAATTTTAAACACAGACACTCAAGGCTCTTAAACCTTCATAGTCCTGAAGGTTATTTGATTGAGTTTTATAAAATTCTGATATGGGTACCCTCCCTCCAGAGATCTTAGCCAGAAACCAGGAATTGCCTTCATTTAAACCACATTCCAAGTATCTCTAATGTAGAGCCACTGAACAATTTTGTTACTATTGCTATTAGGGAAATATGGATTTCCATAATGCAAGTGGTTTTGATGTATTATCTCTTCTCAAAAATTTTCCATACCTAAATTAAAAAAATAAATACATTCCCCTTCCATATTTGAGGAGCTGAAGTAGATTTAGATTGGTAATTAGAAAATATTCTCTGAAAGGAAGTTTCTATAAAAAATATGAAGCAATTTATAATCATGGGAACATAATAAAAGTGCTTATGTGAAAACTATTTGACTTGTTATATGCCAGCATGAACAGTTTTGGCCTAGAAACCTCAGAAATTACTTATGGTGTTAAAAGGGAAAGACTAGCACATGAATATAGCTACCCAGTTTAAATGACTATGATATATATTTCATATATGTATTATATATACTATATATATATAGTGTATATATATATAGATTGTATGCTTTGAAAAATTCACTGCAGGGCATATCTTCTTATTCCAAAAAAACAATTTGTCAAAATATTCTACAACAAATATATTAAAACTGATTGGGGATCTTTATCATGTTATTACTAGATTAACTTTAGTGAGGTATAATTTACATTTGTCAGATTATTCCAAATTTAAAAATAGTGACCTTTTTAAATTTTTTGGAGTATAAATGAGTCATTAGAAATTAGCAAAAATAGCTTAGAGGAAGTCGTGAAATAGAGTAGAAATCAGCTGCTGAAAAATAAGGTAAAGTTATTAAGTAATGAAGTTACTGTATTTAAATAAAGCAAATCTGGTAACTTTTTAATAGGAGGGATTTCAAAAGAGAAGAATCAAAGATTTAATATTCATTTATCTGGTGTATTTTGACTGCATAGCACAGTATTCAAATACAAGATAACTAGGATAATTTTAAAGATGCTATTAGATAATACTTGAATTTCTAGATTAGAAAAATCATGACCAAAGCCATGAAGAAAACATGAAGATAAGGCTGGAGCCCAGCGTCCTGACCCCTTCCTTATTTGCTCAGCTTTCC
The DNA here is from genome assembly GCA_022376925.1 of Tragulus kanchil. Lineage (NCBI taxonomy): Eukaryota > Metazoa > Chordata > Mammalia > Artiodactyla > Tragulidae > Tragulus > Tragulus kanchil. The sequence goes on from JAIOJX010000026.1 coordinate 37,804,016, forward strand.
TTTTTGCTTCTTAGTTACACCAGACATTGTGGAATAGGGTGTATCTAACTCTTGATTTTAAATTTTATCAGTGTAAAAATCCACTGAGTTCACATGTTTTATCTTTATTTAAACTAATGAATCACTTGTGCAGGTGTTATCTACACTCAAATTATAAATTGTCCCGAAAGGATCTGTTTCAGACACTGGTAGGAGTAAGGTAAGAAAAACACAGCTAGCTTTATTCATCATTGCAAGTAGCTGAAACAGACAAATATTTTTTTTTTAAGGAGAAGATGCAATACTTTATGTACTGTGTGCACTTCTAAGAATCTTAACATGTGATCTGAGTTGGATGATATGCTGAGGAAAGAAATGCTGTTTTTTCTATTCTGAGGTATAGATATTTAGTCAATTCAATTTACTTTTAAGTTGGAAATTGCAAAAAGGAGACAAGGAGAAGAACACAGGCTACCAGAATTGTACATGTCTGCTAGGAGTGACTCCTGTTCCTAAAATCAGTGTTTTTATTGTTTTCTTCTGTGAGTACTCAGGTTAGGTATGGGGCAATTTGGAAGGCTACACAATTTTTATGACACAAATAACATGAATAGTTTAAATTAAGTATACAATATAATGTAAAATGAGGTTTTCTGGTGGTTCAGTGATAAAGAATCTACCTGCAAATGCAGGTTTGAACCCTGGGTCGGGAAGATCCCTTGGAGAAGGAAATGGTAACCCACTCCAGTATTCTTGCCTGGGGAATCCTCGGGAAAGAGGAGCCTGTGGGTTTGAAAAAGAGTCAGACACGACTTAGTGACTAAACACAAACAACAAATAATGCTAAATAGATGAGATATGAGTGAAGTAAAATGCAGATTTTGGCTTAGAATTTTGACTTTTAGTCTTTCTTGCATATGGTTACTCAATATTTTGCTTCCATTGTCAGTTTTTTCTTGTTCTATTAAAATTCAAATACAAGATAACTAGGATAATTTTAAAGATGCTATTAGATAATACTTGAATTTCTAGATTAGAAAAATCATGACCAAAGCCATGAAGAAAACATGAAGATAAGGCTGGAGCCCAGCGTCCTGACCCCTTCCTTATTTGCTCAGCTTTCCTTTTGCTTCTTAGTTACACCAGACATTGTGGAATAGGGTGTATCTAACTCTTGATTTTAAATTTTATCAGTGTAAAAATCCACTGAGTTCACATGTTTTATCTTTATTTAAACTAATGAATCACTTGTGCAGGTGTTATCTACACTCAAATTATAAATTGTCCCGAAAGGATCTGTTTCAGACACTGGTAGGAGTAAGGTAAGAAAAACACAGCTAGCTTTATTCATCATTGCAAGTAGCCGAAACAGACAAATACTTTTTTTTTCAGGAGAAGATGCACTTCTTTATGTACTGTGTGCACTTCTAAGAATCTTAACATGTGATCTGAGTTGGATGATATGCTGAGGAAAGAAATGCTGTTTTTTCTATTCTGAGGTATAGATATTTAGTCAATTCAATTTACTTTTAAGTTGGAAATTGCAAAAAGGAGACAAGGAGAAGAACACAGGCTACCAGAATTGTACATGTCTGCTAGGAGTGACTCCTGTTCCTAAAATCAGTGTTTTTATTGTTTTCTTCTGTGAGTACTCAGGTTAGGTATGGGGCAATTTGGAAGGCTACACAATTTTTATGACACAAATAACATGAATAGTTTAAATTAAGTATACAATATAATGTAAAATGAGGTTTTCTGGTGGTTCAGTGATAAAGAATCTACCTGCAAATGCAGGTTTGAACCCTGGGTCGGGAAGATCCCTTGGAGAAGGAAATGGTAACCCACTCCAGTATTCTTGCCTGGGGAATCCTCGGGAAAGAGGAGCCTGTGGGTTTGAAAAAGAGTCAGACACGACTTAGTGACTAAACACAAACAACAAATAATGCTAAATAGATGAGATATGAGTGAAGTAAAATGCAGATTTTGGCTTAGAATTTTGACTTTTAGTCTTTCTTGCATATGGTTACTCAATATTTTGCTTCCATTGTCAGTAGCATCACTTTTATTCTGTCTATAATAAGTCATTTAAACGTATTTCCAAGCATTTGTCCCAAACTCTATTTGTCTCTTATTCTAAATATTTGGAGCTGTAGAAATTATTTGAAATCAAAATTGAATAGAATTCTAGAATATCTGCTTTAGACATAATGAAGGATATTATGCATTGAAAACGATTTTATCAAAATGTTTAAGACTTCTTGAAAATACTAATTACTAAGTGAAAGAGAAGATAATCCAAAACTGAACATGAATATAACCCAAATCTCTTTGCAGAAGATAGAGAACATATGACATAAAACAACTGAGAGAAACTACCAGGTGTTAAGAACTTTTTCCCACTAATTTACATTTCTTCCTGTTTTATAGTCTAACTTGTAACTCATCCATTGCAATGCTAAAAAATTCAACACAATAATTTGCTATAATTTATCTACTTCAAATGTCAACAGCAGCAGGCTAAGAAAAATTTTTTATGTGTGGTAAGCCACTTCAGTGGAGTCCAATTCTTTGGTGACCTTATGGGCTGTAGCCCATCCGGCTCCTGTGTCCATGGGATTCTCCAGGCAAGAATACTGGTATGGGTTGTTTCCCTTCCTCCAGGGAATCTCCCCGACCAACCCAAGGATCAAACCCTCATCTCTTATGTTTCCTCCATTGGCAGGTGGGTTCTCTACGACTGGCACAACCTGGGAAGCTCAAGAAAAAAAAAAAATCCACAAATCGACTCCCATGTTCAAGTTAGAAGCAAAGGAACAAAAATTACTGCTAGACATAAGGTTTTCCCTTATCAGAGAAACAGAATAGAAGAAGTAGATTTTTTTTTTTTTTTATAAATCTCATCCTTAAAACATTTTTCCTATTAGTCATATAATTTTTAGTACAAGAAAGAGTTTTGCTCTCTTAACTCAAGTACATATGAGAAAAAAGAAATCAGATTTTTGCAGTTAGGCCTTATTAGTTTCCAGGAGCAATGGTAAACTTAGGTTTGTTGGGAACACAGGAATGTCTAAACAGCCTTTTTAGTGTAGAGGATAGAAAGCAATTGTAGGGTAGAAGTATCATTGTCTATGTATTACTATATCAATGTTAATAGTAATAAGAGCTAACATATAGATGCTATCTACTCTAGCTATGTGTTAAATTTAGGGGCTTCAAATGCATTAATCTTTTTAGCCTTCACATAAATTCTACATGCTAGTTATTATTTTCTCAGTTCCCTACATTATTTTCTCAGTTCCCTACTAGGGAACTAAAATGGGACAAATATTAATAACTAGACCAAAGTAATGCAGTTAAAAATAATTGAGTCATGCCTTTACCCTTAATCGCAAACCTCTCCATGGAAGAGTGCTATATTGCTCAAGGTACTTATTGTCACTCTTGTTGGGCAGAATTTATGTGTTAGACCACTTCATTAGCTGTCTTGCCTCATGTGGTTAGCCCTTGTCTAATCAGATAGGAGTAGGAAAAAAAAGAAGTATGTAAAAATAGCATACCATCATTTGATAAGGCCACTTAGAAAGAGATAGAAGTCTGAAATGTCTTTAAAGGATGTCACGATTTGGTCAGGCATAATGAGACTTGATCAGCTTCTCAGGTGGCACTAGTGGAAACGGACCTACCTACCAATGCAAGAGACTTAAGAGATGAGAGTTTGATTCCTGGGTTGGGAAGGTCCCCTGAAGGAAGGCAATGCAACCCACTCCAGTTTTCTTTCCTGGAGAGTTCCATGGAGACAGAATCCTGGCAGGCCACAGTCCCTGGGGTCACAAATAGTTGGACAGGACAGAAGCGACTTAGCATACAGTCACTGAGACTTGATGCCTTGGAAATATTTATTAATCAATCTTTCCTTTAGTCTTTAGAGATATATCTATTTCTCTAAAATTTGTTCTTTATCACTTTCCTCCTGTGTTTTTATCTGTATAAAATTTTACAGTTACATGATGTGCTCTAGTATTTATAAATAAATAGCTAGCTAAAGATGAAGGAATTAAAATTGCTTTTATTTAAAATGTTTTTAAACTCACAGTTTTAAATTAAATTACAACACTGCTACCACTTAAGTATTGAGATATAAATGTTTTGCCTCAGTTTTGAAAAAAAGCTTAACGTTTTTAGTGTAGAGGATAGAAAGCAATTGTAGGGTAGAAGTATCATTGTCTATGTATTACTATATCAATGTTAATAGTAATAAGAGCTAACATATAGATGCTATCTACTCTAGCTATGTGTTAAATTTAGGGGCTTCAAATGCATTAATCTTTTTAGCCTTCACATAAATTCTACATGCTAGTTATTATTTTCTCAGTTCCCTACATTATTTTCTCAGTTCCCTACTAGGGAACTAAAATGGGACAAATATTAATAACTAGACCAAAGTAATGCAGTTAAAAATAATTGAGTCATGCCTTTACCCTTAATCGCAAACCTCTCCATGGAAGAGTGCTATATTGCTCAAGGTACTTATTGTCACTCTTGTTGGGCAGAATTTATGTGTTAGACCACTTCATTAGCTGTCTTGCCTCATGTGGTTAGCCCTTGTCTAATCAGATAGGAGTAGGAAAAAAAAGAAGTATGTAAAAATAGCATACCATCATTTGATAAGGCCACTTAGAAAGAGATAGAAGTCTGAAATGTCTTTAAAGGATGTCACGATTTGGTCAGGCATAATGAGACTTGATCAGCTTCTCAGGTGGCACTAGTGGAAACGGACCTACCTACCAATGCAAGAGACTTAAGAGATGAGAGTTTGATTCCTGGGTTGGGAAGGTCCCCTGAAGGAAGGCAATGCAACCCACTCCAGTTTTCTTTCCTGGAGAGTTCCATGGAGACAGAATCCTGGCAGGCCACAGTCCCTGGGGTCACAAATAGTTGGACAGGACAGAAGCGACTTAGCATACAGTCACTGAGACTTGATGCCTTGGAAATATTTATTAATCAATCTTTCCTTTAGTCTTTAGAGATATATCTATTTCTCTAAAATTTGTTCTTTATCACTTTCCTCCTGTGTTTTTTTATCTGTATAAAATTTTACAGTTACATGATGTGCTCTAGTATTTATAAATAAATAGCTAGCTAAAGATGAAGGAATTAAAATTGCTTTTATTTAAAATGTTTTTTAAACTCACAGTTTTAAATTAAATTACAACACTGCTACCACTTAAGTATTGAGATATAAATGTTTTGCCTCAGTAAAATTGTTTTAAATAAATCTTTCATTATAGTTAATTAAAGCATTCATTGAATAAAGTCGAAGATACATAATGGTATTTGCATAACTAAGTTTATAATTCCAGATGAAAGAAATAATAAATATCTTTGGGAAACAAGAGCATAAATATATACAAAAAAGAATAATTAATAAGATAATTTAAAAAAATGAAATATTGTATTACAATAACAGCATATAAATTATAAGAATTGAAATTAATTACTCTTTATGTATGCAACATAGTTTGCAAATTTCAAAGATGTATCAGAAATATGATATGGCAGGCACTTTATATTTTTTATTGAGTGTTTATTATCTAAATGTTCAGTTTTTCTTATGACTAATTATATTTGCTAAATATTTTAAAAGAAGCTTAAATGCTTAGAGTACTTCAAAGAGGTTATTTAATCATAGTGAAAGATGTCTACTTTAACTTCTTAGAAATAAGGACTTAATCATAGATAATATCAATCAAAGCACAGAATCCTGGGTTTCCTTGGCAGTCCAGTGGGTAAAAAGTCCACCTTGCAGTGCAAGGGGCACCGGTTCGATCCCTGGCCTGGGAAGATCCCCTATGGCATGGAACGGCTGGACCACTGTGTCCAATTATGAGCCAGCGCTCTGAAGCACATGTGCTCAAGAACCAGTGCTCTGCAACAAGAGAGGCCACTGTGATGGGAGGCCCACACAAGTCAAAGAATAAAGATGGATTTTGGAGGCCAAAATTAAAATCAACAACAACAAAACATAGAATTCCTAAAATTTTATTTTCTCTACAAACATTAATCAATCTTTCCTTTAGTCTTTAGAGATATATCTATTTCTCTAAAATTTGTTCTTTATCACTTTCCTCCTGTGTTTTTTTATCTGTATAAAATTTTACAGTTACATGATGTGCTCTAGTATTTATAAATAAATAGCTAGCTAAAGATGAAGGAATTAAAATTGCTTTTATTTAAAATGTTTTTTAAACTCACAGTTTTAAATTAAATTACAACACTGCTACCACTTAAGTATTGAGATATAAATGTTTTGCCTCAGTAAAATTGTTTTAAATAAATCTTTCATTATAGTTAATTAAAGCATTCATTGAATAAAGTCGAAGATACATAATGGTATTTGCATAACTAAGTTTATAATTCCAGATGAAAGAAATAATAAATATCTTTGGGAAACAAGAGCATAAATATATACAAAAAAGAATAATTAATAAGATAATTTAAAAAAATGAAATATTGTATTACAATAACAGCATATAAATTATAAGAATTGAAATTAATTACTCTTTATGTATGCAACATAGTTTGCAAATTTCAAAGATGTATCAGAAATATGATATGGCAGGCACTTTATATTTTTTATTGAGTGTTTATTATCTAAATGTTCAGTTTTTCTTATGACTAATTATATTTGCTAAATATTTTAAAAGAAGCTTAAATGCTTAGAGTACTTCAAAGAGGTTATTTAATCATAGTGAAAGATGTCTACTTTAACTTCTTAGAAATAAGGACTTAATCATAGATAATATCAATCAAAGCACAGAATCCTGGGTTTCCTTGGCAGTCCAGTGGGTAAAAAGTCCACCTTGCAGTGCAAGGGGCACCGGTTCGATCCCTGGCCTGGGAAGATCCCCTATGGCATGGAACGGCTGGACCACTGTGTCCAATTATGAGCCAGCGCTCTGAAGCACATGTGCTCAAGAACCAGTGCTCTGCAACAAGAGAGGCCACTGTGATGGGAGGCCCACACAAGTCAAAGAATAAAGATGGATGAAAATAATAAATAAATAATAAAAAAAACAATAGAAGAGGCCAAAATTAAAATCAACAACAACAACAAAAACATAGAATTCCTAAAATTTTATTTTTCTCTCATGTCATAAACACATTCAGAAGACTCATGCTCTTTTATTTTATTGGGACACAGATCTGTATTATTTATCACAATCAATCTTTGACCATGATCCAGAAGACTTTGAAATAAACTTATCTATTCCTCTGAATGTAAATTTAATTCAGTTGACAAGTAATATCCAGAGTTGACATATCTTAATGGGAAAAAAACACAATCTTTTTTGTGATTGTAAGAAAATTTGTAGGAATGGTTTTCATACCTTACCAAGCTCTCAGGGAAAAAAATGTAAATATGCAAATTAGAAGACTGAAGATCCAAATTCTCCAAATTAAAAGGTTGAAATGACTGGGTTTTTTGGAACACTGAGCTATGTGTAACTGAAGATGAAAACAGAACTCCTTTCTTCTGATAAGATGACCTTTGTTTTATGTTACTTTTGTACATAAAAATATATTTATACTTATTTTATTTTATAATATGATTATATATACATATACATAAATTATATATATAGAAATATATTTTTAAGCAGTACCTACAGTGGGTACATGTATTTTTAATGTGTATTTTTAAAGAAAGAATGATGACTATTAAAGTGAATTCTAGCTTTAGGGCTTTTACAAATTTGCTGTGCTTCCCTTTATTGAATTAGGTTCTAATTTAAATTTATTAATTTTGGTACAATAGAAATCTTGAGGTATTAAAGAAATACTCTTTTGGTTTTCTATTTAGTATTATGCCCAAATGATAAATAAATATTGACTATATAATGTTCCATCGTCTGTTGAAGGTGGTGGTCTTCCATTATTATTGACTCTTGAATTCCTCAGGTAGCATTTTTCCTGTGTGTGACTGTAGGCACATGATGATAAAAGAACATTACCTCAAAATGTGTTTGAGCTTCAAAAATTTTTTGGCCTTATTGCAAATAAAACCTGAGCTCAAGACACTGTGTCCAATTATGAGCCAGCTTGAAGCACATGTGCTCAAGAACCAGTGCTCTGCAACAAGAGAGGCCACTGTGATGGGAGGCCCACACAAGTCAAAGAATAAAGATGGATGAAAATAATAAATAAATAATAAAAAAAACAATAGAAGAGGCCAAAATTAAAATCAACAACAACAACAAAAACATAGAATTCCTAAAATTTTATTTTTCTCTCATGTCATAAACACATTCAGAAGACTCATGCTCTTTTATTTTATTGGGACACAGATCTGTATTATTTATCACAATCAATCTTTGACCATGATCCAGAAGACTTTGAAATAAACTTATCTATTCCTCTGAATGTAAATTTAATTCAGTTGACAAGTAATATCCAGAGTTGACATATCTTAATGGGAAAAAAACACAATCTTTTTTGTGATTGTAAGAAAATTTGTAGGAATGGTTTTCATACCTTACCAAGCTCTCAGGGAAAAAAATGTAAATATGCAAATTAGAAGACTGAAGATCCAAATTCTCCAAATTAAAAGGTTGAAATGACTGGGTTTTTTGGAACACTGAGCTATGTGTAACTGAAGATGAAAACAGAACTCCTTTCTTCTGATAAGATGACCTTTGTTTTATGTTACTTTTGTACATAAAAATATATTTATACTTATTTTATTTTATAATATGATTATATATACATATACATAAATTATATATATAGAAATATATTTTTAAGCAGTACCTACAGTGGGTACATGTATTTTTAATGTGTATTTTTAAAGAAAGAATGATGACTATTAAAGTGAATTCTAGCTTTAGGGTTTTTCAAACTTTGCTGTGCTTCCCTTTTTTGAATTAGGTTATAATTTAAATTTATTAATTTTGGTACAATAGAAATCTTGAGGTATTAAAGAAATACTCTTTTGGTTTTCTATTTAGTATTATGCCCAAATGATAAATAAATATTGACTATATAATGTTCCATCGTCTGTTGAAGGTGGTGGTCTTCCATTATTATTGACTCTTGAATTCCTCAGGTAGCATTTTTCCTGTGTGTGACTGTAGGCACATGATGATAAAAGACATTACCTAAGGCTTCAATGGCCTTATTGCAGAAGATGAACAGGCAGAACTGTGTTTGAGCTTCCCTGAAACATAAGAAGTATAATGAGTCCCTTTCCCTGCTTTTAGAAAAACAGGACAGAAAATGTTATTCACTGCAAAATATATATTTAAACTTTTTTGAAAATTCTATTGGAATTTTCATTGGAAAGTAAGGTGACAAGACTTTTCCTTAAAACTGACCAGCTCTGTATCTATCAAAAGGGCAAGAGAGGAAGATTATTCAACAAAGTGATTGTTCAACAAAGGAACTTTACAAAATTGCATATGTAGTTAATTCTCCCTCAATGCTGGCCTAGAGGTATCATCTTTAAAGGCTACTGCATTTTAAGAATACACCTTCAGAATGAGATTACACTGAACCTAAATTTTCTCAAATGCATAGATTCAGGTGAGCACCAGAATGTTCAGGCCTCATGAAGTTTTCCAAGTTCTGCTATCAATGAGCCTCCTCAATTATTAATATGTTCTTAAAATTAGTTAGAAAATAGGAAAAAAATGAGTGTCATAGGAGCACAAAGATTTAAAATTATATAATTTCATGGATCGACAGATAAAACATACTAACAAATGTAGGCTAGGATGTGGGAAAAGAATAAGTTTTGGGTCTACATTTTGACATTATATTGGACAACTTGCTTAAGTGTATTAAAAAGCTCTAAAAATCAATTCTTTTGCAAAATCTCACTTTGATTCATTAAATTGTTTTTAAGGTAAAACAGATAACCAAACATTACCTACAGAGTTATTTATTGCAACTTTTAGTTTTAGCTACTGTCTATATTGGACATCAAAGACTAAAAGTCACTCAGTCATTGTCAGCTTTTTGAGACCCCATGAATTGGACTTCTCTGTCCATGAAATTCTCCAAACAAAAATGCTGGAGTGGGTTGCTATTTTTTTCTCCAAGATATCTTCCCAACTCAGGGATAGAACCTGGGTCTCCTACATTGAGTGCAGGTTCTTTACAATCTGAGCCACCAGGGGATCTTCCTTGAACATCAAAGTAGTTCCCAATTTTAAAATTTTCAATATTAAAAAATCATATATAGTTTGTCATGTCTTTTACTATATTTATTTAATAGAATTAGAATTGCCAATATAAAGTTTTATCACAAAATATTTTTGAGTAAAAGAGGTTAAGGCACAAAGCAATAGTCAAGAGGGTCCTGATATTAAAATGATCCCTTTCCTGCTTTTAGAAAAACAGGACAGAAAATGTTATTCACTGCAAAATATATATTTAAACTTTTTGAAAATTCTATTGGAATTTTCATTGGAAATAAGGTGACAAGACTTTTCCTTAAAACTGACCAGCTCTGTATCTATCAAAAGGGCAAGAGAGGAAGATTATTCAACAAAGTGATTGTTCAACAAAGGAACTTTACAAAATTGCATATGTAGTTAATTCTCCCTCAATGCTGGCCTAGAGGTATCATCTTTAAAGGCTACTGCATTTTAAGAATACACCTTCAGAATGAGATTACACTGAACCTAAATTTTCTCAAATGCATAGATTCAGGTGAGCACCAGAATGTTCAGGCCTCATGAAGTTTTCCAAGTTCTGCTATCAATGAGCCTCCTCAATTATTAATATGTTCTTAAAATTAGTTAGAAAATAGGAAAAAAATGAGTGTCATAGGAGCACAAAGATTTAAAATTATATAATTTCATGGATCGACAGATAAAACATACTAACAAATGTAGGCTAGGATGTGGGAAAAGAATAAGTTTTGGGTCTACATTTTGACATTATATTGGACAACTTGCTTAAGTGTATTAAAAAGCTCTAAAAATCAATTCTTTTGCAAAATCTCACTTTGATTCATTAAATTGTTTTTAAGGTAAAACAGATAACCAAACATTACCTACAGAGTTATTTATTGCAACTTTTAGTTTTAGCTACTGTCTATATTGGACATCAAAGACTAAAAGTCACTCAGTCATTGTCAGCTTTTTGAGACCCCATGAATTGGACTTCTCTGTCCATGAAATTCTCCAAACAAAAATGCTGGAGTGGGTTGCTATTTTTTTCTCCAAGATATCTTCCCAACTCAGGGATAGAACCTGGGTCTCCTACATTGAGTGCAGGTTCTTTACAATCTGAGCCACCAGGGGATCTTCCTTGAACATCAAAGTAGTTCCCAATTTTAAAATTTTCAATATTAAAAAATCATATATAGTTTGTCATGTCTTTTACTATATTTATTTAATAGAATTAGAATTGCCAATATAAAGTTTTATCACAAAATATTTTTGAGTAAAAGAGGTTAAGGCACAAAGCAATAGTCAAGAGGGTCCTAAAAAGCATTACTACCAACAAAGCTAGTGGAGGTGGTACAATTCCAGCAGAGCTATTTCAAAAATAAAAAATGATGCTATTAAAGAGCTACACTCAATATGTCAGCAAATATGGAAAACTCATCAGTGGCCTCAGGACTGGAAAAGGACAGTGTCCTTTCCAATACCACTGCACTCATTTCACATACTAGCAAAGTAATGCTTTAAATCTTCCCAGCTAGACTTCAGCAATACCTGAACAGAGAACTTCCAGATGTACAAGCTGGATTTAGAAAAGGCAGAGGAACCAGAGATCAAATTGCCAACATTCATTGGATCACAGAAAGAGCAATGGAATTCCAGAAAAATATCTACTGCTTCTTCATTGACTATGCCAAATCCTTTGACTGTGTAAATTACAGCAAACTGGAAAATTCTGAAAGAGATGGAAATACTAGATCACTTTACCTGCCTCCCATGAAACCTGTATGCAGAACAAGTAGCAGTAGTTAGAAGTGGATGTGAAACAATGGAATGGTTTCAAATTGGGAAAGGAGTATAATTGGGAAAGGCTGTATAATGTCACCCTGTTTATTTAACAGAGTACTGTGCACAGTACATCATGTGAAATGCTGGTCTGGATGCATCACAAGCTGGAATCAAGGTTTCCAGGAGAAATATCAATAACCTCAGGTATGCAGATGATACCACCCTTAAGGTAGAAAGCAAAGGGGAACTGAAGAGCCTCTTGATTCAACTAAAGAGGAGAGTGAAAAAGCTGGCCTAACACTCAACATTCAAAAAATGAAGATCAATTCCCATCACTTCATGGCAAATAGATGGAAAAATAAGGGACACAGTTTATTTTCTTGGTCTCTAAAATCATTGCATCCATGAAATTAAAAGAGACTTGCTCCTTGCAAGAAAAACTAAGACAAACCTAGACAGCATATTAAAAAACAGAGACATTACTTTGCTGACAAAAGTGCATATAGTCAAAGCAATGGTTTTCCCAGTAGTCATGTGTAGATGTGAGAGTTGGCTGAGCATGGAAGAATTGAGCCTCTGAACTGCTGTGTTGGAGAAGACTTTTAAGAGTTACTTGGTGCAAGTAGATCAAACCAGTCAGTCCTAAAGGAAATCAACCCTGAATATTCATTGGAAGGATGGATGCTGAAACTGAAGCTCCAATAATTTGGCCACCTGATGTGAAGAACCAAAACTTTGGAAGTGAATGAGCCTCAGGACTGGAAAAGGACAGTGTCCTTTCCAGTACCACTGCACTCATTTCACATGCTAGCAAAGTAATGCTTTAAATCTTCCCAGCTAGACTTCAGCAATACCTGAACAGAGAACTTCCAGATGTACAAGCTGGATTTAGAAAAGGCAGAGGAACCAGAGATCAAATTGCCAACATTCATTGGATCACAGAAAGAGCAATGGAATTCCAGAAAAATATCTACTGCTTCTTCATTGACTATGCCAAATCCTTTGACTGTGTAAATTACAGCAAACTGGAAAATTCTGAAAGAGATGGAAATACTAGATCACTTTACCTGCCTCCCATGAAACCTGTATGCAGAACAAGTAGCAGTAGTTAGAAGTGGATGTGAAACAATGGAATGGTTTCAAATTGGGAAAGGAGTATAATTGGGAAAGGCTGTATAATGTCACCCTGTTTATTTAACAGAGTACTGTGCACAGTACATCATGTGAAATGCTGGTCTGGATGCATCACAAGCTGGAATCAAGGTTTCCAGGAGAAATATCAATAACCTCAGGTATGCAGATGATACCACCCTTAAGGTAGAAAGCAAAGGGGAACTGAAGAGCCTCTTGATTCAACTAAAGAGGAGAGTGAAAAAGCTGGCCTAACACTCAACATTCAAAAAATGAAGATCAATTCCCATCACTTCATGGCAAATAGATGGAAAAATAAGGGACACAGTTTATTTTCTTGGTCTCTAAAATCATTGCATCCATGAAATTAAAAGAGACTTGCTCCTTGCAAGAAAAACTAAGACAAACCTAGACAGCATATTAAAAAACAGAGACATTACTTTGCTGACAAAAGTGCATATAGTCAAAGCAATGGTTTTCCCAGTAGTCATGTGTAGATGTGAGAGTTGGCTGAGCATGGAAGAATTGAGCCTCTGAACTGCTGTGTTGGAGAAGACTTTTAAGAGTTACTTGGTGCAAGTAGATCAAACCAGTCAGTCCTAAAGGAAATCAACCCTGAATATTCATTGGAAGGATGGATGCTGAAACTGAAGCTCCAATAATTTGGCCACCTGATGTGAAGAGACAGCTCCTTGGGAAAAGACCCTAATGTTGGCAAAAATAGAAGGCAGAAGGAGAAGGGGACAACAGTGAATGAGATGGTTGGATGGCATAATTGAGCCAATGGATATAAGTTTGAGCAAGCTCCAGGAAATGGTGATGGACAGAGAGGCTTGGTGTTCTGAAGTCCATGAGGTCACAAGAGTCAGACATGACTAGGCGACTGAACTGAAAAAATCCTAACAATTTATATATGATTTTTCTATATACAAAACTCTACTGCAATAGCAGTTATCATCTACAAGTGGTAAGTTTCAGGTGATTTGATTTCTTCCTTTCTTATTATCCTTCATTTTCTTATATTTTAGTTAAATGTAAGTTACACAGTTAAAATATCACCAAAACTTAAACCACAGGAAAATGATTAAACTCTGATAGTCTCATAATGTGACTTAATATTTGTTCTGTTAGATTCAAGTATCCTATTTCTCAATAATTTCTTGATTGTAGAAAGAAAGAACAATAACTGGTATAATGTGAGAAAATCTATGCATTTGTATTTCTTGCTGATAACATTATGAGGTTTAATTTATATTCATTTAAGCCCCCCTGTCTACCTTTTCTAATTTCCTATTAACATTAAAATGTTACATTAGACCTTTTCTTTGATAAAGAAATAATTGCTTTCATGAGGATTCATTTAAATTCTTATGACATGTGTCTTCCACAGTGAAGTACTTAATTATCTGTGTTACTTACAGTTATGTTTAGGAAACCTGTTGAACTTTTATTCATATTTCACAATTACCCAAATAACACAAGCCCACCTAGCTGGGACCTCTGTCCTCTATCACATTGACTAATAAAGACACTCTTCTCACTTGAGAGTTTGGGGTTTAGATTTGTGTCTACAAAATGATAACCATTCTGTGAAAACCATTGTCTCACCTTCTGTTTTGTTTTTACCCATAGAGGACTTTCATACATTTTAATTATTTGTTTGATTGTGGAAGTAAAATGGAAAAAACTGGAAAGTTTATTTGCTCCATGTCTTTGATTCTAGAGTATACTAAGGAAGAGAATTCTTGATAATGTCATAAAGAATATGTGTTTATGGTGTTTCCAGCCTTCTTAGTGCTAGTATTCAAACTTTTCATCTGCCGTACACCTTCATGATTGCTCCCATTTCCATAGATATCTTTCTTTTATTTTTATTCACAAAAAATGAGCCCCCTGCTCCCCTAGACTCAAACACGACAGAATTGGTGTTCTGAAGTCCATGAGGTCACAAGAGTCAGACATGACTAGGCGACTGAACTGAAAAAATCCTAACAATTTATATATGATTTTTCTATATACAAAACTCTACTGCAATAGCAGTTATCATCTACAAGTGGTAAGTTTCAGGTGATTTGATTTCTTCCTTTCTTATTATCCTTCATTTTCTTATATTTTAGTTAAATGTAAGTTACACAGTTAAAATATCACCAAAACTTAAACCACAGGAAAATGATTAAACTCTGATAGTCTCATAATGTGACTTAATATTTGTTCTGTTAGATTCAAGTATCCTATTTCTCAATAATTTCTTGATTGTAGAAAGAAAGAACAATAACTGGTATAATGTGAGAAAATCTATGCATTTGTATTTCTTGCTGATAACATTATGAGGTTTAATTTATATTCATTTAAGCCCCCATGTCTACCTTTTCTAATTTCCTATTAACATTAAAATGTTACATTAGACCTTTTCTTTGATAAAGAAATAATTGCTTTCATGAGGATTCATTTAAATTCTTATGACATGTGTCTTCCACAGTGAAGTACTTAATTATCTGTGTTACTTACAGTTATGTTTAGGAAACCTGTTGAACTTTTATTCATATTTCACAATTACCCAAATAACACAAGCCCACCTAGCTGGGACCTCTGTCCTCTATCACATTGACTAATAAAGACACTCTTCTCACTTGAGAGTTTGGGGTTTAGATTTGTGTCTACAAAATGATAACCATTCTGTGAAAACCATTGTCTCACCTTCTGTTTTGTTTTTACCCATAGAGGACTTTCATACATTTTAATTATTTGTTTGATTGTGGAAGTAAAATGGAAAAAACTGGAAAGTTTATTTGCTCCATGTCTTTGATTCTAGAGTATACTAAGGAAGAGAATTCTTGATAATGTCATAAAGAATATGTGTTTATGGTGTTTCCAGCCTTCTTAGTGCTAGTATTCAAACTTTTCATCTGCCGTACACCTTCATGATTGCTCCCATTTCCATAGATATCTTTCTTTTATTTTTTATTCACAAAGTTGTAAATAAATGATGAGTATAGTTTCACTTCTTCTGGGGACAGTTGCTCCCTCTGAGACTCAAACACAAAATTTTGTAAATTTCCAGCATGTGGGAGAGATTTGGGAAGAAAACACTGAGACCTGCTTTGGCAGTATAAGACTGGTACAAAGTCTCAGTAACTTAAATTAAGATGAATGATAACTTTTATATGATTCCCAAGTAGGTTCCTTTAGTCCAGCATTTGCATCAAGTGCACACTTATATTTTGGGGTGTACCAGTGAATTGTTATGATGACTGAAGCCACTGCTCGTATTTAATGTCTAGAGGTCAGTAATGATAAATATACTCTTAATTAAAAATTATTGTTCTCAAAATGCAAATGGTCCCCAAATTGAAAAAAGACAAAACAAAACAAAACAAAACTCCTCTTTTGTAGTTATGAGAAACCAGGATTTGTATCAGATATGTACTTGTGTCTTGACCATGTCCACTTACTAGTTGGGTGGCATTATACATTTAACTTTCCAAACAATCTCATATCTGATTTATAAGATTCAAATAACAGATTTTTGTGAGTATTAAGAGAAATATACAAAGTGTTTAATTTAGCATATGATACAAGTGAACATTCAATAACCTCTGTTATTTATAGTATTGTGTCATTGCCTGCCATGAAAGGACTTTTTAAGCAAATGTAAATATGCAATTTACTACTTTGAAAACAAAAACCTCTGTCCTCTATCACATTGACTAATAAAGACACTCTTCTCACTTGAGAGTTTGGGGTTTAGATTTGTGTCTACAAAATGATAACCATTCTGTGAAAACCATTGTCTCACCTTCTGTTTTGTTTTTACCCATAGAGGACTTTCATACATTTTAATTATTTGTTTGATTGTGGAAGTAAAATGGAAAAAACTGGAAAGTTTATTTGCTCCATGTCTTTGATTCTAGAGTATACTAAGGAAGAGAATTCTTGATAATGTCATAAAGAATATGTGTTTATGGTGTTTCCAGCCTTCTTAGTGCTAGTATTCAAACTTTTCATCTGCCGTACACCTTCATGATTGCTCCCATTTCCATAGATATCTTTCTTTTATTTTTTATTCACAAAGTTGTAAATAAATGATGAGTATAGTTTCACTTCTTCTGGGGACAGTTGCTCCCTCTGAGACTCAAACACAAAATTTTGTAAATTTCCAGCATGTGGGAGAGATTTGGGAAGAAAACACTGAGACCTGCTTTGGCAGTATAAGACTGGTACAAAGTCTCAGTAACTTAAATTAAGATGAATGATAACTTTTATATGATTCCCAAGTAGGTTCCTTTAGTCCAGCATTTGCATCAAGTGCACACTTATATTTTGGGGTGTACCAGTGAATTGTTATGATGACTGAAGCCACTGCTCGTATTTAATGTCTAGAGGTCAGTAATGATAAATATACTCTTAATTAAAAATTATTGTTCTCAAAATGCAAATGGTCCCCAAATTGAAAAAAGACAAAACAAAACAAAACAAAACTCCTCTTTTGTAGTTATGAGAAACCAGGATTTGTATCAGATATGTACTTGTGTCTTGACCATGTCCACTTACTAGTTGGGTGGCATTATACATTTAACTTTCCAAACAATCTCATATCTGATTTATAAGATTCAAATAACAGATTTTTGTGAGTATTAAGAGAAATATACAAAGTGTTTAATTTAGCATATGATACAAGTGAACATTCAATAACCTCTGTTATTTATAGTATTGTGTCATTGCCTGCCATGAAAGGTCTTTTTTAAGCAAAACCATGTAAATATGCAATCTATTTCCAGCTTATCTTTGACACAGAAGCTAAATTTAAGCTCTGTTGATCACTTGGCATTCTATTGATATTCACTGTTTTACTTGTATGATCCTTGTTTCGTTTGAAATGCCATCCCCCATCTTGTTAACTTGGCAGTCTCATGTTCATTTATTAAAATTATTAAAAATTACCTCTTTTCTGGAAAATTTTCCTCATACCTGTATCAGTTCCTTCTGATTGATAGTGAAATTACCCAGTATACCATGGCTAAGTAATTAATGATATCTCTTGCATTGTTGTTGTTCAGCTTCTAAGTCGTGTCAGACTCTTTGTGACCCCATGAACTTGGTAAAGGAGCATAAACCAAACAAGTTTATGCTGAGTGCTTTACACCAGGCTTCCCTGTCCTTCACTATCTCCTGGAGTTTACTCAAACTAATGTCCATTGAGTCAGTGATGCTATCCAACCGTCTCATCCTCTGTCACCCCTTCTTTTATTGTTTGCAATCTTTCCCAGCATCAGGGTATTTTCCAATGAGTCAACTGTTTGCATCAGGTGTCTAAAGTGTTGGAGCTTCAGCATCAGGCCTTACAATGAATATTCAGGGTTGATTTCTGTAAGAATTGACCAGTTTGATCTCCTTGCTTGATTGTATAATATATCAAAATGTCTACAGATGAACAGGATGGGGCACAGGTGAACCTCAGGGTAGCCTAGTGATATGACTGGAAATGCAAATAGTGTGTGTCTTTTCACTTTGCCATTCTCACTGTTGTTGGCCTTCAACTTCAGTCTTATTTATCCTCATGCTTTCAAAGTGACTGGGACTGTTCAAGATTTCAAAGGCTCACAACCTAAAGCAAGGCAGGAGATCTCTTCTTGTAATTCTGTTTGTAGAAATCTAAGTGCATTTGATACTTCAGGTTCATTAATCCACAGAGGGCCCATGTCCATGTCCTAATTACAAGACTGAGTGCAATCATATGGCTGTGCTTGTCTTGATACTGGGACATGGGATTTTCACACATGAGAAACGAAGCTGTCAGGTAGGCAATGAAAATATCTTCTGCATGCCCATTTGTCATCTCAGCCCCTGACCCCAGTTGTCCCTACAGCAGGAATCGCTCCATTTTCAGAGCTCTTTCATTATTCTAGATATACCTGTATTAGCCCCTATTACCCAATATTGTAGATAACTATTTTTGTCTACCCCTTAGCAATTGGTGGGTAGAAATCCTGTTTTCTCCACCATTATGTTCTCAGTGCATATTCTGGTTCATTTATTAAAATTATTAAAAATTACCTCTTTTCTGGAAAATTTTCCTCATACCTGTATCAGTTCCTTCTGATTGATAGTGAAATTACCCAGTATACCATGGCTAAGTAATTAATGATATCTCTTGCATTGTTGTTGTTCAGCTTCTAAGTCGTGTCAGACTCTTTGTGACCCCATGAACTTGGTAAAGGAGCATAAACCAAACAAGTTTATGCTGAGTGCTTTACACCAGGCTTCCCTGTCCTTCACTATCTCCTGGAGTTTACTCAAACTAATGTCCATTGAGTCAGTGATGCTATCCAACCGTCTCATCCTCTGTCACCCCTTCTTTTATTGTTTGCAATCTTTCCCAGCATCAGGGTATTTTCCAATGAGTCAACTGTTTGCATCAGGTGTCTAAAGTGTTGGAGCTTCAGCATCAGGCCTTACAATGAATATTCAGGGTTGATTTCTGTAAGAATTGACCAGTTTGATCTCCTTGCTTGATTGTATAATATATCAAAATGTCTACAGATGAACAGGATGGGGCACAGGTGAACCTCAGGGTAGCCTAGTGATATGACTGGAAATGCAAATAGTGTGTGTCTTTTCACTTTGCCATTCTCACTGTTGTTGGCCTTCAACTTCAGTCTTATTTATCCTCATGCTTTCAAAGTGACTGGGACTGTTCAAGATTTCAAAGGCTCACAACCTAAAGCAAGGCAGGAGATCTCTTCTTGTAATTCTGTTTGTAGAAATCTAAGTGCATTTGATACTTCAGGTTCATTAATCCACAGAGGGGCCCATGTCCATGTCCTAATTACAAGACTGAGTGCAATCATATGGCTGTGCTTGTCTTGATACTGGGACATGGGATTTTCACACATGAGAAACGAAGCTGTCAGGTAGGCAATGAAAAATATCTTCTGCATGCCCATTTGTCATCTCAGCCCCTGACCCCAGTTGTCCCTACAGCAGGAATCGCTCCATTTTCAGAGCTCTTTCATTATTCTAGATATACCTGTATTAGCCCCTATTACCCAATATTGTAGATAACTATTTTTGTCTACCCCTTAGCAATTGGTGGGTAGAAATCCTGTTTTCTCCACCATTATGTTCTCAGTGCATATTC
Organism: Tragulus kanchil; assembly: GCA_022376925.1. NCBI lineage: Eukaryota > Metazoa > Chordata > Mammalia > Artiodactyla > Tragulidae > Tragulus > Tragulus kanchil. Next base: position 37,824,221 of record JAIOJX010000026.1, read on the forward strand.
TGGTTCACAGTTAGTGCACATTCATTAAATCTGTAAGTTTTAAGTCTTTTAAAATAGATAAGAAGAAATTATGATTGAAAAAAAAATACATGTAAAAGTCAAAATAGGGATTTGAGAGAAGTAAAACTGTAGTCTTTGAAGAGCTCTTAATAGTTGAAAAACAGCATAAGGAATAGGAGATAATGCGTCATCTCCAATAGAGCCAAAGCCTAACCATCTGTCTCACATCTCAGTAAGCCTAGAGATGAGAAAAAAAAAATGTGAATTCTGGTACCCCCTGGGAGATTGGATGAGACTCATACAGGATTCAGAGAATAGAACTTGCATGGAAATGTCAATAATTTAGACTTTTTTTTTACATTTATGGAGACCTGCCAAAATAGCTTCCTTCCTTAAAAGTGTAGTATATGAAAGAAGTATGTAGATTCATTTCAATGGGCTTTTGAGAAAGGGAAGGTAAAAAGGGAAATACAGCATTTCTATTCAAATTTCAGAAAAGAACACTGAAGTTCAAAGCATTAATCTAATGATAATAAAAACTTGACTCAACCATGTTGAATGTACCAGTTTTCTTCCACTGAAAAATATATCCTAGGTCTCTTGCTAAATAAAGAACTTTTTGCTTTTGCTTGGTAAATGAGCAGTTCCAAACAAGTTTATGCTGAGTGCTTTATAATTTTCCATATCACTGCTTGAAAAATAAAACAACGAGGCAGCCAATGTTAAATGATCAAAAAATTGTCTTTGAAAATTAAATGTCAAATTGAATTTGAAATGTTTACAGAGATACTTTTCATTTGTTCATTACAATAGAAATGATAAATGAATAGACCATCAATTACAAGACTGAGTGCAATCATAGGGCTGTCTTGATACTGGGACATGGGATTTTCACACATGAGAAACGAAGCTGTCAGGTAGGCAATGAAAAATATCTTCTGCATGCCCATTTGTCATCTCAGCCCCTGACCCCAGTTGTCCCTACAGCAGGAATCGCTCCATTTTCAGAGCTCTTTCATTATTCTAGATATACCTGTATTAGCCCCTATTACCCAATATTGTAGATAACTATTTTTGTCTACCCCTTAGCAATTGGTGGGTAGAAATCCTGTTTTCTCCACCATTATGTTCTCAGTGCATATTCTGGTTCACAGTTAGTGCACATTCATTAAATCTGTAAGTTTTAAGTCTTTTAAAATAGATAAGAAGAAATTATGATTGAAAAAAAAATACATGTAAAAGTCAAAATAGGGATTTGAGAGAAGTAAAACTGTAGTCTTTGAAGAGCTCTTAATAGTTGAAAAACAGCATAAGGAATAGGAGATAATGCGTCATCTCCAATAGAGCCAAAGCCTAACCATCTGTCTCACATCTCAGTAAGCCTAGAGATGAGAAAAAAAAAATGTGAATTCTGGTACCCCCTGGGAGATTGGATGAGACTCATACAGGATTCAGAGAATAGAACTTGCATGGAAATGTCAATAATTTAGACTTTTTTTTTACATTTATGGAGACCTGCCAAAATAGCTTCCTTCCTTAAAAGTGTAGTATATGAAAGAAGTATGTAGATTCATTTCAATGGGCTTTTGAGAAAGGGAAGGTAAAAAGGGAAATACAGCATTTCTATTCAAATTTCAGAAAAGAACACTGAAGTTCAAAGCATTAATCTAATGATAATAAAAACTTGACTCAACCATGTTGAATGTACCAGTTTTCTTCCACTGAAAAATATATCCTAGGTCTCTTGCTAAATAAAGAACTTTTTGCTTTTGCTTGGTAAATGAGCAGTTCCAAACAAGTTTATGCTGAGTGCTTTATAATTTTCCATATCACTGCTTGAAAAATAAAACAACGAGGCAGCCAATGTTAAATGATCAAAAAATTGTCTTTGAAAATTAAATGTCAAATTGAATTTGAAATGTTTACAGAGATACTTTTCATTTGTTCATTACAATAGAAATGATAAATGAATAGATCTTCCTGGGGATAATATACTTGTTAAAATTTTCAATTTTGTCTTGGTTTTTATATAAGATGTTCTTTTAAGTACAAATTGTCATTTGTAGCACCAGAAACACTTGGTGCCTAATAAGGCATAGAATGATTGCAACTTTAGTATACAATAGATAGCATACAAATATAAAATTAAGTCCAATTTTCTCATAATAGAAAGATATCATGTTTTTGTACTTTCTCATCTAATGAGAATAAAAATTTACATAGACCCATGCACACCACATTTCCCAATTCACATATTTCCCAGTCAGGGATTTCATTTATTTGATCGTTAATAGTACTTTTTATAAAATCGTGTCGTGTGCTTCTGGTCATTATTACTAGCCTTAGTGCTTTGTAGATTTATTTTGACTGTCATTTGACATCAGGAAGAAAATGTGCTTTATTTAAATAGATAGTGTTGAAACTAACAGAAAGAAATATAGGAGAAAGAGGACCTTAATGATAAAATAGCTGGTGGTTTGCTTGTGCTGTATTAGTTTAATCAGGTTTACATAAGTAATATGTGGACTGTAAGGTTAACTGGGAACTGATGTCAGTTTCTTATTGCTTTTGTAACATTTCCACAAATGTATTAGCTTTTATATCTGCACAAGTTTATCATCTTACAGATCTTGAAGTCAAAGCTCTAAATAGTGTTCACAGGAATGAGTTCTTCTGAAAACTCTAGGTGAGAATTCATTTCCTTGCATTTTCCAGCTTCTAGAGCTGCCCACATTCCTTGGCTCATTGTCACTTCCTCAGGGCATGGCAACCCAATTGAGTATCCTTGCCTGGAGAACCGCATGGACAGAGGAGCCTGGCAGGCTACAGTCCATAGGGTCAGAAAGAGTCAGACATGACCGAGACAACTTAGCAAGCATGCATGCATGGGATCACTCTAGCTTCTACTTCTGTGGTCTCATCTTCTCTCCTGTCTGACTTGGCCCTTATAAGTAACACTGTTGTCACAGTGAATTCACCTGGATTTAGGACTGTTTCACCACCTCAAGATCCTTAATTACATCTGTCACATGTAAAATTATTTGTAAGATGACACATTAAGACGTTCTGGAAATTAGGATGTGAACATGTTTGTTTATTTACTCAAGAATTAGATGAGTCTCTCTTAGTGAGTCTTAGCTTTCAGGAATAACAGGGCTCCAGGTGGAGCAATATGGATAAATTTTTAGCAATTTTGCCCTTGGCCTAATAATAGAATGATTGCAACTTTAGTATACAATAGATAGCATACAAATATAAAATTAAGTCCAATTTTCTCATAATAGAAAGATATCATGTTTTTGTACTTTCTCATCTAATGAGAATAAAAATTTACATAGACCCATGCACACCACATTTCCCAATTCACATATTTCCCAGTCAGGGATTTCATTTATTTGATCGTTAATAGTACTTTTTATAAAATCGTGTCGTGTGCTTCTGGTCATTATTACTAGCCTTAGTGCTTTGTAGATTTATTTTGACTGTCATTTGACATCAGGAAGAAAATGTGCTTTATTTAAATAGATAGTGTTGAAACTAACAGAAAGAAATATAGGAGAAAGAGGACCTTAATGATAAAATAGCTGGTGGTTTGCTTGTGCTGTATTAGTTTAATCAGGTTTACATAAGTAATATGTGGACTGTAAGGTTAACTGGGAACTGATGTCAGTTTCTTATTGCTTTTGTAACATTTCCACAAATGTATTAGCTTTTATATCTGCACAAGTTTATCATCTTACAGATCTTGAAGTCAAAGCTCTAAATAGTGTTCACAGGAATGAGTTCTTCTGAAAACTCTAGGTGAGAATTCATTTCCTTGCATTTTCCAGCTTCTAGAGCTGCCCACATTCCTTGGCTCATTGTCACTTCCTCAGGGCATGGCAACCCAATTGAGTATCCTTGCCTGGAGAACCGCATGGACAGAGGAGCCTGGCAGGCTACAGTCCATAGGGTCAGAAAGAGTCAGACATGACCGAGACAACTTAGCAAGCATGCATGCATGGGATCACTCTAGCTTCTACTTCTGTGGTCTCATCTTCTCTCCTGTCTGACTTGGCCCTTATAAGTAACACTGTTGTCACAGTGAATTCACCTGGATTTAGGACTGTTTCACCACCTCAAGATCCTTAATTACATCTGTCACATGTAAAATTATTTGTAAGATGACACATTAAGACGTTCTGGAAATTAGGATGTGAACATGTTTGTTTATTTACTCAAGAATTAGATGAGTCTCTCTTAGTGAGTCTTAGCTTTCAGGAATAACAGGGCTCCAGGTGGAGCAATATGATAAAATGATAAATTTATACAAGAACATGTGTATACATGGTGTGTGTGCATGTGTGTTTAATAAGAGTAATTAAGTTTTCTTCATTATCAATAATGACTCAACACATAATGGAAATAAAACCAAAAATAAACAAGTGGGACCTAATGAAACTTAAAAGCTTTTACAAAGCAAAAGAAACTATAAGCAAGGTGAAAAGACAGTCCTCAGAATGGGAGAAAATAATATCAAATGAAACAACTGACAAAGAATCAATTTCCAAAATATACAAACAGCTCAACTAACTTAACACTAAAAACCAAACAACCCAATCAAAAAATGAGAAAAAGCCCTAAACAGACATCTCTTCAATGAAGGCATACACATGGCCAAAAAACACATGAAAAGATGCACAGTGTCGTTCATTATTAGAGAAATGCAAATCAAAACTTAGGTGAGATATTACCGCACACCAGTCAGAATGGCCATCATCAAAAAATCTACAGACAATAAATTACGGAAAGTGTGTGGAGAAAAGGGAACACTATTGCACTGTTGGTGGGAATGTAAATTGATATAGCCTCTATGGAAGACAGTATGGAGATTCCTTAAAAAAAAATAGGAATAGACCACCATATGACCCAGCAATACCACTATTAGGTATATACCCAGAGGAAATCAAATTGAAAGGGACACATGCACCCCGACGTTCACTGCAGCACTTTTTACAATAGCTAGAACATGAAAGCAACTTAGGTGTCCATAGACAAATGAATGGATAAAGAAGCAATGGTACATATATATAATGGAATATATTTCTCAGCCATGAAAAGAATGCAGAAGAATCAGTCCAAATGAGGTGGATGAATCTATAACCTATTTTACAAAGTGGAGTAAGTCAAAAAGAGAAGGACAAATATAGTGTACTATCACATATATATAGATCTAGAAAGATGGTACTTATAAATGCACATGCAGAGCAACAATGGAGAAACAGACATAGAGAACAGGCTTATGCACACTGGGGAAGGGAAGCGTGGGTGAGAGGTATTGAAAGAGTAACATGGAAATCTACACTATCATATGTAAAAGAGACAACCATTGTGAATATTCTGTAAAATTAAGGGAACTTCCATACATGGGGGCTATGCAACAGCCTGGAAGGGTGTGATAGGCAGGGAGTGGGAGGGGGGTTAAGGAGGGAGAAGTCAAGGATATACTTATGACTGACTTAGGTTTATGTATAGCTGTAAACAAAACTCTGTAAAAGCAAAATAAAAATAATTAATAAAAAATTTTAAAAATGACTCAGCATGACAATGGGAGTTTTTAGTTAAAAACCATGATATCAGTGTTGAATTATGTTACTCTTCATTACTAACTGACTCTCTGATACAGGCATGGGCAGATTTTTAAGGACAGATTTAGTATAAATAATGAGACAATAAAATATGTTTTTATTGTGCAGGATAAGATTTTTCAATCAACCACAGATTTTGTGAAGGAGGTATATTTGCTTGCCAAAATGGAACTATCGGTTTCGACTTTTTTAATCTTCTTCAAATCTATACCAATCTCTCCAAATGTGCATAACCCAAATATATTTTTGTATGCTTAAGCAAGGGCTTAAAATGGTGAGTTTCACTTTATCTTGCACTTACAGTAATGATATTCCTAAAGGAATTATCATTAAAAAATATTGTTAACATATTTGGCTAAGTTACTATTATACAACTAGCTATGGTAAAAGTGTAATTTTCAATATAGTCTTTAAGAGACTCTGGAGGATACCACTGAATCTCTCTCAAGTTTGATTTTTTTAGGTTTCATGGATGCTTTAATTTTATATAGTACAATCTTTGCTATTCAGAGTAGTTTATTTTAAGCATGGGAAAACTTAGCTTTATTTTATTGATTAAATAAAGCTATTTATCATTCTGATAATAAAACAAAACAAAAAAACACTGGAATTGCTTTGGGTTTTCTTTTTTCCCTCTCTTTTCAAAAGTAACATGTAATTCTTTGTGGAAAATTTGACTTTCTCCATTAAAATCTCCTTATTATGGCAAATGGAAATTCTAAGCCAGAACCTTCTGGCTTCTAAGAATCCCTCCTATTTATTGTTGTTCAGTCATGCCAACTTGCAACCCCTTATAAATGCACATGCAACAACATGGGGAAGGGAAGACGTGGGTGAGAGGTATTGAAAGAGTAACATGGAAATCTACACTATCATATGTAAAAGAGACAACCATTGTGAATATTCTGTAAAATTAAGGGAACTTCCATACATGGGGGCTATGCAACAGCCTGGAAGGGTGTGATAGGCAGGGAGTGGGAGGGTTAAGGAGGAGAAGTCAAGGATATACTTATGACTGACTTAGGTTTATGTATAGCTGTAAACAAAACTCTGTAAAAGCAAAATAAAAATAATTAATAAAAAATTTTAAAAATGACTCAGCATGACAATGGGAGTTTTTAGTTAAAAACCATGATATCAGTGTTGAATTATGTTACTCTTCATTACTAACTGACTCTCTGATACAGGCATGGGCAGATTTTTAAGGACAGATTTAGTATAAATAATGAGACAATAAAATATGTTTTATTGTGCAGGATAAGATTTTTCAATCAACCACAGATTTTGTGAGGGAGGTATATTTGCTTGCCAAAATGGAACTATCGGTTTCGACTTTTTTAATCTTCTTCAAATCTATACCAATCTCTCCAAATGTGCATAACCCAAATATATTTTTGTATGCTTAAGCAAGGGCTTAAAATGGTGAGTTTCACTTTATCTTGCACTTACAGTAATGATATTCCTAAAGGAATTATCATTAAAAAATATTGTTAACATATTTGGCTAAGTTACTATTATACAACTAGCTATGGTAAAAGTGTAATTTTCAATATAGTCTTTAAGAGACTCTGGAGGATACCACTGAATCTCTCTCAAGTTTGATTTTTTTAGGTTTCATGGATGCTTTAATTTTATATAGTACAATCTTTGCTATTCAGAGTAGTTTATTTTAAGCATGGGAAAACTTAGCTTTATTTTATTGATTAAATAAAGCTATTTATCATTCTGATAATAAAACAAAACAAAAAAACACTGGAATTGCTTTGGGTTTTCTTTTTTCCCTCTCTTTTCAAAAGTAACATGTAATTCTTTGTGGAAAATTTGACTTTCTCCATTAAAATCTCCTTATTATGGCAAATGGAAATTCTAAGACAGAACCTTCTGGCTTCTAAGAATTCAGCACCCAGTAGCTACTATTTATTGTTGTTCAGTCATGTCCAACTCTTTGCAACCCCATGGACTGTAGCATGCCATGTTTCCCTGTTCTTTGCCATCTCCTGGAGTTTGTCAAACTCATGTCCATTGGGTCAGTGATGCCATCCAACCATCTCGTCCTCTATCATCCCCTTCTCCTCCTGCTTTCAATGTCTCCCAGAATCAGAGTCTTTTCCTTTTTGAGTAGAGTGCAATAGAATCAATGATGAAGAAAGAAAAATGTTGTTGTGAAAGTTTTAATTAGAGGTAAAATGGCTTTGGACTCTAGAGCAGTACTATTTTTTTTTTTAATTTTTATTTTACTTTTTTCTTTTACAGAGTTTTGTTGTTTACAGATATGTATGATCCCAGATTAGTCATATGTATATCCCCCCATCCCTCTCCTCCAGGCCATAGCACAGCACCCCTGCAGGATCCCTTTTTCTCACAGTGCAACGACAATAGCTATTTTTTTCACATATGATAGTATAGGTTTTCATGCTGCTTCCTTTACACCTCCCACCCACTGTTCATTCCCCACAATGCCCATAGGTCTACTGTCCATGTCTGTTTTTCCATCGCTTCACTGTGTGTGTTATCATTAGCATCCTACTAGATTCCATATATATGGGTTAGTATATTGTACTTGTCCTTTTCTTTTTGACTTCACTTTTTATGATAGGTTCTAGATCCAGCCACCTCATTAGGACTGATTCTTCTGCATTTGTTTTTACAGCTAAGAACTACTTCATTGTATATACATACCAGAGATTTATTATCCATTCATTCGTCGATGGACATCTAGGTTGCTTCCATGTTTTGGCTATTGTATAGAGAGCTGCAATGAACATTGGGGTACAGGTGCCTCTTTCAGTTTTGATTTCATCAGGGTATAAGCCTAATAGTGGGATTGCTGGGTCGCATGGTGCTTCTATTTTTAGTTTTTCAAGGAATGTCCCTACTGTCTTCCATAGAGGCTGTATCAATTTACATTCCCACTAGCAATGCAAGAGGGTTCCCTTTTCTCTGCACCCTCTCCAACATTTATTGTCTGTCGATTTTTTGATGATGGTCATTCTGACTGGTGTAAGGTGATTACCTCATTGTAGTTTTGATTTGCATTTCACTGATAATAAGCAAGGTTGAACATCATTTCATGTGTTTTTTGGCCATAAGTACTAAATATTGTTACATGGAAAAGGGCATTTAATCAAATGAAAAGATACATAAAATAAACAGATAGATATGTAAAATGATATTTCTAAGGAAAGTGAATAAAACAGTGTGGAGAGCTTAAAGTATATGTTCAACGGTGAAAGGATGGTAGGAAAAAACATTACAGAAGTTCTTTAAACAATCATCATGAAAACTAAATGAGATTCTGATGATATATTCTTCATTTACATTTGTATATATTTTCTAGAGTAGGTGAATATAAAGGAAAAGGAAGTAAGGCGTTGCCTGATTCTTTATAAGTAATTTTATGTGAGCTTTATCAAAATTTGAAATTGGACCAGTAATACATTCTATAGATCTCTGTAAGAATTCTGAAAACAAAGGAGACTCATAGACTTAGAAAATGAGCTTATGGTTGCCAGTGGGGAGGAATAGTTAGGGACTTTGGGAAGATCATGTACACACTGCTGTATCTGAAATGGATAACCAACAAAGACCTATTGTATTATACATGGAACTCTATTCAATATTATGTGCCATCCTGAATGGGACGTGGCTTTGGGTAGAATGGATGCATGTGTTTATATGACTGGGTCCCTTTGCTGTTCACCTAAAACTATGACAAAATTTTTAATTGACTATGTGTGTATGAGTGTGTTAGTCACTTAGTCTTGTCCGACCCTTTTCACTCCATAAAACCCCCGTGGTTTCCCACCTTTTTAGAGAGTTTTGCAAATTTTTGTCGATGGACATCTAGGTTGCTTCCATGTTTTGGCTATTGTATAGAGAGCTGCAATGAACATTGGGGTACAGGTGCCTCTTTCAGTTTTGATTTCATCAGGGTATAAGCCTAATAGTGGGATTGCTGGGTCGCATGGTGCTTCTATTTTTAGTTTTTCAAGGAATGTCCCTACTGTCTTCCATAGAGGCTGTATCAATTTACATTCCCACTAGCAATGCAAGAGGGTTCCCTTTTCTCTGCACCCTCTCCAACATTTATTGTCTGTCGATTTTTTGATGATGGTCATTCTGACTGGTGTAAGGTGATTACCTCATTGTAGTTTTGATTTGCATTTCACTGATAATAAGCAAGGTTGAACATCATTTCATGTGTTTTTTGGCCATAAGTACTAAATATTGTTACATGGAAAAGGGCATTTAATCAAATGAAAAGATACATAAAATAAACAGATAGATATGTAAAATGATATTTCTAAGGAAAGTGAATAAAACAGTGTGGAGAGCTTAAAGTATATGTTCAACGGTGAAAGGATGGTAGGAAAAAACATTACAGAAGTTCTTTAAACAATCATCATGAAAACTAAATGAGATTCTGATGATATATTCTTCATTTACATTTGTATATATTTTCTAGAGTAGGTGAATATAAAGGAAAAGGAAGTAAGGCGTTGCCTGATTCTTTATAAGTAATTTTATGTGAGCTTTATCAAAATTTGAAATTGGACCAGTAATACATTCTATAGATCTCTGTAAGAATTCTGAAAACAAAGGAGACTCATAAACTTAGAAAATGAACTCATGGTTGTCAGAGGGAAAGGATTCTTAGGGACTTTGGGAAGATCATGTACACACTGCTATATTTAAAATGAATAACCAATGAACACCTATTGTATTATACATGGAACTCTATTCAATATTATGTGCCATCCTGAATGGGACGTGGCTTTGGGTAGAATGGATGCATGTGTTTATATGACTGGGTCCCTTTGCTGTTCACCTAAAACTATGACAAAATTTTTAATTGACTATGTGTGTATGAGTGTGTTAGTCACTTAGTCATGTCCGACCCTTTTCACTCCATAAACTGTGTCCCACCAGGCCCCCTCTGTCCTGAAGTGGGTTTCCATTCACTTCTAAAGTTAATTGGTGGGCTTCCCCTGGTGGTCTAGTGGGTAAGGACACCGCCTTGCAGTGCAAGGGGCGCCAGTTCGATCCCTGGCCTGGGAAGGTCCCACGTGCCGCGGAGCGGCTGGACCCATGTGTCCAATTACCGCGCCAGAGCTCTGGAGCGCATGCACCCAGAGCCGGCGCTCTGCAACGACAGACGCCACCGCGATGGGAGACCCACAAGAGCCAAAGAACAAAGATGGATGAAAATAGAGAAATGAAAGACCAATAGAAGTAGCTCACCTGCTCCCCTCCCTCCCCAACCCAACCCCCGCCCAAAAAATAAAATAAATAAATAAATAAATAAATAAAGTTAATTGGTTATACCCCATACAAAATAATAAGTTCAAAATTAAATAAAAAGAATTCTGTTTTCCTGATAATGAATTCTTCCTGTGTTACATGAAAAAATATATAATCATATATCTCTTTTAATAATTGTTAATAGGATATTATTAACCATCTTATGTTTAAATTAGCAATGAAATATAGATATAAGATATAAAACTGCAGTATTCATGCCTTGGAAATCCTGTGAAGAAAGCAGTCTGTAATAGTCCATGTGTTTGAGGATTTAGACACAACTGAGCACAGACACACACATGATATAATAAATAAACGTTCTTCATGTTAACTAAGTTCTGAAAACATAACACAGAGCATTTCCCTCATACTTAGTTTGTGCAAGAGGATGTATATCTTTCTTCTTTAACTAGGTTTAGTATTAGACTTATCAGTAATTTGATTATTCATTGGATATTACTCCTCCTTTACCTTTAATTTGTAATTAGCTACTATAGTTCATCAAGTATATGTCCTTTAAATTTTTTCATAAGGTGCCCTGTTATGCATTAAGTATACAACTTGTTGGTAAACTAATATTCTCATTAGTATTTAGATAGGAAATTGACTTCTAAAGGAAATTTCATGACAGTATTATAACTTAATTATGATAAAGAACTCAAGGAACTAGTAGAGACTAGATAGTTGAGCCCTACTGACAGATACTTGTTTTAGAATTTGACTTTGATAGTTCCTGTTTTTTTTTGGTAAAGATTAAAATTAGAGGTTCATCATGATGTTAAAATGAGTAACTACCTAACGTTAAAATCAGCCATTATGTGTCAACTCATGTGTATAAATCTTTTAGCAAAGACCATCTATATCCAAACTCCAAAAAGTATACATTTTTATTAAGATAAGTAATTAGATGTGTTCATATAACAGGATTATTACACTAAGCTTTTCTTGTTCCAGGATGAATCCAAACTCAGTAAACTCTATAGGCTATAGTTGTCATAATGTTTTCGTGTCTTTTGATTGCAAGAGTCTATTATTATAAAGAGATAGACACAGTACTAACTTTGATCTTCTTCCTTAGGAATGTAAGTGAAACTGCCTGCACATTCTCATAAGCTTCTTGTTTTAATTACATTGCATAATATTATGCTTCATACAATAGGAAGACATGTAAAACAAGATTAGTTTGGCTATCTCAGAAGTGTAGCATGAAGCATTAAATAGGATAAGTGGAAAATATACATAGACATAACATATTTAGCTTCTGATTCAAAGAATTTAAACCAGTGTATATATTTGAAATTAATCACTTTGAAATGCTGTAAATTTGTTTTTAAAAACTGACCTTGAAATGGAATATCTAGCAGAAGAATAAATAGGTGGGTTGTAGCAAGATGTTCTTAACTTCTGTTTCCTAGAGGGATAATTAAAAAAAAAATCCTCAAAATTGCAACAATGCACACTCCCTTTAAAGGTTGGAAGTTGCTGAGCAAGCTGGTAACATAGGCTGATTAGGTAAATTTCAGTAAGTATATCTTGCTCTTGAGAAAAAAATAAAAAGGTTTGCATCATGATGATTTTGTGTATGTGTCTATGTGTGAATACAACTGCATGTGTATTGGGAATGAATGGTTTACATATTCTTTCCTGGGGACTTCTGGGATTTTCCCAAGGAATTAAGCATTTGGACAAATCATACAAAACAAATCAACTGCTAAATATATACTTTTCAACTTTAACTGGATTCCCATCGCTGCTAGAAAGAAATCCTTTCACAGATTTTTAGTTGACTCTCTTTTCATGGTTCTGTGCATTCTAGGTCTTCACCACTCTTTCCAATTCTACTTTCTTAAAATTAAAATTAGAGGTTCATCATGATGTTAAAATGAGTAACTACCTAACGTTAAAATCAGCCATTATGTGTCAACTCATGTGTATAAATCTTTTAGCAAAGACCATCTATATCCAAACTCCAAAAAGTATACATTTTTATTAAGATAAGTAATTAGATGTGTTCATATAACAGGATTATTACACTAAGCTTTTCTTGTTCCAGGATGAATCCAAACTCAGTAAACTCTATAGGCTATAGTTGTCATAATGTTTTCATGTCTTTTGATTGCAAGAGTCTATTATTATAAAGAGATAGACACAGTACTAACTTTGATCTTCTTCCTTAGGAATGTAAGTGAAACTGCCTGCACATTCTCATAAGCTTCTTGTTTTAATTACATTGCATAATATTATGCTTCATACAATAGGAAGACATGTAAAACAAGATTAGTTTGGCTATCTCAGAAGTGTAGCATGAAGCATTAAATAGGATAAGTGGAAAATATACATAGACATAACATATTTAGCTTCTGATTCAAAGAATTTAAACCAGTGTATATATTTGAAATTAATCACTTTGAAATGCTGTAAATTTGTTTTTAAAAACTGACCTTGAAATGGAATATCTAGCAGAAGAATAAATAGGTGGGTTGTAGCAAGATGTTCTTAACTTCTGTTTCCTAGAGGGATAATTAAAAAAAAAATCCTCAAAATTGCAACAATGCACACTCCCTTTAAAGGTTGGAAGTTGCTGAGCAAGCTGGTAACATAGGCTGATTAGGTAAATTTCAGTAAGTATATCTTGCTCTTGAGAAAAAAATAAAAAGGTTTGCATCATGATGATTTTGTGTATGTGTCTATGTGTGAATACAACTGCATGTGTATTGGGAATGAATGGTTTACATATTCTTTCCTGGGGACTTCTGGGATTTTCCCAAGGAATTAAGCATTTGGACAAATCATACAAAACAAATCAACTGCTAAATATATACTTTTCAACTTTAACTGGATTCCCATCGCTGCTAGAAAGAAATCCTTTCACAGATTTTTAGTTGACTCTCTTTTCATGGTTCTGTGCATTCTAGGTCTTCACCACTCTTTCCAATTCTACTTTCTTAAAATTCCAAAAATAAATCTTGATTTTTCAATTGTTTGAGAAAACACAACCAGTTAGGAATACCTTAACCTTCTTCCTTACCAGCTAATAATTTATCTATCTCATTTTTCTATCCTTTCTTCCTTAGCACAGATATTCCTACTCTTGTTTAGCTTTGCATCCCAGACATCTGAGTTCTTAGGAAACTGCTGCACTTTCCTATCCTTTTGCAGGCTCCAGTGTTTCTTCCTTCAGTGACACCATCCCCTCAATCTTCAAGTTTGCTGAATCTCATTAGAATTTATTCTGCTTGAACTTGGTCACTGGTGACCCCCTTCCTCAATCCGTTTGTAAAATTTTCCTTGATTTTAGTGCATGCCTTTTATCTTTGCCCATCTTCTCTTGAATCTCTGGCTAAACTTTGTCTCCTGACCCAACCCACTTGTTTCTTGTTTTTGTTTTAATATTTATGTATTTACTTGGCTGCACCAGGTCTTGGTTGTGGCATGAGGAATCTTTAGTGGTGGTATGCAGACTTTTAGTTGCATGTGGAATCTTATCCCCTGGTCAGTGATCGAATCCACTGCCCAGCATTGGGAGCACAGAGTTTTAGCCTGACTTACTCTCACTTTGTTGTCTTTCTCTCCCTTTCCCTGTCTCACTCTTCCCCCATCTCACTTTGATTTCATCTTAATCTGTTATTATGGTTTTCACTGTTATCTTACAGCTCTAGATCTTTTCTGTCTTCAGTTTTGAACTTTCTCTTGAATTTCAAACTCTGTGGTGTCACTACCTATTGCATATTTATTCTTGGATATCTCCCAAGCACCTCATAGTCAGTATAATCCTGGAAAAAGAAGTTTAAAAGTCATGCATTTAGGGTCAGAGGTCTGAATTTAAGATCTTGATATTTAAAGAGAAGGTGAAAAGATACTCGACTTCAGTTTCCTCATCAAATCATCTTGAAACTCCATTTCACCAACACATTTATCCACACAACTGTCCCATTTCACCCATATTATTGCAGTAATATTCTTGTTGACCTCCCTGCTTCTAACTTCACTTTAGCACACACTATTTTCAACACAGTACCTTGAGTGATCCTTTAAAGAGAAAGTCACTTAAATTGTGAGTCTCTTCTCAGAACATCCCGGTGGTATCACATCTTGATTTTTAGTTGAACTCAAGACCTTCATCTGCCCTCATTCCCATATTCATTGATTCTCTGACCTCAATTCTTCTGCTTTCTATAGTTCTGCAGCCATTCACACTTCCTTCAATTCAGTTCCGTTGCTTAGTCATGTCCGACACTTTGAGATCCTATGGACTGCAGCACTCCAGGCTTCCCTGTCCATCATGATCTCCTGGAGCTTGCTCAAATTTATTCATTGACTCAGTGATGCCATGCAACTATCTCATCCTCTGTTCTCCCCTCCTCCTTCTGCCTTTTATTTTACCCAGCATCAGGCTATTTTCCAGTGAATTATCTCTTTGCTTCAGGTAGCCAAACTTTGGAGCTTCAGCCTCAGCATCAGTCCTTCCAATGAATATCCAAGGTTGATTTCCTTTAGGACTGAATGGTTTAATCTCCTTGCAGTCCAATAGACTCTCAAGAGTCTTCCCCCATACCACAGTTCAAAGGCACTCAAAGCTTGGGTTCTCAGTCTTCTTTACGGTCCAACTCTCACATCCATGTAGACCACGGGAAAACCATTGCTTTGACTATATGACTTTTGTTGGCAAAATGATATCTCTGCTTTTTAATATACTGCCTAGGTTTGTCATAGCTTTTCTTCCAAGGAGAAAATGTCTTCTAATTTCATGGCTGCAGTTACCATCTGCAGTAATTTAGGAGCCCAAGAAAATAGTGTGTCATTATTTCTATTGTTTCCCCATCTATTTGCCATGAAATGATGGAACCAGATGCTATAACTTCCTCAGTATTCCTTAAATTTGCTGGGCTCCCTCTTGCATGAATTAGTTAAATAGTAATTCTCTTTTTAATTAATTTTTCTTGGAGTATAGTTCATTTACACTGTTGTGTTATTTTCAAATTTCAGCAATGTTAGTCACATATACATATATATATATATTTTTTCACTCTTTTTTATATTATTTTCCCATATAGACTATGATAGAATACTGAGTAGAGTTTTTTGTGCTATACAGTAGGTCTTTATTAGTTACCTATTTTATATAAGGTAGTGTGTACATGCCAAACCCAATCCCTCAACTGAGTCCTCCCCGCTTTCCCTGCTGGCAACTTAAGCTTGTTTTCTGCATCTATGACTCTGTTTCTGCTTTATAATTAAGTTCATTTGTTTCAACCATTAAATTATTTTAGTTGAACTCAAGACCTTCATCTGCCCTCATTCCCATATTCATTGATTCTCTGACCTCAATTCTTCTGCTTTCTATAGTTCTGCAGCCATTCACACTTCCTTCAATTCAGTTCCGTTGCTTAGTCATGTCCGACACTTTGAGATCCTATGGACTGCAGCACTCCAGGCTTCCCTGTCCATCATGATCTCCTGGAGCTTGCTCAAATTTATTCATTGACTCAGTGATGCCATGCAACTATCTCATCCTCTGTTCTCCCCTCCTCCTTCTGCCTTTTATTTTACCCAGCATCAGGCTATTTTCCAGTGAATTATCTCTTTGCTTCAGGTAGCCAAACTTTGGAGCTTCAGCCTCAGCATCAGTCCTTCCAATGAATATCCAAGGTTGATTTCCTTTAGGACTGAATGGTTTAATCTCCTTGCAGTCCAATAGACTCTCAAGAGTCTTCCCCCATACCACAGTTCAAAGGCACTCAAAGCTTGGGTTCTCAGTCTTCTTTACGGTCCAACTCTCACATCCATGTAGACCACGGGAAAACCATTGCTTTGACTATATGACTTTTGTTGGCAAAATGATATCTCTGCTTTTTAATATACTGCCTAGGTTTGTCATAGCTTTTCTTCCAAGGAGAAAATGTCTTCTAATTTCATGGCTGCAGTTACCATCTGCAGTAATTTAGGAGCCCAAGAAAATAGTGTGTCATTATTTCTATTGTTTCCCCATCTATTTGCCATGAAATGATGGAACCAGATGCTATAACTTCCTCAGTATTCCTTAAATTTGCTGGGCTCCCTCTTGCATGAATTAGTTAAATAGTAATTCTCTTTTTAATTAATTTTTCTTGGAGTATAGTTCATTTACACTGTTGTGTTATTTTCAAATTTCAGCAATGTTAGTCACATATACATATATATATATATTTTTTCACTCTTTTTTATATTATTTTCCCATATAGACTATGATAGAATACTGAGTAGAGTTTTTTGTGCTATACAGTAGGTCTTTATTAGTTACCTATTTTATATAAGGTAGTGTGTACATGCCAAACCCAATCCCTCAACTGAGTCCTCCCCGCTTTCCCTGCTGGCAACTTAAGCTTGTTTTCTGCATCTATGACTCTGTTTCTGCTTTATAATTAAGTTCATTTGTACCATTTTTTCAAATTCCATATATAAACAATATTGAATATTTGTCTTCCTCTGTCTGACTCACTTCACTTAGTATAATCATCTCTAGGTCCATCCACCCATGCTACTGAAAATGACATTATTTCATTCTTTTTAATGACGGAGTAATATTCCATTTTAGGGCTTCTCAGGTGTCTCAGTGGTAAAGAATATACCTGCCAATGCAGGAGATGCAGGAGACACAGTTTCAGCCCCTAAGTTGGGAAGATCTCTTGTTGGAAAAAATGGCAACCCACACCATTCTTCTTACTTGGAGAGTTCCATGAACAGAGGGAGACAGAGGTTGAAGGAGATGGGAGGGAACTTTGCAAATGATGTCGTGTTAGTATGTACTATAACATTTCAACTTACCATTGCTCTATGTGTTAAGCATTTCATCTGACTTTACCATGTACATTATGTATCTGCTGCACAAATGAGTCCTGATTTTGTAATATCTAGTATCTAGATATTAAAGAGGTTGCCATTGTATGACAAAAGAAGGGTTAGTAAACTAACACATTTTGTACAAAACCCCAAAAGAAACAGTTTTGTCTATTCTCCCAGTCTCTAAACACTTAAATTCCCATCTCTGTTTTGCTTTTTTTTCCATAAGGTTTTTAATTCTAATACATTTTACCATTAACTTACTCATTTTTGTTTCTATACTCCACTGTAACATCAGCTCCATGAGGGGAAGGAATTCTGCTTTGTTTTCTTTACCATTGTATCCTCAGTGCCTAGAACATAGTAGAAGCTGAGTGATACTGGTTGACTAAATAAATGAATGAAGAAATTAAAATGTCAGTGGTGGAACTGTTTTTTGAGCCGCAGAGCACTATATAAATACTAATCATTCCTATTATAACTATTCCACTGTCCCCATGACCGTGCTCATAGGCACATTTACGTTCACGTACACTGTTTCTTCTCTTTGTTTCCCACCTCTTCATCCTATCTTTGTTTTGAGAGACCATCTAATCAATTTCTGAGGTTATTTGCTTGTAGGCTTTTTTGAACCTTTCAGCCTTTTAGCAAAATATTCCTGACTCTAACATTGCAACATTAAAAGCAGAGTGTCCATTTTGGTTCCCACTTCTTTACCCCCATCATCTTGAACTTTTCTCTAGAGAGTTTCAATATTTACCTAACAGATGACTTTGAAGTTTATTTGATTATAAATACCATAAATGTCATGAAAAATACCAGTATCAAAAACACCATACCATAAGTATCGTAAAGGTACCAATATCAATAATAAAAGTAACATTTTATCATAAATATTATAATGTATCTGAAGTAGTTTTCCAAGGCCTCATATTGTCCTCAAAATTCTTCCTATGGTACTTAAAGCCCTATATTACTAACTCTGAACTTTTTTGAAACACTATTTTTCAGCACCATAAAATTGTTCCATATGTATGGTTCTTTTTATTTCATTATACTTCAAATTCTTATTATTTACTGTGTCAGACACTGTACAATGGTATTTGTCAAGATACCATTTTTTCTCTCTTTCTTTGTAGCAGTTAGTTATAGTTTGGGAGGAATGCAAGGATGAGGAAAAGCCCTATATCTAGCTATCTAGACTTTACCATGTACATTATGTATCTGCTGCACAAATGAGTCCTGATTTTGCTCATTGGTATGACAAAAGAAGGGTTAGTAAACTAACACATTTTGTACAAAACCCCAAAAGAAACAGTTTTGTCTATTCTCCCAGTCTCTAAACACTTAAATTCCCATCTCTGTTTTGCTTTTTTTTCCATAAGGTTTTTAATTCTAATACATTTTACCATTAACTTACTCATTTTTGTTTCTATACTCCACTGTAACATCAGCTCCATGAGGGGAAGGAATTCTGCTTTGTTTTCTTTACCATTGTATCCTCAGTGCCTAGAACATAGTAGAAGCTGAGTGATACTGGTTGACTAAATAAATGAATGAAGAAATTAAAATGTCAGTGGTGGAACTGTTTTTTGAGCCGCAGAGCACTATATAAATACTAATCATTCCTATTATAACTATTCCACTGTCCCCATGACCGTGCTCATAGGCACATTTACGTTCACGTACACTGTTTCTTCTCTTTGTTTCCCACCTCTTCATCCTATCTTTGTTTTGAGAGACCATCTAATCAATTTCTGAGGTTATTTGCTTGTAGGCTTTTTTGAACCTTTCAGCCTTTTAGCAAAATATTCCTGACTCTAACATTGCAACATTAAAAGCAGAGTGTCCATTTTGGTTCCCACTTCTTTACCCCCATCATCTTGAACTTTTCTCTAGAGAGTTTCAATATTTACCTAACAGATGACTTTGAAGTTTATTTGATTATAAATACCATAAATGTCATGAAAAATACCAGTATCAAAAACACCATACCATAAGTATCGTAAAGGTACCAATATCAATAATAAAAGTAACATTTTATCATAAATATTATAATGTATCTGAAGTAGTTTTCCAAGGCCTCATATTGTCCTCAAAATTCTTCCTATGGTACTTAAAGCCCTATATTACTAACTCTGAACTTTTTTGAAACACTATTTTTCAGCACCATAAAATTGTTCCATATGTATGGTTCTTTTTATTTCATTATACTTCAAATTCTTATTATTTACTGTGTCAGACACTGTACAATGGTATTTGTCAAGATACCATTTTTTCTCTCTTTCTTTGTAGCAGTTAGTTATAGTTTGGGAGGAATGCAAGGATGAGGAAAACTTAGCATCTCAAAGTCATCAAAGGCAGAATATCTGTAGTTATAATGGTCAGTCAGTTTTTCCAGTTTGAACTTGGTTTATACTTGTTGTCCCAGTGTAATTATTAATGTCTTTCTTCACTATAAGAGCTCTCCCAGTTTGGTAATAAATCATAGTCTCTATCTATAAGCAAAAATAATTTGAATTTTATCATGTGCTCTTTCTCTGTCATAATTACAAATGTTACATGAATGACTAAAACAAAAATAAGTTCCCTTCTTCTAGCATTGGAACATAGTTACAAATATAAGACATAATATTTTATGGTAAAAAAAAAACCCTAGATTTTATAGCCTAATGTAATTTCAATTTTATTATAAAATGCTTGTCTGAAATACAGTTTAGTAATTGCTGCCTTAGTATTTTCTTTTCTGCCTTTGTCTGAATACCCTATATTTATTCTCCATTTCTCCATAATCTACCTTTAACGTAATACTTTCATACATATCCAAATTTTTCTTCGTCTCCGTCTGTCTCTATCTGTGAGCTCTCCTTTTAGTAGTTATTGTCCACATCATTTATTTGGCAGTATTTTTTATACAGTGTACATGTTTTTTCCCTTATGAATCTGTTGTGGCAAGTATTCAGAATCTTTCAAGACAAAGACTGACTCTTTTACACTTTTGATTCTGTAGCACCAACTCTCAGGCCAAATTAAGAGTATGCACAAGCATTTTGCTTTAATTATATTACCTAAGATGACCCATAAATGTCATGAAAAATACCAGTATCAAAAACACCATACCATAAGTATCGTAAAGGTACCAATATCAATAATAAAAGTAACATTTTATCATAAATATTATAATGTATCTGAAGTAGTTTTCCAAGGCCTCATATTGTCCTCAAAATTCTTCCTATGGTACTTAAAGCCCTATATTACTAACTCTGAACTTTTTTGAAACACTATTTTTCAGCACCATAAAATTGTTCCATATGTATGGTTCTTTTTATTTCATTATACTTCAAATTCTTATTATTTACTGTGTCAGACACTGTACAATGGTATTTGTCAAGATACCATTTTTTCTCTCTTTCTTTGTAGCAGTTAGTTATAGTTTGGGAGGAATGCAAGGATGAGGAAAACTTAGCATCTCAAAGTCATCAAAGGCAGAATATCTGTAGTTATAATGGTCAGTCAGTTTTTCCAGTTTGAACTTGGTTTATACTTGTTGTCCCAGTGTAATTATTAATGTCTTTCTTCACTATAAGAGCTCTCCCAGTTTGGTAATAAATCATAGTCTCTATCTATAAGCAAAAATAATTTGAATTTTATCATGTGCTCTTTCTCTGTCATAATTACAAATGTTACATGAATGACTAAAACAAAAATAAGTTCCCTTCTTCTAGCATTGGAACATAGTTACAAATATAAGACATAATATTTTATGGTAAAAAAAAAACCCTAGATTTTATAGCCTAATGTAATTTCAATTTTATTATAAAATGCTTGTCTGAAATACAGTTTAGTAATTGCTGCCTTAGTATTTTCTTTTCTGCCTTTGTCTGAATACCCTATATTTATTCTCCATTTCTCCATAATCTACCTTTAACGTAATACTTTCATACATATCCAAATTTTTCTTCGTCTCCGTCTGTCTCTATCTGTGAGCTCTCCTTTTAGTAGTTATTGTCCACATCATTTATTTGGCAGTATTTTTTATACAGTGTACATGTTTTTTCCCTTATGAATCTGTTGTGGCAAGTATTCAGAATCTTTCAAGACAAAGACTGACTCTTTTACACTTTTGATTCTGTAGCACCAACTCTCAGGCCAAATTAAGAGTATGCACAAGCAGCTGGATGTAACAAAATAGACAAAATTTATGATAGCAGTCGTATTGAGTGTGGTATTGATGGTGGATCTATTAAAAATGCAATAAGGTAAACTATATGAATTTTCAGAAAATACAGTGTACAAGAAGAAAATTATAGTTGTACTATTGTGGGTGGGTGTGGGTTACAAAATATATTTGTTATAAGTTACTTTGGGGTGGGAAGAAGAGGATGAGGGAGAGAAGAGAAAGGCATACTGTAGTTTATCAAACTGTTAAGTATAAGGTGTGCCATCATTTTGTATATTGCTAGTGGAAAAAGGTCAATTAAGCTATGTTGTGATGCTTTCATATCACTTAGAGTATGTACTTAATATACATCAAAAGACATCTTTATTGAAGGATTTTTTCTATCTTGAATCATTCCTATATATACATAACAAGGAATAAGTGATATTAAATGTCTAATAAGTGATATCTAACATCCTTTATACTCAGAGGCCATCGGTTGTAAGAAACATTTTTATTTCTGACATGTTTTTAAATACTTTAAAAAAAGGAAATATTTTGTTGAATGGAATTATGGAGCATAAGTCTACTGTAAAAGAAAAATGATACTTGATGCATTTCTTAGGACTTGAGGAAAGGCAACAGGTCCTAAATATTCTGCAACAACAGAAGGAAAAAATGGACTTTTTGAATACACTCAAATTTAGAAATCGGAGGTAGATAAAAGCTTTATGGACTTTTACTATCACCCTCACTGTTCTGTAGCAGACGCTTTCTATTGGAAAGGTGTAGTGAAAAAGAGAAAAACAAGCAAACAAAAAATCATGATACTGGTTATCAAATAGATATAGAGGCATGAAGTTCCAGGATTAGGGTTGATAGTTAAGTTGTTGTTCAGTCACTCAGTGGGGTCTAAGTCTGTGTTACCACATGCAGCACACCAGACTTTCTAAAAACTGAGTACTAAGAGAAGGTTTTTAAGTACAAGGTTTAACCTATATTACTGATTTTTCCTTCTCTTGGGCCAGAGGAGGAAGCTAAAAAAAAAAATCTGCTTAATAACTTCTGTTTTGAATCAACATCTTCTATAAACCTGCTTCCTAGGATATCTACACACATCAGTTAATATGAAGAAGATTGTATCCCCAAATGCAAACAGAATTTTTAACTATTTTCAGGATAGAATGTGTGAGACCACAGCAATGTTCAGTCTATGAAAAGTTAATATGAAAAAATTAGTTGTACTATTGTGGGTGGGTGTGGGTTACAAAATATATTTGTTATAAGTTACTTTGGGGTGGGAAGAAGAGGATGAGGGAGAGAAGAGAAAGGCATACTGTAGTTTATCAAACTGTTAAGTATAAGGTGTGCCATCATTTTGTATATTGCTAGTGGAAAAAGGTCAATTAAGCTATGTTGTGATGCTTTCATATCACTTAGAGTATGTACTTAATATACATCAAAAGACATCTTTATTGAAGGATTTTTTCTATCTTGAATCATTCCTATATATACATAACAAGGAATAAGTGATATTAAATGTCTAATAAGTGATATCTAACATCCTTTATACTCAGAGGCCATCGGTTGTAAGAAACATTTTTATTTCTGACATGTTTTTAAATACTTTAAAAAAAGGAAATATTTTGTTGAATGGAATTATGGAGCATAAGTCTACTGTAAAAGAAAAATGATACTTGATGCATTTCTTAGGACTTGAGGAAAGGCAACAGGTCCTAAATATTCTGCAACAACAGAAGGAAAAAATGGACTTTTTGAATACACTCAAATTTAGAAATCGGAGGTAGATAAAAGCTTTATGGACTTTTACTATCACCCTCACTGTTCTGTAGCAGACGCTTTCTATTGGAAAGGTGTAGTGAAAAAGAGAAAAACAAGCAAACAAAAAATCATGATACTGGTTATCAAATAGATATAGAGGCATGAAGTTCCAGGATTAGGGTTGATAGTTAAGTTGTTGTTCAGTCACTCAGTGGGGTCTAAGTCTGTGTTACCACATGCAGCACACCAGACTTTCTAAAAACTGAGTACTAAGAGAAGGTTTTTAAGTACAAGGTTTAACCTATATTACTGATTTTTCCTTCTCTTGGGCCAGAGGAGGAAGCTAAAAAAAAAAATCTGCTTAATAACTTCTGTTTTGAATCAACATCTTCTATAAACCTGCTTCCTAGGATATCTACACACATCAGTTAATATGAAGAAGATTGTATCCCCAAATGCAAACAGAATTTTTAACTATTTTCAGGATAGAATGTGTGAGACCACAGCAATGTTCAGTCTATGAAAACTGAGTGCTTGAACTGTATGGATAAAATCAAGATAAATAATTGGTCTAACTTTGTTGTTGAACAGAAAATGTGGATCCCATTCATGTACCTTTAGGCATTGCTTTCTCACATTTCATCTTTGTACTGCTCTTGTGTTCATGCTCAGATCATTCATATTTTATTTTGAAACGCTTTCATTTTCAGATCAGCAGTCCTGTGATCCTGGTGAATTTCTTTGCCACGATCACGTGACTTGTGTCTCCCAGAGCTGGCTGTGTGATGGAGACCCTGACTGCCCTGATGATTCAGACGAATCTTTAGATACCTGTGAGTAGAAAGGTTCTCATGCCATTCCGATTTACGTTACATATGGAACTGAATGTCAGTTGTTTTCATGGATGACTGCTGTTTCAGCTTATTTTTTCTATTTTCCAAATAGCCTGAAAACTTGAAACCTTTTGTTTGTATCTCCTTTAAAATGACTATGTGAATGAAAGCATAAAATGTGATCTTGCCATGTGAATTAGCTCATGAAGAGAAGAAAATGCAAGGTTAATTCTTTCAATGTGATTGTGTTTCTCCTAGAAAATTATACCTGAAGAGGAAAAAAAAAATCTGTTAAAACACAGCACTAGAAGAGAACACGATCCTCTCCAGTCATTTATCTCAAACTTTTGAGGCAGAGGAATACATACAAGGAATAATGAAGTAATCAAGTTTTAGCTACCATATTATTTCTATTAATATCTAGAGACTACACAAATTATTGAACACATTTCCTTTTGAATTTGAAAGGTAACAACTATGTTTGTTTGTCCATACAGTGAGGATCTTTGATTTTATAATATCACATTCAGAACTCCTGGTACACATCCTACTCTAATTGTACCACTGTATCTAGGGTTTACCTGTGTAAAAAATGCCACTAAATCCAAATTGTAGATCATAGCAGAATCGGAGCTAAATCTGCTACACTTTCTTTCTTGATCATGAGGAGTTTGGAGATTCTTCTAAATTTTCACGTTGTTAATTCTAGCATCACTAGTATGAGTCTACTACCCCAGGCAAATAGTTAATGCCAGCTTATCAGTGCCATTCTTAAGGCAACTACATTGTTCTGTGAAGTCAACAAGAAAAAAGAAAAATCCATCATGGTTACTTCTTGATATTGTAAAGATAACAATTATTGTTCCTATTTTACACTTTATCTACTTGTTTATAAGTCTTCTACATGAAAACAATGGTTTTAATGAAGGCAGAAACAATGCTTACCTTCTCCATGTTTCCTAGTGTTTTTTATGTTTCTCAGCATGTGAGTACTTGAATATTTGCATTAATTAAAGCAAATGCCTTCTTATAATTTGAAACAATCTCTTTTTTGGTAAGAAATTTTGGTTGTTTACTTTTAACTTTTTTACTTTAGTTGTTTACTTTGTTTCTAATTTTCACTAATTTCATCGGTTTAATTCTGAAAACCTTTACCTGACTCCTGTAGTATAGGTAATATTCTAGGCGTGATAAAAGAAAATGTACATTAATAGGAAAATGCTCTAGTGGATAAAAATTGTGGTAAATGTTTATTAAGGAATATTATTTTAAAATAAAAGACTGAAGTACTTATACATGCTATGTGGATAAATCTTGAAGACATTATGTGAAAGAAGTCAGTCATAAAAGGCTACCTATTGCATGATTCCATTCATATGAAAGATCCCAGTAGGCAAATCTATGGAGACAGACAGTAGATAAATTACCAGTGGCCAGGGGGAGAATACATACAAGGAATAATGAAGTACTCAAGTTTTAGCTACCATATTATTTCTATTAATATCTAGAGACTACACAAATTATTGAACACATTTCCTTTTGAATTTGAAAGGTAACAACTATGTTTGTTTGTCCATACAGTGAGGATCTTTGATTTTATAATATCACATTCAGAACTCCTGGTACACATCCTACTCTAATTGTACCACTGTATCTAGGGTTTACCTGTGTAAAAAATGCCACTAAATCCAAATTGTAGATCATAGCAGAATCGGAGCTAAATCTGCTACACTTTCTTTCTTGATCATGAGGAGTTTGGAGATTCTTCTAAATTTTCACGTTGTTAATTCTAGCATCACTAGTATGAGTCTACTACCCCAGGCAAATAGTTAATGCCAGCTTATCAGTGCCATTCTTAAGGCAACTACATTGTTCTGTGAAGTCAACAAGAAAAAAGAAAAATCCATCATGGTTACTTCTTGATATTGTAAAGATAACAATTATTGTTCCTATTTTACACTTTATCTACTTGTTTATAAGTCTTCTACATGAAAACAATGGTTTTAATGAAGGCAGAAACAATGCTTACCTTCTCCATGTTTCCTAGTGTTTTTTATGTTTCTCAGCATGTGAGTACTTGAATATTTGCATTAATTAAAGCAAATGCCTTCTTATAATTTGAAACAATCTCTTTTTTGGTAAGAAATTTTGGTTGTTTACTTTTAACTTTTTTACTTTAGTTGTTTACTTTGTTTCTAATTTTCACTAATTTCATCGGTTTAATTCTGAAAACCTTTACCTGACTCCTGTAGTATAGGTAATATTCTAGGCGTGATAAAAGAAAATGTACATTAATAGGAAAATGCTCTAGTGGATAAAAATTGTGGTAAATGTTTATTAAGGAATATTATTTTAAAATAAAAGACTGAAGTACTTATACATGCTATGTGGATAAATCTTGAAGACATTATGTGAAAGAAGTCAGTCATAAAAGGCTACCTATTGCATGATTCCATTCATATGAAAGATCCCAGTAGGCAAATCTATGGAGACAGACAGTAGATAAATTACCAGTGGCCAGTGGGGTGGAGGGAAATGATAACTGTCTGCTAATGACTGTGGAGTCTTTTTGGCAGTGATGAAAACATTCCACAGTTCAATTGCAGTAATAGTTGCACAACTCAGTTAATATATTTAAATACATTAAACTGTGTATTAAATGGGTGTATTATAATGGTATGTGAATTACACCTTAACAAAGTTGTTTAAATGGAAAATAAGGCAAAAAGTCTCAAAATTATGCACATGTATATGGATGGTATGGTTATGTGAAAAGACAACAATAACAAAATACTCAACCCATAAACAATATAAATAGCAGGATTATATTTCATCTAACGAAGGAGAGGAACTTAGCTCTGTTTAAGCCTTAACCTTCCCCTATTTAAGTGTAATAGAATAGTTCTCTCCTCATTAAATGCAAGGAGTGATTGCTATAGCATACTTGCACTAAATAATTCAGTTTTTGAGTTTTGGAGTCATGCGTTTTTACCCTTATCCTACCCCTAAATTTCTGATGAGAAACATGACTGACATTAGATAGTTTTGTGGAATCCATTTATAGGAACATAGGTTTAAGGAGAAATGCCCTGAAATGTGTACCTGGCACAGTGCAAAAATAATTGAGATGAAAATCCTCCATATAAAAAGAAAAAAAGAAAGAACGAAAAGGCTGCATAGTCTCTCTAGGTAGGCGTTCCCTTCCTGCTGTTGAGGAATAGAGTATAATGATGTTCCTCTTGTACTCAGTAGGAGAGAGTCAGGATGTTTTAACTTTTTTACTTTAGTTGTTTACTTTGTTTCTAATTTTCACTAATTTCATCGGTTTAATTCTGAAAACCTTTACCTGACTCCTGTAGTATAGGTAATATTCTAGGCGTGATAAAAGAAAATGTACATTAATAGGAAAATGCTCTAGTGGATAAAAATTGTGGTAAATGTTTATTAAGGAATATTATTTTAAAATAAAAGACTGAAGTACTTATACATGCTATGTGGATAAATCTTGAAGACATTATGTGAAAGAAGTCAGTCATAAAAGGCTACCTATTGCATGATTCCATTCATATGAAAGATCCCAGTAGGCAAATCTATGGAGACAGACAGTAGATAAATTACCAGTGGCCAGTGGGGTGGAGGGAAATGATAACTGTCTGCTAATGACTGTGGAGTCTTTTTGGCAGTGATGAAAACATTCCACAGTTCAATTGCAGTAATAGTTGCACAACTCAGTTAATATATTTAAATACATTAAACTGTGTATTAAATGGGTGTATTATAATGGTATGTGAATTACACCTTAACAAAGTTGTTTAAATGGAAAATAAGGCAAAAAGTCTCAAAATTATGCACATGTATATGGATGGTATGGTTATGTGAAAAGACAACAATAACAAAATACTCAACCCATAAACAATATAAATAGCAGGATTATATTTCATCTAACGAAGGAGAGGAACTTAGCTCTGTTTAAGCCTTAACCTTCCCCTATTTAAGTGTAATAGAATAGTTCTCTCCTCATTAAATGCAAGGAGTGATTGCTATAGCATACTTGCACTAAATAATTCAGTTTTTGAGTTTTGGAGTCATGCGTTTTTACCCTTATCCTACCCCTAAATTTCTGATGAGAAACATGACTGACATTAGATAGTTTTGTGGAATCCATTTATAGGAACATAGGTTTAAGGAGAAATGCCCTGAAATGTGTACCTGGCACAGTGCAAAAATAATTGAGATGAAAATCCTCCATATAAAAAGAAAAAAAGAAAGAACGAAAAGGCTGCATAGTCTCTCTAGGTAGGCGTTCCCTTCCTGCTGTTGAGGAATAGAGTATAATGATGTTCCTCTTGTACTCAAGAGAGAGCTCAGTAGGAGGATTAGACTAGTCAGGATTTGTGGTACAGAGGAAGCACAGAACCTTTGTGGTCAAAGCTCAAATCCAGAGAGGAAAGAGACTACAAAGTGAGTGCCAAAGTGGTGGATGACAAAATATTACAGTTCCCCTTTCATGCTGATTCTGTGCCTCTAGGAACATGACCCATAGCCAGCAGCGCTACACCAGTGGATTAGGTTTGTGCTGCCTCACCATCTTTTGCCCTGATTATTTGTTCTGAATGGCCAGTGTCTGTACCAAAATGTTTGGAAATATTTTCGATGTCCTTCTTCCCCAGAAGGTAAACACCACTTGTGTTTGGGAAAAATATGTAGGTCCTTCAGTTCACAGAAGTTTTAGTCTTTGCCCAGATTAAAGATTCAAATTAGAAATTGCATGTGGGTTCATTGAAAATACAAATAGATTTTGCTCTTAGTTTTTAAAATGAGATTTATATTTGTTCAACATATTTTTACAGTTTTTAGATATTTAGTTTTTTTCTTCAGTAAAATTCGGTGAGTTTGATTTTAAAATGTCTTCTCATTTTGACCATTCTTACTGTACCATTGGAGAACAAAATTGCTGAAAGAGGAAATTGCTCTTGAGAAAGAAGAACACTAAAACACTTACACCAATGTAGCTACATAAAGAAAATACTTTTTTTTTTTTTTTTAACCTGGGTGTTTAATCTGAGTAACATATTCGGGTCTACCTTTAATTAGCCTATGCAGATAAGTGGTTTCAGTCAGTACCAACTGAAATCTGGACAAACATGGAGGAAACGCTTTATCAAAAATCAGAATTTTTCAAATTTAAACTTCTCAATCCAGATGTTCACAACTATCATTTTCCCTAATCATAATATGCGGGGACCTTCCGCAGAAAGGGAAGGCAGCAGGATTGCCCCCAGCTGAATTGGGAGATCTCAGAGAAAGGCAAATCTTGAACTGCCCTCCCCGCAGCCCCCTGGCTCAGGCAAGGGACAATCAGACGCGACAGGGGTTCCATCGTAGTAGTTCCGCTTTATTGAAGAAGATCCACAGCTTTTATAAGCAAGGGAAGGGGGTTTTGCACGGGACTTCCTATAGATTACACCAATCAAGCTAAAGGCCAAGCAATCATTCACGAGCGTGGAAGCCAGGGAAACCAATAAGAAATTTTGACCATCAATTAACAATGTAGATCACGCCCTGTCTCTTCCTGTAGGTGCCATCTTAGCTGCAAACATGTGCTTAAACTTCTTTGAACAATGCGCTTAAGCTTCCCTTCATTCCCATGTCCCTTCCTGTAGGCGCCATCTTAGCTCCAAGCTGAAACAATGTGCTTAAGCTTCCCTTCATTCCCACGTCCCTTCCTGTAGGCGCCATCTTAGCTCCAAACTGCAAACATGTGCTTAAGCTTCTTTATGCTTAAAACGGTCCTCTTTCAATTCAGAGCCCCACAATAATACTTTGTAATGTGTTGTTTTATAACATTTGTTTGCAGTCATCACCGATCTACATAAAATAACTGCATAACTTTATAATTATATGAATGTATATACATTCAATGTAAAAGATATATGCTGCAAATCAAATCTTGAAGACTGATTCTTAAGAAGGGTAATTTTGTGCTCAGTATATGAACAAGAGTATGCTATCATCTTTGACTTGAAGGCAAAATATGTTGTATCAACAAAATATTAAATGAAAACCACTGATGTAATGCATTTACTGTTCCTAAACCCACTTAACCTTTAAAATGATAAGAAGACCAATGTAGCATAGAATTCATTATGACATTGTGAATGCTCTGCAATGACAGAATTCTAACAGTAAAATAAATGAATATTAGCAAGTATGAGGAAGAGCTTTACTTGTGACAGGCTGATGATCAGAATGCTTTAAAAGGTATCTGTGCCCACAGAAAAACAAAGAGAATTAAAATCAGATAAAATTGAGACATTTGGAGATCTGTGAGGTTAACAGGCACATATTTTCCTCCTCTTCTGGGTTTGTGTACCAAGGTTGTAGGGATATTTTCTAGTATTCATGAAGCAGAAGATTTCACAAACAGAAATACAAGGACAAGAAATGCTGCTTAAATGGGGTTGGGAGATCTCAGAGAAAGGCAAATCTTGAACTGCCCTCCCGCAGCCCCTGGCTCAGGCAAGGGACAATCAGGCGACAGGGGTTCCATCGTAGTAGTTCCGCTTTATTGAAGAAGATCCACAGCTTTTATAAGCAAGGGAAGGGGGTTTTGCACGGGACTTCCTATAGATTACACCAATCAAGCTAAAGGCCAAGCAATCATTCACGAGCGTGGAAGCCAGGGAAACCAATAAGAAATTTTGACCATCAATTAACAATGTAGATCACGCCCTGTCTCTTCCTGTAGGTGCCATCTTAGCTGCAAACATGTGCTTAAACTTCTTTGAACAATGCGCTTAAGCTTCCCTTCATTCCCATGTCCCTTCCTGTAGGCGCCATCTTAGCTCCAAGCTGAAACAATGTGCTTAAGCTTCCCTTCATTCCCACGTCCCTTCCTGTAGGCGCCATCTTAGCTCCAAACTGCAAACATGTGCTTAAGCTTCTTTATGCTTAAAACGGTCCTCTTTCAATTCAGAGCCCCACAATAATACTTTGTAATGTGTTGTTTTATAACATTTGTTTGCAGTCATCACCGATCTACATAAAATAACTGCATAACTTTATAATTATATGAATGTATATACATTCAATGTAAAAGATATATGCTGCAAATCAAATCTTGAAGACTGATTCTTAAGAAGGGTAATTTTGTGCTCAGTATATGAACAAGAGTATGCTATCATCTTTGACTTGAAGGCAAAATATGTTGTATCAACAAAATATTAAATGAAAACCACTGATGTAATGCATTTACTGTTCCTAAACCCACTTAACCTTTAAAATGATAAGAAGACCAATGTAGCATAGAATTCATTATGACATTGTGAATGCTCTGCAATGACAGAATTCTAACAGTAAAATAAATGAATATTAGCAAGTATGAGGAAGAGCTTTACTTGTGACAGGCTGATGATCAGAATGCTTTAAAAGGTATCTGTGCCCACAGAAAAACAAAGAGAATTAAAATCAGATAAAATTGAGACATTTGGAGATCTGTGAGGTTAACAGGCACATATTTTCCTCCTCTTCTGGGTTTGTGTACCAAGGTTGTAGGGATATTTTCTAGTATTCATGAAGCAGAAGATTTCACAAACAGAAATACAAGGACAAGAAATGCTGCTTAAATGGGGTTGATTCACCACTAAGCTGATTGCATGTTAGGATGAGTTTTCTAAACTATGAAATTAGAGAAATTTAATAATTTATATCCTTACCTTTGAAAATGAGAAATGGTTCTTTAGCCTTATGTTGCAAGTGAAAGTCTTTATTTATCTATATTATTTGAAGTAATTTGTCAAGTATCTAAATGGCTAACCATCCTTCAGGCTGCTGAAGCAATGAGAATAGAAAATCAGGAAAATCACCATATTTCTCCCTGGAGCTTTCAATCAAAGTGTTAGTCTAGCATTTTGTATGATGAGAATTAAAGTGAATAGTGGAACTGTTATTTGTGGAATGAAAGCTTGGTGCCACCTGTGGCAAAGAAGACTTCCTGAGAGGCACTTTTATTCTGAGACATTCAATATGTAATTCCTTATAGGATTTTCTGTTGAATGTTTAATGATACTTACTTTCAAAAATCATTGTCAGCAGATGTATGATATTTTCTAGCAATTTGATGCTTATATAATTAAAACTAGAATCTTCTTTTTAAGTCAGGAAGGCATTTGTTCTTACCGTTTTCCTTCTTCTTTATTGTCCTCTACTACCCCCTTTCAGAAAATCATTTAGAGACCTCCTATTAGAGAACATACTGTGGCTATAGTGACTCATTCACCATCCAAGGAGTGTAAAAATGGCATTATCAGAAGCTAAGATATGCAAGCTGGAGAGTTGTGATGATTTTTATGTTGACTCTACTCTGTCTTGTTCTTCTGCAGGGACCAGAAGACATTTTCTATAAAGGATCATATAGAAAATATTCTAGCTTCCTGAGCTTGTGTGATTTGAATTATATGTTACTCTTTCCATCCGTTTATTTGTAAAATATGGATATGAGGAATGCTCTGCAAGACAGAATTCTAACAGTAAAATAAATGAATATTAGCAAGTATGAGGAAGAGCTTTACTTGTGACAGGCTGATGATCAGAATGCTTTAAAAGGTATCTGTGCCCACAGAAAAACAAAGAGAATTAAAATCAGATAAAATTGAGACATTTGGAGATCTGTGAGGTTAACAGGCACATATTTTCCTCCTCTTCTGGGTTTGTGTACCAAGGTTGTAGGGATATTTTCTAGTATTCATGAAGCAGAAGATTTCACAAACAGAAATACAAGGACAAGAAATGCTGCTTAAATGGGGTTGATTCACCACTAAGCTGATTGCATGTTAGGATGAGTTTTCTAAACTATGAAATTAGAGAAATTTAATAATTTATATCCTTACCTTTGAAAATGAGAAATGGTTCTTTAGCCTTATGTTGCAAGTGAAAGTCTTTATTTATCTATATTATTTGAAGTAATTTGTCAAGTATCTAAATGGCTAACCATCCTTCAGGCTGCTGAAGCAATGAGAATAGAAAATCAGGAAAATCACCATATTTCTCCCTGGAGCTTTCAATCAAAGTGTTAGTCTAGCATTTTGTATGATGAGAATTAAAGTGAATAGTGGAACTGTTATTTGTGGAATGAAAGCTTGGTGCCACCTGTGGCAAAGAAGACTTCCTGAGAGGCACTTTTATTCTGAGACATTCAATATGTAATTCCTTATAGGATTTTCTGTTGAATGTTTAATGATACTTACTTTCCAAAAATCATTGTCAGCAGATGTATGATATTTTCTAGCAATTTGATGCTTATATAATTAAAACTAGAATCTTCTTTTTAAGTCAGGAAGGCATTTGTTCTTACCGTTTTCCTTCTTCTTTATTGTCCTCTACTACCCCCTTTCAGAAAATCATTTAGAGACCTCCTATTAGAGAACATACTGTGGCTATAGTGACTCATTCACCATCCAAGGAGTGTAAAAATGGCATTATCAGAAGCTAAGATATGCAAGCTGGAGAGTTGTGATGATTTTTATGTTGACTCTACTCTGTCTTGTTCTTCTGCAGGGACCAGAAGACATTTTCTATAAAGGATCATATAGAAAATATTCTAGCTTCCTGAGCTTGTGTGATTTGAATTATATGTTACTCTTTCCATCCGTTTATTTGTAAAATATTTAATATGGAAAAAAAAACATATAAACAGACAAACAAACATTCTCAGTTTACATTCCATATAAAAAACAGACCACAGTTTGGAATTATCTTGCAGGTTTTATTTTGAAGAATTCTATTGCATTGCCATAGCTAAACCATCTCCACTGTACGCTTGTGGAGGTAGGTCTCTGTCTGGGTCCTGCAACCACAGGGAGCAGTGAAACTGCACAGTGGAAGAAAATGGCATAGAGCTTTACGTGTACCCACTAATGTATGGTGCCTGACTCAGGCAAGATAGTGTTCTCTGCAAGGGCTGGGTTTTCTTTTATTTTTGCATATCTCCTTATGTGTTATGATTACACTTAAACACAGGTAACAGAAGCAGGGACTTCAAGAGATGAGGGTCTACTGCGCTCATAGAAAAAGGTTCAAAAGTGGTCAGTCCAGGATTTATATGGCAGCTCCAGAAGGACACCAGGCTTCCTCTGCTTTTCTGCTCTGCCATTCTTAGCATGGATCTGTCAGTCTTTTAACCACTGTAGGGTTTTTCCACCTTCTCTAGTAGATAATTCCATTTTTGCGAGAGAAAAGGGAAAGAAAAAAAAGGGAAACAACAAGTGCCAGCTGAATCTATCTTTTTGTCAGGAGGATGATAACTTTTCTGGAAAGCAACCTCAGTAGGTTTCTGCTTAGATCTTGTTCGCCAGAACTGATCACCTAAGGTATGAGGCAATGTGTATTTCCACAGGGTTTTGGAAAATAAAATCTGTGGTTCTGCTAGTAAAGAATAATGGGAAACTAGATATCAGGTGGGCAGAGGCCCCAACTAGTATGTGCCACAGTGTCTCTTCACTCTCTTTTCCTCTCTTCGTCAACTGCAGGGATAGGAGCAGGCTCAAGGCATTGTCGGAATCCCAGCTGCTTGACACCAAACCTGGTTCCTCTAAATGAATATCTTTGCTCTTGTGCAACAAACTTACTCATTGCATGTCTCCATTACCTCATCTATACAATGAACATGACCATACCTGCCCCAAAGTAAAGTGCTTAGAATACTGTCTGTTCCATAAGAAGATCTCCTCTCCACCCAACACCTCTCCCCTATATTCCATCTGTGCAGAGCTCTGACCAAACAGTTTACCCTGAGGGTCTTTAGGTGGAGCACCTTGATTGCCCCCCTTCTATTCTTACTGAAAATTAATTTTATTCCCTAAGCTTGTAGCTAGGAATAGGATTAATTTACCACATGCACTGATTCAAATGAAATTGTTAACAGTTTTAATAATTAGGTGTATTTCACTCAAAAATAAGATAGAGTATAGAAACTATTAGGGAACAAGTGACTTTTCCTAGGAACTCTTCCAAACATATCATGTTAATGAATTGACTAAAATTAAGATATATGGTTAAAAAAATTTTAGTGAATAATACTTAACTGACCCAGCAGTCCTGATGTGCATATTATCTCATTTTAAGAAATCAGGAAACTGAATTCAGAGTCTTTCTCTGCCCTCTAAGTTACCTATTATTGCTGAAAGCAGAGTTTGCATTTCTTTCAACTCACCCTTCTTTTTATATACACTCAAGTAGGGAAGACTTCAACTCCTAAAAGGAGTCCTTAGGCCCCCTAATTTAAAAATATAGTGTCATTTTAAAAACATAAACAGTATTCCAGCAGAGTTATATCACACTGACTTTGGAGGTGATCAGTTCTAATTGAATAATGCAATAAACACACCATGTCTCCTGGGTAATAGGAATAGAAGCATTTGTGGAAAATTAAAATGGCTCCAAGTTGTTAGGGTTGCATGTGTCTCTGCATGAATTGACCATTGCTTTGATTGTATTTCCATTGTTGTCTGATTTTAAGCTTTATTTAGATAGGAGGATATTAATGAACTTCCTGTATTCATAGGCTAACCTTTCCCCTAAGATGTAAGGTAGAACTCCTTCTAAAATTTATTTCTTTAACAGAAGTCAGGGAAATAAAATTCAGGTGGGAGATTATTAGCAAACAGATACTGCCCTTTAAAAATAAATAGCAGAATGGGACACTGAAAGTAGATTCTAGAAATAATAAAATGAATGGAAGTATGATCATTGTTTCTAAGTAATAGTGATTTAGAGGTCATTTTGGAATGAGCTAATATATGAAAGCTACAAAGCTAAGCTTTTTGTTAGGTAGAGAAGCTGAAATGATCTTACAGATTAAAGGGAGTGCATATGAGGCCCATGAGGGCAGTTTATGTCTATTTCAATTCGTTTTGTTTTGCTCTTCATTTTATTCTGAGGCTTCCCTCTTTTGCAATGAAGAGGCCAGAAACATTAACCCTTCTTTAATAATAAAGAGACATGTGCTTAAGGGTTGATATGAAGGGGAGACCAGAAGGTGAGGAACAGTATACTTGTGAATTGAAAGGGTCTGTCTAAGGTTGGTTCATTTCCCCAGCTAAGTGGGGAAAGGATGGCCAGGTGACATTTCTCTTCATCCTGCCCCACAATATGCAAACAGATCTCTGAAAGTATGCCTATGCAATTTAAAGCAAGTTTGATTGGAGGCATAGGTGATAAAATGGAGTACACTACAATTCACAGAAGTGGAGCAAAAGCAGCCTTACAGAAGGCCTCCCTCTTCTTCGAGAAGTCACTGCTTTCTGGTTTTCTGATTCAAGTTCACAGGTCATAGCAGAAAAAGGGACTCGCTCATGGCCTTCAGCCTGGATTGGAAACTATAAGGAATGAAAACTTTGAATTGATGTACGATAAAGAGGATAAAGTAAAATTATTAAATTCTAGCGACAACTCTGATAAAATCTTCATGGCTTAAGGGATGAGATACAGTAAACAAATAGTCTTGCAGGACTCTCTAAGGACAAGGCTGAAGGCTGAGCAAGGATCCTTCTCAGAAATGATTCAATCCATCATTTATCCACAACTAATCTCACAGTTGGGGTTGGGGATGAAGGCTTCTTACCATTCATGGGTGAGCAACTTTCTTCCCAGAGGATGTTTTACTCTTTATAGTCAGTGTATAAAATCATTTAAAATTTATTTCTTTAACAGAAGTCAGGAAATAAAATTCAGGTGGGAGATTATTAGCAAACAGATACTGCCCTTTAAAAATAAATAGCAGAATGGGACACTGAAAGTAGATTCTAGAAATAATAAAATGAATGGAAGTATGATCATTGTTTCTAAGTAATAGTGATTTAGAGGTCATTTTGGAATGAGCTAATATATGAAAGCTACAAAGCTAAGCTT
Organism: Tragulus kanchil; assembly: GCA_022376925.1. Taxonomy (NCBI): domain Eukaryota; kingdom Metazoa; phylum Chordata; class Mammalia; order Artiodactyla; family Tragulidae; genus Tragulus; species Tragulus kanchil. The sequence continues at coordinate 37,861,648 of JAIOJX010000026.1, forward strand.
TTTGTTAGGTAGAGAAGCTGAAATGATCTTACAGATTAAAGGGAGTGCATATGAGGCCCATGAGGGCAGTTTATGTCTATTTCAATTCGTTTTGTTTTGCTCTTCATTTTATTCTGAGGCTTCCCTCTTTTGCAATGAAGAGGCCAGAAACATTAACCCTTCTTTAATAATAAAGAGACATGTGCTTAAGGGTTGATATGAAGGGGAGACCAGAAGGTGAGGAACAGTATACTTGTGAATTGAAAGGGTCTGTCTAAGGTTGGTTCATTTCCCCAGCTAAGTGGGGAAAGGATGGCCAGGTGACATTTCTCTTCATCCTGCCCCACAATATGCAAACAGATCTCTGAAAGTATGCCTATGCAATTTAAAGCAAGTTTGATTGGAGGCATAGGTGATAAAATGGAGTACACTACAATTCACAGAAGTGGAGCAAAAGCAGCCTTACAGAAGGCCTCCCTCTTCTTCGAGAAGTCACTGCTTTCTGGTTTTCTGATTCAAGTTCACAGGTCATAGCAGAAAAAGGGACTCGCTCATGGCCTTCAGCCTGGATTGGAAACTATAAGGAATGAAAACTTTGAATTGATGTACGATAAAGAGGATAAAGTAAAATTATTAAATTCTAGCGACAACTCTGATAAAATCTTCATGGCTTAAGGGATGAGATACAGTAAACAAATAGTCTTGCAGGACTCTCTAAGGACAAGGCTGAAGGCTGAGCAAGGATCCTTCTCAGAAATGATTCAATCCATCATTTATCCACAACTAATCTCACAGTTGGGGTTGGGGATGAAGGCTTCTTACCATTCATGGGTGAGCAACTTTCTTCCCAGAGGATGTTTTACTCTTTATAGTCAGTGTATAAAATTTACACTTGACTTTCACTCAGAAGCACTTCTGAAATGACATATTTTGCTAAAAGAAGCACTGAAGGATGTTTTGTTCTAAGAAGTGATTTTAATGGCAGTATCTTCTGCCTCTGTCTTCTCCCCTATATCTTTCATTATCCTTTCATGAAAGGAGGATATAAAACCCTACTATATTATGCCTATGGAATTCTCAGTAGGGCAAAAAGCATCATCCTTCTAATAATTGCTCTACTGGCCCTTTTCAGGATCAAGCAGAATAATTGACTTTGGGTTGAATATTTCCAATTAAAATCTCTGTAACATTAGCTTTCTTTGATTTGGGGGATAGGAAAATTGCTCACAAAGAGTAAAGATCATGAGCAGATGGTTTAAAAACAGGGTGTAGTTGACAAGACATGAATTTAGTAAAGGTAGATTACAGCAATCTACTCACCTTCATTTGTTTTTGTTTTATTTTATTTTTTTTTTCTTTAGCTTTTCTGAAAAATCAGAGAGTGAAGCATCTGACAAAATTATCAGTCAAGACTCAGATACAAAAGGGAAAAATCTTTCAGTTTGCACAAAATTTTTTGAGTATTAAACATCAAGAAAGAAAACAGAAAAGTAAATGTCTCAACAACTTTGATGGAGTTGCCAAGAGAAAATCAATTATTATTTTAAAAATTTCTGTCTTAGACTGTAGCATACAGTTATAAGACTAATAGTTTATGTATTTTACAATTAGAAATTATGAAGGGGCTTCCCTGGTGGTCCAGTGGGTAAGGACACCACCTTGCAGTGCAGGGGCGCCGGTTCGATCCCTGGCCTGAGAGGATCCCACGTGCCGCGGAGCGGCTGGACCGATGTGTCCAATCACCGAGCCGGAGCTCTGGAGTGCGTGCGCCCAGAGCTGGTGCTCTGCAACGACAGACGCCACCGCGATGGGAGGCCCACAGGAGTCAAAGAGCAAAGACGGATGAAAATAGAGAAATGAAAGACCAATAGAAGTGGCCTGCCCGATCCCCACCCTCCCCAACCTGACCCCCGCCCAAAATAAATAAATAAATAAATCTCTAAAAAAAAGAAAAAGAAATTATGAAAAGGACTCTCACTTATATAGCACTTTGATAATTTAAGGATATACATAGTAAAATTATGGAATATCTTTTGACATAGTAACTATTTTTTTGGAGATACCTATTGCAACCGTTAAAAATAATAAGAACTCTAGGGCTTCCCTGGTGATCCAGTGGGTAAGAACACCGCCTTGCAGCACAAGGGGCGCTGGTTAGATCCCTGGCCTGGGAAGATCCCACGTGCTGTGGAGCGGCTGGACCAATGTGTACAATTACCGAGCCGGAGCTCTGGAGCGCACGCGCCCAGAGCCGGTGCTCTGCGACAACAGAAGCCACCGCGATGGAAGGCCCATACGGGCCAAAGAACAAAGATGGATGAAAAATGGACAAATGAAAGACCAATAGAAGTAGCCCGCCTGCTCCCCTCCCTCCCCACCCCACCCTCACCAAAATAAATAAATAAATAAATAAATCTTTAAAAAATAAATAAATAAAATAATAAGAACTCTAAAGCACAAAGGCTCTTACTTAGTCAAGAGTCTCATAACTAATGAGTAAAATGCAAAATTGGAACCAAGAAATTACATTTTCTAAAAATAGAAAGTATGGTATCAGTTTGGGGATGAATTACACCCCCTTAAGATTCACATGTTGAAGCCCTAAAACTACACCATCTCAGAAGGTAACTGTACTTCTTGCTAAGGGCTTAAAAGAGGTAATTAAGTAGAAACAAGGTCATTAGCATGCAAAGTTGCTTCAGCGTGTCCAACTCTGTGTGAGTCTATGGACCACAACCTGCCAGCTGCTCTGTCCACAGGACTTTTCAGGCAAGAATACTGGAGTGGATTGTCATTTCTTTTCCAGGGGATCTTCTGTACCCAGAGATTGAGCCCACATCTCTTATGTCTCCTACATTGGCAGGTGGGTTTTATATCACTAGTGCCACCTGGGAAGCCCATTAGAGGGGGTCCTAATCTCATCAGATGAGTACTTCATATGAAGGGGAAATTTAGACACACCGAGGGACACCGGGAGAGCTTGTGCACAGAGAGAAGGGATATGAAGAGTCAGTAGGAGTGGAAGATCTGCCATTCTAGGAGGCCTTGAGGGAAACGAACCCTATCAACACCTTGATCTTGGACTTTTAACCTCAGCATTGAGAGAAGATAAATTTCTGCTGTGTAAGCCACTTAGTCTATGGTATTTTTGTTGTGGGAGATCTAGCAGATTAATATAGTGTCCTATTAAATACTTATTAAAATTCTATTTTATGTCAATATGTTCTTTAGTGCAACAATTTATACCCCCTCTATCCTTGAAGATATTGTGTTGACCATAAAGTTCATTTGGGTTTCTGATGTTATGAAAAATCTGAATGAGTTTTTTGGCCAACCCATATATATTGATACTATCATATTACTGAAATTATAGGCTTTATTAAGAAATCTGAAATTAAACTATCAGTTTCTGATAGAATAAATGTCTCATTCCTAAAGTAGTGGTTCTAGTTTTCTAAGAACACCTATTTGACCAAAGTAGTGTGAATATTATACAAATAAAAAAATAGGTAATTACTATAGATTATTTTCTCAAATATTTATGGATGATGATTTACTCCAATTCTTTTTTAAAGCTTTGCCTACTCCTTTCTCCTGGTGATCTGGGATCGTCATTTACTAATGTAGCTGATGACCATGTTTGCATTTATCTACTTGCATTGCAAAACACAAAATTGGATTGATGACATAATTATCATTATTTTCTGAGGAGACAGTAGAAATGCATAAATGGTCAGACTAGCTATCACCATCTCAGAAGGTAACTGTACTTCTTGCTAAGGGCTTAAAAGAGGTAATTAAGTAGAAACAAGGTCATTAGCATGCAAAGTTGCTTCAGCGTGTCCAACTCTGTGTGAGTCTATGGACCACAACCTGCCAGCTGCTCTGTCCACAGGACTTTTCAGGCAAGAATACTGGAGTGGATTGTCATTTCTTTTCCAGGGGATCTTCTGTACCCAGAGATTGAGCCCACATCTCTTATGTCTCCTACATTGGCAGGTGGGTTTTATATCACTAGTGCCACCTGGGAAGCCCATTAGAGGGGGTCCTAATCTCATCAGATGAGTACTTCATATGAAGGGGAAATTTAGACACACCGAGGGACACCGGGAGAGCTTGTGCACAGAGAGAAGGGATATGAAGAGTCAGTAGGAGTGGAAGATCTGCCATTCTAGGAGGCCTTGAGGGAAACGAACCCTATCAACACCTTGATCTTGGACTTTTAACCTCAGCATTGAGAGAAGATAAATTTCTGCTGTGTAAGCCACTTAGTCTATGGTATTTTTGTTGTGGGAGATCTAGCAGATTAATATAGTGTCCTATTAAATACTTATTAAAATTCTATTTTATGTCAATATGTTCTTTAGTGCAACAATTTATACCCCCTCTATCCTTGAAGATATTGTGTTGACCATAAAGTTCATTTGGGTTTCTGATGTTATGAAAAATCTGAATGAGTTTTTTGGCCAACCCATATATATTGATACTATCATATTACTGAAATTATAGGCTTTATTAAGAAATCTGAAATTAAACTATCAGTTTCTGATAGAATAAATGTCTCATTCCTAAAGTAGTGGTTCTAGTTTTCTAAGAACACCTATTTGACCAAAGTAGTGTGAATATTATACAAATAAAAAAATAGGTAATTACTATAGATTATTTTCTCAAATATTTATGGATGATGATTTACTCCAATTCTTTTTTAAAGCTTTGCCTACTCCTTTCTCCTGGTGATCTGGGATCGTCATTTACTAATGTAGCTGATGACCATGTTTGCATTTATCTACTTGCATTGCAAAACACAAAATTGGATTGATGACATAATTATCATTATTTTCTGAGGGAGACAGTAGAAATGCATAAATGGTCAGTACTAGACATATCATGCGTTGATAATATTATATATTAGGTTTCTATAGTCTATCTTACATTTTATAATCTTTGATTCTCAATTGATCATTGGGTCAGGCAATAAATTAGATTCAATTTGATGGTCATAATTAATGCCTCTTTTTCCACATGGACCTTTGGGAAGTTTTGTTACATTTTACTTCCAAATTTATACGTATTTGACAATTCAATTTTTAAAATGAATGGCATGCTATGAATTTTCACTTAAAAAGTGGATACAATTTTGTGACCAAACTAGAATTCTAATAATGTATAGGTACATTTTCTATATTAGAAATATTAGAATATTAGAATGTAATCAGTCAGCAGCTATTTACTGAGGAACTACTCTGTTCAAGCATGGTCCTGCAGCCATTTTTCCCATGCCCTTCTATGTGCCAGGCCTTACAACTATGCCATATTCATCTTCTATTCTGGTAAAGTTATACTAATTCCATTTGAAAGAACTTATTTATGGGAAAGATAAGGATGATGACTACTAATACACAATGGATGATACATATGGACCAGGAGTTGAACTATGAACTTTATGTGAGTTATATCTTTTGTCCTGATAACAGCCTAAGTGTGACTTCAGGTACAGATGTTCAGGTTGTGCAAGGCATCAGGGTGACATAAATAATACAGACATCATGGGTGTATGTACCTTACTGCAAATGAAAATAAATGATCATTAAATGGTAGCAATATTTTCTAGTTTACATGAAGTGCAATGTGTTGCCATTTCCTTCTCCAGGGAATCTTCCCAACCCAGAAATTGAACCAGAGTCTCCTGCATTATTGGCAGATTCTTAAACAACCGAGCTATGTGGGAAGCCCATATGAAATTTGTACACAACAAAATTTATTTGAATGACTACTATATAATAGGTACTGTGATTGATGTTGGGAATGACAGAATAAATATGAAGATGGCAAACAGATATCAAAACAACTGAGACAGAGTTTTATCTCTCTCTCCAGACAAAAAGGATATACTTATAAATAGGTATGAATATTATAAAAGGAATATGGGCTAACATTTATATATGCATGTATATGAATTTTATTTACATACATATACACAAACTGAATCTGGGAAAAGAAAATCCCTCACACACACAAACAAAATATACTTTCACTCTAAAAACACATTGTTAACCATAACTGAATAGATTATGAGATTTCTAGTACTGTATAACTAATTACAAAAGATTTAGCATGTTAAAATAGCATCCCATTTCTTATTTCACAATTCTATAGATCTGAAGTCTGATGAGGAGCAAATGAGTCCTGTGCTTAAATTTTCACAAAGCAGACATCAAGATATTCCTAAGGATAAGATCTTATCTGGAGGGTCTGAGAAAGAAACCACTTCCAAGCTTATTTAACTTGTTGCCTGAGTTTAGTTTATTGTGGTTGTAGAACTGGAATCATAATTTTTTTTTTATTCTTAATTTTATATTAGTGTATATGTGATTTACAATGTTGAGTTAGTTTCAGGTGTACAACGAAGTGTATGGAGTGTTCTGTTATACCTATGCAGCAATATTTTATTTTCATATTTTTCTCACTTAACATTATTTCAGAATATTGGATAGAGGTTCCTGTGCTATAGAGTATGTCTTTTGTTGATAATCTATTCTATATATAGTAGTGTGTGTATGGAGTTTGGGATTAGGGTGGGCCATGGTTTCTTGGTGGCCTTCAACCTCAACTGTTAACAGCTAAGAACCCTCCACATTGGATCCTGACCATTTTCCAAGCCTACAACAGTATGTTGAAACTCCCTCATGAAACATGTCCCAATCCCTGACTTCCTCCTCAGCAAACAGATGGGAAAATACTGCTGCTTTAAACACTGCGTGTGATTAGATTAAGGACACTTGGATAATTTCCTTTTGCCATATAATGCAGCCTAATCCTGGAGTGATATCATATCATGTTCACAGGTTTAACCTACATTCAAAAGAGAAGTGGTTATACAAGGATGAGAGCCAATGGAAATCCTTCTTGAGAGTATGGAGTGACACTGTATATTAGTTTATTAGGGTTGCCATGACAAAATAACATAAACTTTTGGTTTAAATTTTAAAAATTATTTCCTCCCAATTCTGGAGACTGCAGGTCCAAGTTCAAAGACAGGCTTGGTCTCATTCTGAGTTCTGGCTTATCAGTGGCCATCTTCTGGCATTTTTACAAATTCTTCCCCCTATGTGTGTCTGTGTCCCTGTCTCTTCTTATAAAGATCTCAGTCGTATTGGATTCACCAGCTCCCAGGTGGCTCAGTGGTAGGGAATTCTCCTGCCAATGCAAAAGATACAGGAGACATGGGTTGGATCCCTGGGTTTAAAAAGGCATGTTAAAATGCACCCTTTTTCACAATTCTATAGATCTGAAGTCTGATGAGGAGCAAATGAGTCCTGTGCTTAAATTTTCACAAAGCAGACATCAAGATATTCCTAAGGATAAGATCTTATCTGGAGGGTCTGAGAAAGAAACCACTTCCAAGCTTATTTAACTTGTTGCCTGAGTTTAGTTTATTGTGGTTGTAGAACTGGAATCATAATTTTTTTTTTTATTCTTAATTTTATATTAGTGTATATGTGATTTACAATGTTGAGTTAGTTTCAGGTGTACAACGAAGTGTATGGAGTGTTCTGTTATACCTATGCAGCAATATTTTATTTTCATATTTTTCTCACTTAACATTATTTCAGAATATTGGATAGAGGTTCCTGTGCTATAGAGTATGTCTTTTGTTGATAATCTATTCTATATATAGTAGTGTGTGTATGGAGTTTGGGATTAGGGTGGGCCATGGTTTCTTGGTGGCCTTCAACCTCAACTGTTAACAGCTAAGAACCCTCCACATTGGATCCTGACCATTTTCCAAGCCTACAACAGTATGTTGAAACTCCCTCATGAAACATGTCCCAATCCCTGACTTCCTCCTCAGCAAACAGATGGGAAAATACTGCTGCTTTAAACACTGCGTGTGATTAGATTAAGGACACTTGGATAATTTCCTTTTGCCATATAATGCAGCCTAATCCTGGAGTGATATCATATCATGTTCACAGGTTTAACCTACATTCAAAAGAGAAGTGGTTATACAAGGATGAGAGCCAATGGAAATCCTTCTTGAGAGTATGGAGTGACACTGTATATTAGTTTATTAGGGTTGCCATGACAAAATAACATAAACTTTTGGTTTAAATTTTAAAAATTATTTCCTCCCAATTCTGGAGACTGCAGGTCCAAGTTCAAAGACAGGCTTGGTCTCATTCTGAGTTCTGGCTTATCAGTGGCCATCTTCTGGCATTTTTACAAATTCTTCCCCCTATGTGTGTCTGTGTCCCTGTCTCTTCTTATAAAGATCTCAGTCGTATTGGATTCACCAGCTCCCAGGTGGCTCAGTGGTAGGGAATTCTCCTGCCAATGCAAAAGATACAGGAGACATGGGTTGGATCCCTGGGTTTAAAAGATCTCCTGGAGGAGGAATGGCAACTACTCCAGTATTCTTGCTTTAAAAATCCCATGAACAGAGGAGCCTGGAGGAATACAGTCCATGGAGTCCCAAAAACTCAGACACAACTGAGCACACATGCATATTGAATTCAGGTCCGCCCTATGAACAAATTTTGCCCTATTTACCTCTTAAAAGACCTATCTCCAAATGGTCTCATGATCTGGTATACTAAGGAGCAAAGACTTCAGCATATACAATTTGGGAGGATTCAGTTCATATGGTAATACAGAAGATGACTTTGCTTTTCTTTTTTATAGCTCATTTAATTAATACAAATTGCTATTTGTTTAAAAAGTTGAGTTCCCTCCCTCCCTTCATTTTTTATTATGAAAAATTTTACTCAAACAGAAATGTTGAAAGACTGGTATAGTAAATATTTATATACTCTGGATTTATCAACCTTAACAGTTTGTGACATTTGCTTTATTTTTTCTCTTTCTGAACTATGTATAAGTGTTTATAATATTTACACACATATACATATATTCTTGTGCATAACTAAAATGCCATCACCATGCTAAGAATTTTGATATAGGATGTAATCAATATTTAAGGTTCTTCAAGTGTACCCAAAACACCATTTGTAGTTGTTTTTTCCCAATCCATTGGGATAATGCATTACATGTGGTTGTCATGGCTCTTCAGTCTACCTTAATTCAGAGTATTTTTACAATTTTTTAAGTCTATTATGGCATTGACATTTTCCTGTAGAATGTCATAACATCTGAATTTTTCTATTTGTTTTCTGATGATTAGACTCAGAGTAAGTATTTCTCCAAGAAAACACCATAGGTTGTGACATATATTTCCAATTGTGTTAAATCAGGAGATAAGTCAGTTTGATGAAAGCTTGATAACTTGGTTACTAGAACTGAAAAACTGAATTACAGCATGATGTTTGCCAGAACATAAGGTACACCTCTGGACAATACAGCTAAGAAGTTTAAGAAAGAAGGGCATTTTCCAGTTTTAGCTATTCTCTTAGAAAGAAAGACTAGGAGAGGGTTTAAAATTAAGACCTTAAAATCATAAGATATATCCACGTTATTTGAACTTGAAAATAGAAATCTACTGAAAACTCAAGCTATTAAGTTTGAAGTTTGTATACCTTGAGTTATATCACTCACCCTTAAAAAAAATCTAATTTTTGTTTTTCACGTTACTCTTTGTATAGCTAAGTATGAAAGACACATAGAATTACTGTCACTCCTATTTAAGTAACAAGTAGTATAAATCCTTAAATACATTGCTAGCATACTTAAGGGTAGTCATCCTTTCCATTGTTTTATGTCTATACATCATCCATTGTTCTGCACACAGTAAACAGTATGTACATTTTTGTCTGTCAGAAATTTAAAAGGTGACTATCTATATAGACAGTATATATGTAAACACACACACACACACACACATGGACTTCCCTGGTTACTCACATAGTAAAGAATCTGCCTGCATCACAGGAGACATGGGCTTGATCTCTTGATCTCCAAGATCATTTGAAAAAAGGAATGGCAACCCACTACAATATTCTTGCCTGGAAAATTCCATGGACAGAGAAACTTCACAGGGTACAGACAAGGGGTTGCAAAGAGTCACAACTGAGTGACTTTCACATATATACATATATATGATTATTTTTTAAGGTCAAACATTAAGTATCAATTTATTTGAATAGTTATTTAAGGAATGGAATGCATGAGTTATAAAATTATATCCAATGTGACTTAATAAGTCTGCACCATTGCTCTATGGTCTAATAAGTTTTGAAACTGCTTTCTTCACATAAATGAGGAAAAAACTCCCTGAGACATGGAGAGTCTACTATTTACAAATTTTTTTATCCAACTTTTTTTTACTGCTGTAAACAAATATTTTTATATTCATTTAATTGGTACACCAATGAAATAATTTAATGTGGCATTTAGAAAGGGAAAGTAAGAGTAGATCCTAAAGAATGTATTATCATTTCACACACACACACACACACACACACACACACACACACACACACACCTCCCAAAGTTAGCCATTTATGTAAGATACTACACTTTGGTGTCAGTGAGAGAAAATACTTGAATCGGTTTTCGAAAGGCATGCAAATTCAAGAGAAAATGTTTGCAAGTGGAGAAACTTACAACCGACCACGTCTTTTATTTTTGGCAACTGTCAGGATATCATCCCAATGGAGTAGTGACGACTCTGTGTTCCCACTGGAAACTTTTCACATGTCATCCAAGTGAAAAACAAGCAAAAACATTATCTAGAGGCTTAGGATGAAGTTCTGGTTATAAAAAAAAGAAAGACAAAGAAAAATCCATGCCAACACTAGTAACAAAAAGTCCAACCAAGTTAAGGCAAAACAAGTCAGACAGTCTGACAATGTCTAAACAAAAATGCAGTTTATGAATTCAATTATATAATAATGATTCTTCACTAATAGTTGATGTGTTTAGAAACAGTTGACCTTTGAGGTATATGGATTCTTACAGATGTGAACATGGACTTTATGCACTCTGATTAGAACCAGTAGAGTTTGCATTACCACTCAACCACTTTCCTGGTTATATTTAAGTATTTCTTCCATTGAGGAATATGAATATAAATATATAATAATTGGTTTTGTTTCAAAGTTTCTGGGCTTGATGAATATTTGGCAGAGTGGGAGAATTTGGTGTTCCTCAAAATTAGATCTGGGACGTTAAATAAGATAGAGATTAATTTTAGGTTCAAGGAATCACAGTGATTGGATCTGTATACATTTGTTTAGGATGTACTCTTAAATGGTCAAGACTGGCTTTTGTTAAGATTTAACCAAGAGAAATTGGACCTGGACAGCTTAACATAACTCATAGTCTTTATGATGTGAATTTACTCTGCCAGATTCTTACTGGCAGAGCGAATTTTGCTTCAGGATTTTTTTTTTTTTCCTCCTTTCTTTCTCTGTTTCTTAATAGTAATATATTGATTTACTGGGCACTTGTAGATGTCAGGAACTGAAAAAGATTCAGCTTCCAGATGAAGAACTAAAAACTAGAGTTCAGTGAGGCTTGGGGAGCCATAGTTAGAAAATCTCAGAACTGTGACTGAAGCTTAGATACTCTTGACTAGCACTTGCTTTCTCTTTTCTTTTGAATTTGCACGTATGCCTCCCAGTAATATAGTTCGACATCCTTACTATATTTATTGCATCACATTATTTAAAACATAGTAATAAAAGGCAGAATCTGAAAGAATGAATGTAACTTAATTTCAAAAGTTTAAATAACAATAAGGTGTATCTAAACTAATGTATACAACTGCTTCTATCTTTCCTTAAAAGCTGATGGGTATGTGTGCATGCATGCATATTCACATGTATACAAGCACATGCCTGCTCACACACATGCATACTATGCGATATTGTTCTGTAAAAGACAGTGATATGTTTGCTTAGTATATCTGTGACTTCTTTTTGATGTGACTGCATGGAAAATGGGAGGGTATAATCAGTAGAAAAAAAAAATAGAAATATAAATGATATTCTCTTTGCTTAACTTTCAGAAAAACATCCCAGTACAAGGGAGGAATATCTGTGCCAAAAGCAATTAGATCCCTTTATGCCTGCCAGTATTCTTTCAGGCTGTTTTTAACTTACATTCAACACTTCAGAAAACACTATAGATCAATTAGCTGTTTAAATTTTCAAGAACCTAGAAAGTAACCGTATGAATCTCTTGGAAAATCTATAAATAGTTAATTGCATGTAATCCAACGTCTCATTGTCAGGCCTTTGCTCAGTGCAGTACTTTACAACTCAACCATTTTCATCAGTGTCCAAGCTTGCGATAAAAATATTGATGGGCTTAAGAATAATATTTCCAGGCTTTGATCAAATAATACTGCTCAATATATTTATATGTACCTTCCCAAATATGAAATGTACTGTAATTATTTAAAATACTTTGCATTTTTGGCACAATCCATAGTGTCTGTTTTAGTTACTTGTCTTTGGTCAGAGGATTTAATATCGCTTTACTGTGTTACCATGTAATACAAATTATATATATATATATATGAATATATGAATATTTATATATATATGTATGAATATTCTCTGTTTCTTAATAGTAATATATTGATTTACTGGGCACTTGTAGATGTCAGGAACTGAAAAAGATTCAGCTTCCAGATGAAGAACTAAAAACTAGAGTTCAGTGAGGCTTGGGGAGCCATAGTTAGAAAATCTCAGAACTGTGACTGAAGCTTAGATACTCTTGACTAGCACTTGCTTTCTCTTTTCTTTTGAATTTGCACGTATGCCTCCCAGTAATATAGTTCGACATCCTTACTATATTTATTGCATCACATTATTTAAAACATAGTAATAAAAGGCAGAATCTGAAAGAATGAATGTAACTTAATTTCAAAAGTTTAAATAACAATAAGGTGTATCTAAACTAATGTATACAACTGCTTCTATCTTTCCTTAAAAGCTGATGGGTATGTGTGCATGCATGCATATTCACATGTATACAAGCACATGCCTGCTCACACACATGCATACTATGCGATATTGTTCTGTAAAAGACAGTGATATGTTTGCTTAGTATATCTGTGACTTCTTTTTGATGTGACTGCATGGAAAATGGGAGGGTATAATCAGTAGAAAAAAAAAATAGAAATATAAATGATATTCTCTTTGCTTAACTTTCAGAAAAACATCCCAGTACAAGGGAGGAATATCTGTGCCAAAAGCAATTAGATCCCTTTATGCCTGCCAGTATTCTTTCAGGCTGTTTTTAACTTACATTCAACACTTCAGAAAACACTATAGATCAATTAGCTGTTTAAATTTTCAAGAACCTAGAAAGTAACCGTATGAATCTCTTGGAAAATCTATAAATAGTTAATTGCATGTAATCCAACGTCTCATTGTCAGGCCTTTGCTCAGTGCAGTACTTTACAACTCAACCATTTTCATCAGTGTCCAAGCTTGCGATAAAAATATTGATGGGCTTAAGAATAATATTTCCAGGCTTTGATCAAATAATACTGCTCAATATATTTATATGTACCTTCCCAAATATGAAATGTACTGTAATTATTTAAAATACTTTGCATTTTTGGCACAATCCATAGTGTCTGTTTTAGTTACTTGTCTTTGGTCAGAGGATTTAATATCGCTTTACTGTGTTACCATGTAATACAAATTATATATATATATATATATATATGAATATATGAATATTTATATATATATGTATGAATATTTGCCTTTCTTGAGAATATAAGCTATTTTAAGTGCTGTATTACTTTCATATCCTGTATATGTGATGTATTATATACTGTAAATCTTCAAATGTGAACAAATTAATTAATCTGCAATTTTAAAGAATTATTATGTTGATTTTTTAGGACTAAATACATTCATTCAAAGAAATTAACACTCAAAAACTGACTAGGGTAGATTTTGGCAAGGATAACAGTCTTTCCGTCTGAACAAATTTTAATCAGGTTTGATAGCAAAAAAAGTTTATCTGATGTTTTGTTTAATTTGAGATTTATAATCAGATGATTTATAGGAAGAGTTTAGGCTTTAAAAATTGTGAAACATTTGTGTTGATATAATAATAAGTATCTTCCAGTGTCTATTGGAATCAATACTCTCCTGTTTTCCTGAGTGTAGAGGTGCAGAGATGTGAATTTTTTATAGTATCTCTTGTGTCTTAACCAATGACCTCTCATGGAGATTAATATTACTCAAGGTTAAAATACATTCATGAGTGCCATGCCAACAATCAAGTTATGGGAAAATAGTTATTTTATTCCAGAGTAAAATATCCATTCCAACAATGGAAAACAAATTAAAAAGTGTGAAGACTAGATGATATAAAAATTAGAGTTAAAGAGCTCTTTAGAGATACTTAAATAAGTACTGTCTGTATTATTGTTAACCTGATATCTACTGTACCATTATTAGGTTATTTTTGCCTCCTATCTCACTTTTTAATCTATTTCATCTTTGTTTTACTTGTATCTTTATCACTTCCATCTGGTTTTTTACACTGATAATTCTTATGTTAAATATGTCTATTGTCTTAATGTTTTCCTTCATGTTGGTACATGATTGACATGTTAAATTTAAAAAAAAAAAAAATTATCTATGGCCTGTTTCTCCACTCTCCCCTCTCCATTCCCTCTTTCTTTTATGTGATTAATTCTGATAGTAATAATCATACCTTTTTTTCAATATGTTTTTAATATTTTTTCATTTATTATATTATTTTGAAAAAAAATTTTATTCTTTATTTTAAAGGTTTTACAGAGTTTTGTTGTTCACAGACGTGTATGTTCCCAGATCAGTCATATGCATATCCATGGTCCCCACCCTCCCAGTTCCCCCCCATCCCACCCCTATTTTGAAAATTTTTACCTCTTTCAAATAGTTGCAAATTTTTACCTCTTTCAAATAGTTTACAAATAGTTTCAATACTTGTAATGAAGAAACCATTGTTACTTAATCAACTACTAATTTAGTCTCAATAATATTCCATGTTAATTGGAATCAGTAGTGATTTAAAAACCTTCTCTATGAATAAGTAAACATTAAAGGAATGAGGAAGAAAAATAAATTTAAATTTCAAAAAGATGATTCAAATTCTAATGTAATTGCAGTTAATACAATATATTAAATACATATAAGTAGAGAATTTGAAGTATCCTAAAACTAATGACTCTCAAAATCTTTAATAGTATGGAGCAAATTAGGTTATGTGCTTCCCTTATAGCTCGGTTAGTAAAGAATATGCCTGCAATGCAGGATACCCTGGTTCAATTCCTGGATCACAAAGATTCCCTGGAGAAGGAAATGACAACCTACTCCAGTGTTCAATCCCATGGACAGAGAAGCCTGGCAAGAGTCAGACATTAATTAGCAACTAAACCGCCAACATATACATTTCAGCAAATGTATACTTATAATAAAATGCATTGTAAAGAGTTTCATTTGTTCTTCTCTATATGAAAAAAGGTAACAATTGTAAAATTTGGATGTATTTCTTCTTATATGACAATATGTCTTGTAAAGATGAGTGATTTTTAAATGATAACTACTTTTGATTTTTTTCCCCTGTAGTCCTATGATTTTGCAACTTAACCTTGATACTTGAAACCAGATAAATCTGTTAACAAAACTCTTACTACAGTCATGACAGTTTGGCTTTTAGGTACTGTACAAAAAATGTTCAATGTATTTAAATAATTGTTGAATATTACACTTTATTCAATATGTTTTTAATATTTTTTCATTTATTATATTATTTTGAAAAAAATTTTTATTCTTTATTTTAAAGGTTTTACAGAGTTTTGTTGTTCACAGACATGTATGTTCCCAGATCAGTCATATGCATATCCATGGTCCCCACCCTCCCAGTTCCCCCCCATCCCAC
Source organism: Tragulus kanchil (assembly GCA_022376925.1). Taxonomy (NCBI): domain Eukaryota; kingdom Metazoa; phylum Chordata; class Mammalia; order Artiodactyla; family Tragulidae; genus Tragulus; species Tragulus kanchil. The sequence goes on from JAIOJX010000026.1 coordinate 37,877,479, forward strand.
CCCTATTTTGAAAATTTTTACCTCTTTCAAATAGTTGCAAATTTTTACCTCTTTCAAATAGTTTACAAATAGTTTCAATACTTGTAATGAAGAAACCATTGTTACTTAATCAACTACTAATTTAGTCTCAATAATATTCCATGTTAATTGGAATCAGTAGTGATTTAAAAACCTTCTCTATGAATAAGTAAACATTAAAGGAATGAGGAAGAAAAATAAATTTAAATTTCAAAAAGATGATTCAAATTCTAATGTAATTGCAGTTAATACAATATATTAAATACATATAAGTAGAGAATTTGAAGTATCCTAAAACTAATGACTCTCAAAATCTTTAATAGTATGGAGCAAATTAGGTTATGTGCTTCCCTTATAGCTCGGTTAGTAAAGAATATGCCTGCAATGCAGGATACCCTGGTTCAATTCCTGGATCACAAAGATTCCCTGGAGAAGGAAATGACAACCTACTCCAGTGTTCAATCCCATGGACAGAGAAGCCTGGCAAGAGTCAGACATTAATTAGCAACTAAACCGCCAACATATACATTTCAGCAAATGTATACTTATAATAAAATGCATTGTAAAGAGTTTCATTTGTTCTTCTCTATATGAAAAAAGGTAACAATTGTAAAATTTGGATGTATTTCTTCTTATATGACAATATGTCTTGTAAAGATGAGTGATTTTTAAATGATAACTACTTTTGATTTTTTCCCCCTGTAGTCCTATGATTTTGCAACTTAACCTTGATACTTGAAACCAGATAAATCTGTTAACAAAACTCTTACTACAGTCATGACAGTTTGGCTTTTAGGTACTGTACAAAAAATGTTCAATGTATTTAAATAATTGTTGAATATTACACTTTATTCTAGTAAACATGCTTTAAAGTGTAATAACTGTGCTTTTCTTTAGAATTACTCATGATACCTATTGTCATTTGAAAGCAAATGGTCTTTTAAAAGAAGAGCATATCACTCTTTTGAAAAGAAAACTTATGATTTAAAATAAGTATTTTAAGGTTTCATAAAACATGCCTTGTGAAACTATTTTAATTGGAAAAAGGATATTTGACTATAAACAAAGGAAAAGGAATCAGCTATTGACAATGTGTACAAGAATAAAAAGAAAAGGATACCTTGCTGTAAGGAGCAGGAATGTCAGCCCAAATGAAATTTAGCCTTTTTATTATTATTATTTTTTGAAATTCAGCATTTTTAACAAGGTAACTGATTTATATATAAAGTGAAAGTTAAGTAATTTTAAAAGTATTATTTGCATTTTTATAATTATCAATGCGTATCTACTTCAAAGTGATAAAATCGTAAGTATGTTTTCAAAAAATTTCTTGAATACAGGAATAATGATATATTTCTCTTGAACTCTCACTTTCCCCTCTATTTTGTCAATATAGCATAACTAGATCTAAATTTGACTAAGCAGAATATCACTAAAGTATTTGTTCCCTGTGGAAAAAATATTCTTTTGAATTAAATAACTGACTTCACTGAAGTCTTTCACTGGTAGTTTTTCATGATTAAATATAGATGGAGATAAAAGCAAGGCACAAAAATGGTTCCTCCATTATATCACTGACCATCTGCACTGTACTTTTAAGAAAATGGAAATGTACATTCATACATTTTTATTTTAATAACCACTGAGAAGATTCTGACGTATGAATGTTACAACTGTGGATTTGAGATCAATGGCTATGCTATTGATTTATTTACTTTCCTTTTTCCTTGTCCTTAGTTCACTCATTCTTTTAATTCTGTGTTCTTGTGGCATTGACTGTTGATTGACAGGGGTATTTGTATTGTTGCATTTGTGATTTCTAAGTCTTTTTTACAATATAGGCAAAATAAATACAAAAAAATGAAATTTGATCTCAGGAGGTGTCATTCATGTCAAGGAAAACATACAGAATAAATGAAACATTATGGTGATTAATACACTTTATTCTAGTAAACATGCTTTAAAGTGTAATAACTGTGCTTTTCTTTAGAATTACTCATGATACCTATTGTCATTTGAAAGCAAATGGTCTTTTAAAAGAAGAGCATATCACTCTTTTGAAAAGAAAACTTATGATTTAAAATAAGTATTTTAAGGTTTCATAAAACATGCCTTGTGAAACTATTTTAATTGGAAAAAGGATATTTGACTATAAACAAAGGAAAAGGAATCAGCTATTGACAATGTGTACAAGAATAAAAAGAAAAGGATACCTTGCTGTAAGGAGCAGGAATGTCAGCCCAAATGAAATTTAGCCTTTTTATTATTATTATTTTTTGAAATTCAGCATTTTTAACAAGGTAACTGATTTATATATAAAGTGAAAGTTAAGTAATTTTAAAAGTATTATTTGCATTTTTATAATTATCAATGCGTATCTACTTCAAAGTGATAAAATCGTAAGTATGTTTTCAAAAAATTTCTTGAATACAGGAATAATGATATATTTCTCTTGAACTCTCACTTTCCCCTCTATTTTGTCAATATAGCATAACTAGATCTAAATTTGACTAAGCAGAATATCACTAAAGTATTTGTTCCCTGTGGAAAAAATATTCTTTTGAATTAAATAACTGACTTCACTGAAGTCTTTCACTGGTAGTTTTTCATGATTAAATATAGATGGAGATAAAAGCAAGGCACAAAAATGGTTCCTCCATTATATCACTGACCATCTGCACTGTACTTTTAAGAAAATGGAAATGTACATTCATACATTTTTATTTTAATAACCACTGAGAAGATTCTGACGTATGAATGTTACAACTGTGGATTTGAGATCAATGGCTATGCTATTGATTTATTTACTTTCCTTTTTCCTTGTCCTTAGTTCACTCATTCTTTTAATTCTGTGTTCTTGTGGCATTGACTGTTGATTGACAGGGGTATTTGTATTGTTGCATTTGTGATTTCTAAGTCTTTTTTACAATATAGGCAAAATAAATACTAATGATAAAAAAGAAAGTTGTGACAAGCTGGATTTTGGGGGGAATCTCAGGAGGTGTCATTCATGTCAAGGAAAAACATACAGAATAAATGAAACATTATGGTGATTATCATGGAAAACTTCCTTAACAAAATGTGTTAGCCAAATATATCAAATCATTGAATTTAGTTGTTTTGACTCATGAAATCCATGGAACTATTCAGGGAAAGACTGGAAAATAGGAATGTGGGGCTTTAATTATGATTCTCCGAGTAGTTACATAAACTTCTGTTAATGAATTCAACCTTCCTAGAACATAATGCAATTAATTAATTAACCATTAAAATTTGAAAACTCAGCAGAAGTGGGCAGGACTGCTTTTTGGTTAGCATGCTGTGGTGGCTGTAGTTTTTTGGAGCCTACATCTGTTCTTTAAGACCGTTTCCATTGGTTCTCATGCTGTAGTGGTTGCTAATCATTCTGAAAATTACCAATGGAGTGAACAATGATGATGCAAGCTTGAGGTTAATTTGGAGTTTCTCTTTTTTGACAATGTACCTAATTAAGATAGAGAAACAATTTTGGATATTAAACATTACTGATGATTCATTGATAACATTAATGAAGATTGACTAGGGATTGGTTGAAAAATCTAATCTATGACACAAGACAATAGAATACAGTAGTGTTTTTTCCTCTCCTGCCATTTTATTTTTTTTAATTAGAGGATAATTACAGTGTCATAGATTAGCAAAACAAAAAAATAAAAATTAAAATATGCTTTATGAATTTTTCTTTTGTATAAGTGCTTATCATGGACAGTGTATTAAGAAAAAGTTTTGAAATACTTATGTACTATATTTATAGAAGTTCTTAGTGTTTATGTGTATATATAGCTTCTGTCAATACAAAGAGAACTCTGAAAAAGTTGGAAAAATTAATTTTTAGTATGTTAAAGTTTATTTTGTTAGCTTTTACGTATGCTACCTTCCAAAAAGAAGATACTCTTTTCATATATGTATATACTGTTTAATATATTTTGTAATTTTATAAATGTCTCTGGGGATGCCTTTTTTAACGTTTTTTTGAAAAAACCCCAAATTTTAAAAAAATACTAATGATAAAAAAGAAAGTTGTGACAAGCTGGATTTTGGGGGGAATCTCAGGAGGTGTCATTCATGTCAAGGAAAAACATACAGAATAAATGAAACATTATGGTGATTATCATGGAAAACTTCCTTAACAAAATGTGTTAGCCAAATATATCAAATCATTGAATTTAGTTGTTTTGACTCATGAAATCCATGGAACTATTCAGGGAAAGACTGGAAAATAGGAATGTGGGGCTTTAATTATGATTCTCCGAGTAGTTACATAAACTTCTGTTAATGAATTCAACCTTCCTAGAACATAATGCAATTAATTAATTAACCATTAAAATTTGAAAACTCAGCAGAAGTGGGCAGGACTGCTTTTTGGTTAGCATGCTGTGGTGGCTGTAGTTTTTTGGAGCCTACATCTGTTCTTTAAGACCGTTTCCATTGGTTCTCATGCTGTAGTGGTTGCTAATCATTCTGAAAATTACCAATGGAGTGAACAATGATGATGCAAGCTTGAGGTTAATTTGGAGTTTCTCTTTTTTGACAATGTACCTAATTAAGATAGAGAAACAATTTTGGATATTAAACATTACTGATGATTCATTGATAACATTAATGAAGATTGACTAGGGATTGGTTGAAAAATCTAATCTATGACACAAGACAATAGAATACAGTAGTGTTTTTTCCTCTCCTGCCATTTTATTTTTTTTAATTAGAGGATAATTACAGTGTCATAGATTAGCAAAACAAAAAAATAAAAATTAAAATATGCTTTATGAATTTTTCTTTTGTATAAGTGCTTATCATGGACAGTGTATTAAGAAAAAGTTTTGAAATACTTATGTACTATATTTATAGAAGTTCTTAGTGTTTATGTGTATATATAGCTTCTGTCAATACAAAGAGAACTCTGAAAAAGTTGGAAAAATTAATTTTTAGTATGTTAAAGTTTATTTTGTTAGCTTTTACGTATGCTACCTTCCAAAAAGAAGATACTCTTTTCATATATGTATATACTGTTTAATATATTTTGTAATTTTATAAATGTCTCTGGGGATGTTATTCTCTCATTTTATATTTTCCTTAGAAGTTCTGCATTTAAAACACTTCATTGCTTGTGATATTTAAACATTTTTAACCAAAATTTTTAAAAACAACATCAGTGAAAACTCCATTCTTGACAGTGTTAATGTATAAAAAATAATGTATTACTCTTCAATAACAGAATTTCACTTATTAACTGTTATACACCAATGAAAATGTCGTAGAAATTTCCAGTACATTAATTTCTCTATTCCTTTTATCTTTTAATATAGTGCTACAAATAATGTAAAATTAGTATCCTTAATTTTCTTCTAAATAATTTTAAAATGCAATGAATAGAATAGGAAATTCATTGTTTCTAAAGAATGTATTACATGACTTGCAAAATAGTTTTTCATTATTAAAGGCAGTTACTGAAGGAGGATATAAGATGGCACAGCTGGAGATTCAGCTTCCAAATATGTCCTTTTTAGTCAGGGAACACTTTTCATTTTTAAAGGGAGATTTCCAGTACATAAATTAGATACAATCTTTTGTTACTATTATTCAAGCTGGGTGGAAATGAGGGCTCCTGATCTCTTGCCCGCTAACCACACTTCACTCCACAGCAACCCTTGGGAAGTCTTCCCAGAATTCCCAGGACACATAAGACCCAGCTTGAAGCAACTTCTTAAAATGTATCTAAGATCAGAAGATATTAATATACATGGGAAATTAATTCTTCGGGGAAATGATTTATAAAAATTTAAATACAAATAAAATCAAAGGATGTATGTTGTAGGCTTCATACTATTCATTAATAGACTATGTTTATTTTAATTAAATAACTGAATCTCTACTGGAGGCTTTCACTGATAATTTTTCATGATAAAACATACATGAAGATAAATGCAAGGTTTATCTTCAGAGACAAACCATGCATCAATAATAGTGAGGTAATGATTCAAACTGTGTGTGTTCAAGCTATTAAAACCTGAAAAATGAATCTAACGTGCCAGGAGGAGAATATTGTTAATGTGGAAAAGCTCTAGGCTTGATATGTTTCTTTATTCCTAACTTGAATTCTTCAGTAGATTTTAGCCATTCAGCTTCAAGGACTATAGTGCACTTGAAGCTATAATGTAGCCCATCAACACTGGTTAAGTCATCAATAAAAGGGACAAATGAAGGGCATTTGGAATCGTTTTAGTCACCTCCAAGTAGAATATACCTATTTGAAGCGGGTAAGAGGGAGGCTGCACAGCCTTGAAAATATTATTTCAAAAATTATTAGGCCGCCTAATTGCTCAGACCTTGCTCATGTTAGCAATCCCACCCCATGCCTTATTCCTACCCTCTTTCTTTACTTACCACTATGTGAAAATTAAAGTGCCAGAAGCTCTCTTCAGTCAAAACACTCAGAAATTTCTATAAAATCAGTTTCTATTTCTATACCTACCTCAAAGAAAACCCAGAATAAAGCTGGTACATTTCTTATTAACCCAGGGCATGATTTTATCCATTTGCCTCCTTCCTCTTACAATCTTAAACCTCAGGCTTGCAATCACTGCCATGTTTACATTGGTAACGTAGTTAACCACAAAGTTCCTATCCTCTGGATGAATTGTATGTGGGCCATTCTTACTGTCACTGTTATGATTTTAAAGTAATGAAATTTTCTTTTTAATAGCTAACATTAATCATATTCTCACCATATACAGATGGTATACTAAGTATAGCACTGAATTGTCTTATTCTTCTGTAACAATACTGTGAATCTTGGACAACCCCTTGCTTTTTAGAAAACTACAGAACATATAGTTTTCTTCATCTGTTCTTATTTATGAGTTGCATATTCATTTTTTCTAAAGGATTAAAAGTCATACTTTAATGAGTGCAAAATTCCAGATATTACTTGAATAGTTTTAAATGGTTTCTAGTTATATCCTTTAGTCATCAATATATGATGAATATAAAACAGCAGCAATATTACTGTAGCTCCTGCTCTTTAAAGTTTCAGTTTCTGAGGCTCTAGCAGAAACATACAATAGAATAACTCGCAAAATCTTCCCAGGTTAGAAACCATCACATGAGTGTTAGGGGAGCTGACGAATTAAAGCTCAGTACTTTCAAGGTTTCTGTAAAATGTTTTCAGATGGGACATAGCTCAAATCCTGGGTTTGTTGCAAACAACAAAAAAATACTAGTTTTATCTTTCTTTGGAGAGTTATAAATGTGGGCCTGTCACATAAATCTTGTTGAGGCAGATGTGCTGTATTGAAGAGTATTAGGCAGAGAAGAGGAAAGCTTATTTCTGTCTCAGATATCAGGTACTTTCTACTATTTATGATAAACTAGCCAAAAAATAGGTCTTTGAATGCTCAAATTTCAGACAGAAATTCTGTTTGTTTACATACACTTCAAAGTGTTCTTTCAAAATATACTCATTGGACTAGTTAGATTAGTTACTTTAAATAAAACTTAATACAATATAAGAAAACATATGCATAAAAAGGTTTTAATAAGAAAGGCTACTATATTTTTATTCAAAGTTAGTACTCTAATTATGGGTTACAGTTTTAGAATATGTACCTAACTGTACTATCAATATTTCACATCATCCAGAAGCACATGGATTTTTGCTATTAAGCTTATAAAACTGTAATTTATATAGAGTAAACATCGTACTTTTTAGTATACGGTTCCATGAATTTGACAAATGCATACCACTATGTAACACTGAAGCTTCCCAGGTGGTGCTAGTAGTAAGGAACCTGCCTACCAATGCAGGAGACGTAAGAGATGCAGTTTGGATCTTTGGGTTGGGATGATCCCCTTGAGCAGGACATAGTAACCCGCTCTAGTATTCTTGCCTGGAGAATCCCATGGACAAAAGAACCTGGTGGTCTATAGTGCATAGGGTCACACAAAGTCAGACATGACTAAAGTTATAGAACATGTAATCAGATCATTCAAGACTTGAGAACATTTTCATCACTCCTAGAGGGTTCCCTTTCTCTCATTTGTTGCAAACCACTACCCTGTTTTTGGCCCTTAAGAGAAATCTGTCTTTTGTGCTTATTATTTTACATTTCCCAGTATGACAGTCAGGTAAAAACCATTTAATAAGCAGCCTTTTATATATGACTTCTTTCACACAGCATGATCCATCTGAGATTGATTCAGTAATTCATCCTTTTTACAAATCCCATTCATAATGGAGGTATTGTAGGTTGTTTACTCATTTGCCAAATTGGAAGACATTTGGATTTTTCCCAATTTGGGATGATTATGAATAAAGCTACTATACAGTTTCACGAACAGATTTTTAACATAAGTTTTCCTTTCTTTTGGTTAAATTTCTAGGAGTGGAATTCCTTGGTCATATAAGCAAATGTACCAGTTTCTAAGAAACTGCTATTTGTTTTCCAAAATAACTCGATCATTTTGCATTCCTAATAGAAGTGTGTGAGTATTCCAGTTGCTTTGCATCCTCACCAGAACTTGATATGATCCCTCATAAATAGAGACATGATAAAAATCATCAGCAAAGCATTATTTTTTAAAATGATAATACACCACAATCAATTGATATTGATACTGGGAATTTAAGATTGTTTCAATATTCAGAATCAATCAAGATAAGCCACCATTTCTAAAGAGTTAAAGATGAAAAAATATATTGTTTAAGTAGGTATGGATAAGACATTAAATGAACTCATATGCATTCATGACAAAAATACCCTCAGAATCTAGGAATTGAAGTGAACATTTTTAGCATAATGAAAGACATTTAAAAACATTGTACAACTAGCATCATCCTTAATGGCCAAAGACTGAGTGCTTCTGTAAAATCAGAGACAAAACAAAGATACATGCTCCCAGCATATAATTCAACATCACACTGAAAGTTCTGGCCTGCCCACTAAGGCAATGAAACAAAATCAAAGGAAAACATGTTGGAAAGAAAAATTATCTCTATTTAAAGTTAACAATATCTTTATTCTAAGTAGAAAGTTATCAAAGAAATGATAAAAAAAAAAAGTTACTAGAACTTATGAACTTAGTAAGGTTGTAAGATATAAGATCAAAAATTTAGTTCATTTTCATATTCAAATTCATTTTGACTCAATTAAAACTATGATAGATTCCTCTCTATTTGAACAACAACTAAGGCAAGAGCCTGATCCTTCAGTTTCTATTCATTCTGTAATTCTCATTTATCTGTAGCTCAACATGCAAACACATTTGAGGATACTCAAAAGATGCTTATTATTTTACATTTCCCAGTATGACAGTCAGGTAAAAACCATTTAATAAGCAGCCTTTTATATATGACTTCTTTCACACAGCATGATCCATCTGAGATTGATTCAGTAATTCATCCTTTTTACAAATCCCATTCATAATGGAGGTATTGTAGGTTGTTTACTCATTTGCCAAATTGGAAGACATTTGGATTTTTCCCAATTTGGGATGATTATGAATAAAGCTACTATACAGTTTCACGAACAGATTTTTAACATAAGTTTTCCTTTCTTTTGGTTAAATTTCTAGGAGTGGAATTCCTTGGTCATATAAGCAAATGTACCAGTTTCTAAGAAACTGCTATTTTTTTTCCCAAAATAACTCGATCATTTTGCATTCCTAATAGAAGTGTGTGAGTATTCCAGTTGCTTTGCATCCTCACCAGAACTTGATATGATCCCTCATAAATAGAGACATGATAAAAATCATCAGCAAAGCATTATTTTTTAAAATGATAATACACCACAATCAATTGATATTGATACTGGGAATTTAAGATTGTTTCAATATTCAGAATCAATCAAGATAAGCCACCATTTCTAAAGAGTTAAAGATGAAAAAATATATTGTTTAAGTAGGTATGGATAAGACATTAAATGAACTCATATGCATTCATGACAAAAATACCCTCAGAATCTAGGAATTGAAGTGAACATTTTTAGCATAATGAAAGACATTTAAAAACATTGTACAACTAGCATCATCCTTAATGGCCAAAGACTGAGTGCTTCTGTAAAATCAGAGACAAAACAAAGATACATGCTCCCAGCATATAATTCAACATCACACTGAAAGTTCTGGCCTGCCCACTAAGGCAATGAAACAAAATCAAAGGAAAACATGTTGGAAAGAAAAATTATCTCTATTTAAAGTTAACAATATCTTTATTCTAAGTAGAAAGTTATCAAAGAAATGATAAAAAAAAAAAAAGTTACTAGAACTTATGAACTTAGTAAGGTTGTAAGATATAAGATCAAAAATTTAGTTCATTTTCATATTCAAATTCATTTTGACTCAATTAAAACTATGATAGATTCCTCTCTATTTGAACAACAACTAAGGCAAGAGCCTGATCCTTCAGTTTCTATTCATTCTGTAATTCTCATTTATCTGTAGCTCAACATGCAAACACATTTGAGGATACTCAAAAAGATCAAATATAACCTGGTAACTGATATTGAAATCTTCCATTTTGTCTTTTTATTTTAGAAGAAAAGAAACATTTCTGTTGAATTAAAAGTTACCATTATGTACTCCTTACTTATATCACTTTGATCTCTTCTTGCACAAAAATTATAACATGATGATTATACAGTTGAGAGGTATTAGCCTACTGGAATTCTTCCATTGCTACATGGAAGGTAAATGACCTCTAAACCCTTTCCAGACGTTTAAACTGTGTACAATCCATCTCAGTCACCTCCAAAGTATTAATCTGATACTTATTTTTTTATTTTGAAGATATTTGTGAATTATACTGACTTTAGCTGCCACATAAACCTCATTTTCTATGTCTCTGAAGCTGGAACAAATGTCCTTATCTTTCTTTCCTTGGAATTTGATGTGAACATGAATGCAACATTCCCCACAGGCAAAGATGATGATCTAGGTGATGAAAGTTGAAGTGTTAGTCGGTGTGACTCTGTGCAACCCCGTGAACTGTAGTCCACAAGACTCCTCTGTCCATAGGATTCTCTAGGGAAGGATACTGAAGTGGATTGCCATTTCCTTCTCCAGGGGATCTTCCCAACGCAGGGATCAAATCTGGGTTTTTGTATTGCAGGCAGATTCTCTACCATCAGAGCCATGAAGTAATACTTCTATTTTCACTTTTCCCAAGGGAGATATTTTGTTATCCTCCTATATGGACTTTGTTTGACCTCTGTTAGTTTCAAGAGTAGATTGAACTATAAAATGAAGAAATATAAGTACATTTCTGGTCCATCTTTTCTAAATTAAAGACATATTAAGCATGTTGGAGGTGAAAGAAAATTTACCTTTTCCTGAAAGTTTTGGACATTTCAATATTCTGACTATCCTCATTCCTACAATCTCTGGGATCAAATGACTTTTATCTTGCTGACTTGCTTAACTCCTCTACATCTCTTGTAGGGAGTTGTAATTATGAACCACATTTTGACTCATAGAAAAAATCACTTTTATAATTTCTTTTCTAGAGCCAATAGTGTAATGCATAGCTACATGTGAGGGCTGGCTTCCTTCTCTGTGGTATCACATATTTCTCACAGATGGGAATAGATTCATTGAAGTGAAAGTGAAAGTGAAGTTCACTGAGTAGTTTCTGATTCTTTAAAACTCCAGTGATCAAGCCATGAAATGCTCCAGGCAAGACTACTGGGGTGCATACCTATTCCTTTCAGCAGGGGATCTTCCCAATCCAGGGATTGAATCCAGGTCTCTCGCATTGCAGACAGATTCTTTGCCATATAAGCCACCAGGGAAGTCTACGAAGACTGGGGTGGGTAGCCTATCCCTTCTCCAGGGAATCTACCCCACCCAGGAATCACACTGGGGTCTTCTGCACTGCAACTGGATTCTTTACCAGCTGAACTACCAGGGAAGCCCATGGATGCATTAGTGAGGATTTATAACTAAGTAGATGCTGCAGCAGATAAACTCTGAAACTGGGTGACTGATTTATTACTTGCTGACACAAAGTCTGACGACTCTCAGAAAGTGTGCTTGGCCACGTGATGTCTGTTCTTCATAGCATCATCATTCTATCACAAGGATTCCAAAATGGGCATTGTAAGGGAAAAGGAACCATTGGCAATCATTGCTTTTAGTTTCAGCCAAAAGTGACACGTGTCATTTGCTCACCTAGTCACAGGTTTCTACTTAAAATCAGAAGGGCTTAGAAGTGTTGTTTTTCTGAATGTAAGAGAGAGAAGAAACGTGAGCACTAGAAGTCCCTACTATGCCAGGGAAACAGCTCATCTATTTGATCTTCAAAGAGGTTGCCATTCCCATATCCATCCATGCATCAGGAACTCAAAAATCTGCATGTATTTCTCAAATGACATCCACAACTTGAGGAAAATCAAAGTTCTTGCACTATCCGTAAGAGAAACTAAGTCAGGATTTAGAAAATACTGATTCTTTTGGATTGACAATGTTAAAAGGCATTTGAACAATCATTTTAAATGAGTGTCATATTATTAATATAAGAATTTAAAAGCTTAACTCCTCTACATCTCTTGTAGGGAGTTGTAATTATGAACCACATTTTGACTCATAGAAAAAATCACTTTTATAATTTCTTTTCTAGAGCCAATAGTGTAATGCATAGCTACATGTGAGGGCTGGCTTCCTTCTCTGTGGTATCACATATTTCTCACAGATGGGAATAGATTCATTGAAGTGAAAGTGAAAGTGAAGTTCACTGAGTAGTTTCTGATTCTTTAAAACTCCAGTGATCAAGCCATGAAATGCTCCAGGCAAGACTACTGGGGTGCATACCTATTCCTTTCAGCAGGGGATCTTCCCAATCCAGGGATTGAATCCAGGTCTCTCGCATTGCAGACAGATTCTTTGCCATATAAGCCACCAGGGAAGTCTACGAAGACTGGGGTGGGTAGCCTATCCCTTCTCCAGGGAATCTACCCCACCCAGGAATCACACTGGGGTCTTCTGCACTGCAACTGGATTCTTTACCAGCTGAACTACCAGGGAAGCCCATGGATGCATTAGTGAGGATTTATAACTAAGTAGATGCTGCAGCAGATAAACTCTGAAACTGGGTGACTGATTTATTACTTGCTGACACAAAGTCTGACGACTCTCAGAAAGTGTGCTTGGCCACGTGATGTCTGTTCTTCATAGCATCATCATTCTATCACAAGGATTCCAAAATGGGCATTGTAAGGGAAAAGGAACCATTGGCAATCATTGCTTTTAGTTTCAGCCAAAAGTGACACGTGTCATTTGCTCACCTAGTCACAGGTTTCTACTTAAAATCAGAAGGGCTGAGAAGGGTTGTTTTTCTGAATGAAAGAGAGAGAAGAAACGTGAGCACTAGAAGTCCCTACTATGCCAGGAAACAGCTCATCTATTTGATCTTCAAAGAGGTTGCCATTCCCATATCCATCCATGCATCAGGAACTCAAAAATCTGCATGTATTTCTCAAATGACATCCACAACTTGAGGAAAATCAAAGTTCTTGCACTATCCGTAAGAGAAACTAAGTCAGGATTTAGAAAATACTGATTCTTTTGGATTGACAATGTTAAAAGGCATTTGAACAATCATTTTTAAATGAGTGTCATATTATTAATATAAGAATTTAAAAGTTGCCATGTTGTATTTAAGAAACTGGAAATAAAATGAATTATTTTATAATCTCCATGTGCCTAGTGTTTAAGTTAAGGATGAAGGAGAGAGACAAACTATTTGGCATTTGGTTTTTTGACATGAAAAAAACCAGATGTCCTGTTTTTATCATATCTATAAATCAAACTGTGTTCTTAAGTGGTTAGATACTAACTATTCAAAGACATAAGTTTGTAAACAACCTTTTTATACAAAAATGTTACTTTTTTGCTTATACTATCAGTGCAAAGACTAGTTCAGTAATTTACTAAAGATCACATAGCTAGTGGTATAGAGCTGAGACCAGAATTAGAACATATTCACAAAAATTTTCAATAAAGTATCTAATTCAGAGTATACAGAAATGTAAATTGTATTATCTGTCCTGTGATAATCGGGTTTAAAAGTATACATACACATTATATGTGTTTAATCTGATTACTATGTAAATATTAAATGTCCAGCCCATATTTATCTCCAAGTGTCCTTTCTACCACCAGCATATGTATTATTATTATTTCCTCTTTAGGAAAATAAAACTAGCAACTGGAATTATTTATATGTATCAATTGCTTTCTATTTGTATTACTGTAGGGTAGATACAGTCATTTTATTTATTTATTTTTTTCTGCGAGTCCCAGCCAATAGAGTCATTTCTTACATGTAAAAATTATGCACAATACATTAAGTACCAACAGGTATGATCACTTCAAAAAAACTAGAGCTAAATCAGTTGATTTTATTATAGTAATTGTTTTAAATATATATTGGAGGGTACCAGTATCTAATTTTCAAGAGGTATATTTTTAAAAATGTTTCCTAATAAAATATTAAAAAACAGGTATCTGTCTAATATAATTCATATATACAACATTGAAGATAATTTATATATTTCATGATAATTAACATTTTACTGGGAAATTTATATTCTTATTAATTCGATGAATATCCGTAAAGAGAAACTAAGTCAGGATTTAGAAAATACTGATTCTTTTGGATTGACAATGTTAAAAGGCATTTGAACAATCATTTTTAAATGAGTGTCATATTATTAATATAAGAATTTAAAAGTTGCCATGTTGTATTTAAGAAACTGGAAATAAAATGAATTATTTTATAATCTCCATGTGCCTAGTGTTTAAGTTAAGGATGAAGGAGAGAGACAAACTATTTGGCATTTGGTTTTTTGACATGAAAAAAACCAGATGTCCTGTTTTTATCATATCTATAAATCAAACTGTGTTCTTAAGTGGTTAGATACTAACTATTCAAAGACATAAGTTTGTAAACAACCTTTTTATACAAAAATGTTACTTTTTTTTGCTTATACTATCAGTGCAAAGACTAGTTCAGTAATTTACTAAAGATCACATAGCTAGTGGTATAGAGCTGAGACCAGAATTAGAACATATTCACAAAAATTTTCAATAAAGTATCTAATTCAGAGTATACAGAAATGTAAATTGTATTATCTGTCCTGTGATAATCGGGTTTAAAAGTATACATACACATTATATGTGTTTAATCTGATTACTATGTAAATATTAAATGTCCAGCCCATATTTATCTCCAAGTGTCCTTTCTACCACCAGCATATGTATTATTATTATTTCCTCTTTAGGAAAATAAAACTAGCAACTGGAATTATTTATATGTATCAATTGCTTTCTATTTGTATTACTGTAGGGTAGATACAGTCATTTTATTTATTTATTTTTTTCTGCGAGTCCCAGCCAATAGAGTCATTTCTTACATGTAAAAATTATGCACAATACATTAAGTACCAACAGGTATGATCACTTCAAAAAAACTAGAGCTAAATCAGTTGATTTTATTATAGTAATTGTTTTAAATATATATTGGAGGGTACCAGTATCTAATTTTCAAGAGGTATATTTTTAAAAATGTTTCCTAATAAAATATTAAAAAACAGGTATCTGTCTAATATAATTCATATATACAACATTGAAGATAATTTATATATTTCATGATAATTAACATTTTACTGGGAATTTATATTCTATTAATGATTGAATATCTGTTCAATAGCAGATATAGTTCTCAAAAGATGAATATCAGTATTATAAGATATATGAAGTCTAGTATTTAACCTACCTTATGTTATTTCCACATGCATATTGGAATATTTTGTTAGATCTACTAGAGAATTTATTTTACTTCATAAAGTGCCACAGATTTCAAATGAGACAATATTTCACAAATAAGTTAAATCATAAAGATATGCCAGTAGAGAAAATTCACAGATTTAGAGATTAGAAAAATAATGAAAATGTAAGCAGTAGGTCTAGTTCTATTAATCTATTTTTGTATAATAAGAATATTTCCAATATGTCAATCCAGTAATTTAAAATATGCAGTCAAGTAGAATTTACCATGTGATAAAGGAGATTAAATTCATTTATTTTGACTATAATATTTTTGGATATTCTATAGTGCTAAAGAAGTCTTTCTCCTTTTTTCATTGATTCTACTTGCAAACCCTGAAGTGAACTCCTTTCTCCCTGACCGTCTATTGCAGTAACAGCTCAAGTCACAGAACTGCCTACTTTAAAGGAAATATGTTCATAATTTGTACCTCGAACAGCAGAAGAGTGCTACTGTGTGACTGGGGATAAATTAAATTTATAGTTTTCCTGTGTTCCCAGGACTGACGTATTTTGCAACCAGGGGCTACCAAGCCACTGTTTGTGGTGTATAAATACTGACATGTATGTAGTGCCTAATAAATATTTATTAATTATGTAAGTGGATAAATGAACAAGTGGACTAAATGGTCTCTTCATTTCTCCCTGGGATTATTAGGCTTAATATCCTCTGGTTCTGTGGTTGTTTGAAAGAGACCACTCACTATTGGGAGTCTGCTCTTGCCACTTCCTACATCCGCCCTGGTGGTATTTTGTCTTGAGAGGAAGCATCTCTCTGTGATCTTCAGAAGGATTTCTAACATGACGCCTTATACAGAGTAAATGTACAAATAAAATGTGCTGATCTGAATTGAAATGGAGAGAAAAAGCTTCTGTGAAAGCTAAAAATTTATATATTTCATGATAATTAACATTTTACTGGGAATTTATATTCTATTAATGATTGAATATCTGTTCAATAGCAGATATAGTTCTCAAAAGATGAATATCAGTATTATAAGATATATGAAGTCTAGTATTTAACCTACCTTATGTTATTTCCACATGCATATTGGAATATTTTGTTAGATCTACTAGAGAATTTATTTTACTTCATAAAGTGCCACAGATTTCAAATGAGACAATATTTCACAAATAAGTTAAATCATAAAGATATGCCAGTAGAGAAAATTCACAGATTTAGAGATTAGAAAAATAATGAAAATGTAAGCAGTAGGTCTAGTTCTATTAATCTATTTTTGTATAATAAGAATATTTCCAATATGTCAATCCAGTAATTTAAAATATGCAGTCAAGTAGAATTTACCATGTGATAAAGGAGATTAAATTCATTTATTTTGACTATAATATTTTTGGATATTCTATAGTGCTAAAGAAGTCTTTCTCCTTTTTTCATTGATTCTACTTGCAAACCCTGAAGTGAACTCCTTTCTCCCTGACCGTCTATTGCAGTAACAGCTCAAGTCACAGAACTGCCTACTTTAAAGGAAATATGTTCATAATTTGTACCTCGAACAGCAGAAGAGTGCTACTGTGTGACTGGGGATAAATTAAATTTATAGTTTTCCTGTGTTCCCAGGACTGACGTATTTTGCAACCAGGGGCTACCAAGCCACTGTTTGTGGTGTATAAATACTGACATGTATGTAGTGCCTAATAAATATTTATTAATTATGTAAGTGGATAAATGAACAAGTGGACTAAATGGTCTCTTCATTTCTCCCTGGGATTATTAGGCTTAATATCCTCTGGTTCTGTGGTTGTTTGAAAGAGACCACTCACTATTGGGAGTCTGCTCTTGCCACTTCCTACATCCGCCCTGGTGGTATTTTGTCTTGAGAGGAAGCATCTCTCTGTGATCTTCAGAAGGATTTCTAACATGACGCCTTATACAGAGTAAATGTACAAATAAAATGTGCTGATCTGAATTGAAATGGAGAGAAAAAGCTTCTGTGAAAAGCTGACAGTGCAGTTACTTTACCTAGATCACACATTCCTCATTGGCCATATGCTCAATGTTCATGAACATATGTTATGTTTGTTTTTGGTAATTGTGTTCTCTAACTATTGTGCAATGGTGAGTTTTGCGCAAACCCCAGAAGATCAGTGCCTAAAACACTGTAGTTCTTCCATTCTTCCATTTCTTCTTTTTTTTCCAATATGATTGCTTGTTATTTCAGGTCAGAGCTACATATTTAGGACATTATGTTACCAGAAAAAAGGGAAAGTAGGACATGCAAGGAAATGCAGTTATAAACCAAAGTAACTGAGCTTTATAAGGATAAAAGGGATTAAAGGGTAGTCTGAGATAATGGAGTCTAAAGGGGTAAAGAAAAGTGTCAATTTGTTATAAACAAGCATAAAGTAGAAACTAGGACAAAGTTTTATTTAGAAATAATGATTCTTAGGCAAAATCAATTACTGTTTAAATGGGTGGGGTTTAACTTCAGTTTTATTTTTGTCCTCTAGAATATTTGTAGATTCTTATAAAATATATACTTTAGAAAGTTTATTTTCATCCATGACATTCTAAGCAACTTCCAGTAATGTCTGGCAAATACATTTTGACTATAACCCATTGAAAAGGTAAGATTGTAGTTATGGAAGCCATGGCAGCATTTTTCCTGGCTGAACAATTTAGTCTGTAAATATAAAAATACAAGCAGAAATTACATATTTCCAACTACCCTCAGTCAGGTAATAATCAGACAATATTCCCCAACCTTGATGGGCTTTTGTATTGTAAAATGACTCAAGGCCCTATTTCCGACAGAAAAGGATATGAAAGTAAGAGACAGGAAAACAGTTGCTCAGATAGGAAAAGTAAAACATAGATATTGCTTTATAATTTAATGAATTATTTTTAAAAGTGTTTTAAGGAATCAGATGAAGAGAGGGGTGGGAGGGATGCTTAAGAGGGAGATGTATATGTATAAATGTAGCTGATTCACATTTTTATATAGCAGAAATTAATACAACATTGTAAGGCAATTATACCCCAATAAATAAACAGAAATCAGTTAAAGAAATCGTCACCATTATCATCATCTTCATCATCCCACTGAAAATAACTTGCTTGCTTAGCTACCAAGAATAGTTTTTCTAGCTTCCTTGGAGAATTTTGGAAAATATACTTAGGTATTTTCTAATCTCTGTCTGTGCGACTACAAAGAGACTCTGTGGATTTTGAATAAAGTCAACTAGTGCTATTTATAATTCACAGGAAAGGAAGTTTAAAGAATTTATTAAAATTTCCTTAAATGATGTACCTTCTTCCAGACTTCTTCAAACAACTGCTGCTTTCTATGCTGGTTTCTGGTTTTTAATGCTGCTTTGTTGACCAAACCTGTGAGGAGAGAAAAGGACAGGCTGACACTCAGAAACAGCTAAGATTTTTTGCTGTCTATTTTTGCACTAATTTCAGTTTGGTCCACAGAAGGTCTACTCATTATATAGAAAGACTGCCACAGAAAAGTAATTGGTGGCTTAATGAACAGTAGTGGCTAAGTAAATAGGGGGGGGAAAACAGACAATATCATTTCTTCAAACTTGTTCAGCTTAACTATAAGATTTAATAGTATTATACTACCATCATTATATCCTTGGCATAATGCCTAGTTGGACTGTTTATCAGTCTTATTTTAATCCCTTTGCACCCATTTATCTTACCTTATCTCAAATATAAATAGCCTTTAAACATGACAGTGTTAATTGAGTATAGAACCTAGCAATGAATACTTTGTGGAAGAAGACTCTAGGTAACCCTGTTTTTCTAAGGAGCATTGCAATTTGTGCTCAGTTGCTTCCATCATGTGTGACTTTTTGTGACCCCATGAATCATAGCCCACCAGGCTCCTCTGATCCTGGGATTTTCCCAGGAGGAATACTGGAGTGGGTTGCCATGCCCTCTTTCAGGAAATCTTTCTGACCCAGGGATCAAACCCACGTCTCCTGCGTCTTCTGCATTGCAAGTGGATTTGTTACCACTGAACCATAGGGAATCCCATTGGAACTTGAGTTCTAGGAAAGTTGAGAAGTAGGACATGTTTTTAAAGCCACCATTTCCTCTTTTACCACCTGTCACATGTTATTTTTTGGGAGTTTTCTTATGGTCTCCACATCCCACCCTCATCCCTATGTCCAGTTTCCTCATACTTGCCTGCCTTTTCACAGTGGCCTTCAGTTAAGACAGACAAATTTTAATTGTTCCTCACTCCCACAATGCAAATTGTCTGTTATCTAAATTAGTATTCTAATCATGTGCAGTGAAAAGAGACTCTGTGGATTTTGAATAAAGTCAACTAGTGCTATTTATAATTCACAGGAAAGGAAGTTTAAAGAATTTATTAAAATTTCCTTAAATGATGTACCTTCTTCCAGACTTCTTCAAACAACTGCTGCTTTCTATGCTGGTTTCTGGTTTTTAATGCTGCTTTGTTGACCAAACCTGTGAGGAGAGAAAAGGACAGGCTGACACTCAGAAACAGCTAAGATTTTTTGCTGTCTATTTTTGCACTAATTTCAGTTTGGTCCACAGAAGGTCTACTCATTATATAGAAAGACTGCCACAGAAAAGTAATTGGTGGCTTAATGAACAGTAGTGGCTAAGTAAATAGGGGGGGGGGAAACAGACAATATCATTTCTTCAAACTTGTTCAGCTTAACTATAAGATTTAATAGTATTATACTACCATCATTATATCCTTGGCATAATGCCTAGTTGGACTGTTTATCAGTCTTATTTTAATCCCTTTGCACCCATTTATCTTACCTTATCTCAAATATAAATAGCCTTTAAACATGACAGTGTTAATTGAGTATAGAACCTAGCAATGAATACTTTGTGGAAGAAGACTCTAGGTAACCCTGTTTTTCTAAGGAGCATTGCAATTTGTGCTCAGTTGCTTCCATCATGTGTGACTTTTTGTGACCCCATGAATCATAGCCCACCAGGCTCCTCTGATCCTGGGATTTTCCCAGGAGGAATACTGGAGTGGGTTGCCATGCCCTCTTTCAGGAAATCTTTCTGACCCAGGGATCAAACCCACGTCTCCTGCGTCTTCTGCATTGCAAGTGGATTTGTTACCACTGAACCATAGGGAATCCCATTGGAACTTGAGTTCTAGGAAAGTTGAGAAGTAGGACATGTTTTTAAAGCCACCATTTCCTCTTTTACCACCTGTCACATGTTATTTTTTGGGAGTTTTCTTATGGTCTCCACATCCCACCCTCATCCCTATGTCCAGTTTCCTCATACTTGCCTGCCTTTTCACAGTGGCCTTCAGTTAAGACAGACAAATTTTAATTGTTCCTCACTCCCACAATGCAAATTGTCTGTTATCTAAATTAGTATTCTAATCATGTGCAGTGAAATGACTTGAATAGCTGCAAAAAAAGCGATCTATGATAGGATGAAATGGAGATAAACTCTCTACTAGGATTATTTTAATTGTAGTCTTGTTACCATTCTTGCAAATTCAAACCATTTGCTAATATAGCTAAAAGAAGGATAGCAAATGGAAATATATATATATATTTATTTAAGGTCCCTGAGATTCAAATTCCCCATTTGAAAAACTGGAAGGATAATTACCACAGTAGGCTGTTCCTACAGTTAAATAAGGATGATGTAGGAAAAGTGCCTAAAAGTATCTCAAAATATGGTAATAGATATTTTTAAATGTTTTAAAAAGTTTTTAGCCATTCATGTATTCTTGCCTGGAGAATTTCATGGACAGAAGATCCTGGCTGACTACAGCCCATCGGGTCAGAAAGAGTAGGATGTGACTGAGTGACTAACACTTTCACTTTCACACATATATATGTGCATGATATACACACATATATAAAAGCATATTTGGATATTTTATGATAGAGGGCCAGTATATCTTATATAAAAGTCTTTTGGAGGAAATAATTTGAAGATAACTAATCTGAAATAATGATTTAATGAGCTCTGGCTCAGAGATTAATGCACACTAGAAAAGTATTTCATGGAATCATGGGATTTTAGAATCTGAAGAATTAACAGAAATGCACAAATCTAACATACTAACTTGATATATGAGGACCCAGGCAGTTAAGGAATTAATTCATACAAATACAAATCTAGGTTAAGTGATTTGACTTTAAGCTTGTTACATTACCTCTCTAAACTTCAATTTTCTTTGGAAAATTTAGATAGACTATTAAATGAGATAGTACGGATACCACTGAACCATAGGGAATCCCATTGGAACTTGAGTTCTAGGAAAGTTGAGAAGTAGGACATGTTTTAAAGCCACCATTTCCTCTTTTACCACCTGTCACATGTTATTTTTTGGGAGTTTTCTTATGGTCTCCACATCCCACCCTCATCCCTATGTCCAGTTTCCTCATACTTGCCTGCCTTTTCACAGTGGCCTTCAGTTAAGACAGACAAATTTTAATTGTTCCTCACTCCCACAATGCAAATTGTCTGTTATCTAAATTAGTATTCTAATCATGTGCAGTGAAATGACTTGAATAGCTGCAAAAAAAGCGATCTATGATAGGATGAAATGGAGATAAACTCTCTACTAGGATTATTTTAATTGTAGTCTTGTTACCATTCTTGCAAATTCAAACCATTTGCTAATATAGCTAAAAGAAGGATAGCAAATGGAAATATATATATATATTTATTTAAGGTCCCTGAGATTCAAATTCCCCATTTGAAAAACTGGAAGGATAATTACCACAGTAGGCTGTTCCTACAGTTAAATAAGGATGATGTAGGAAAAGTGCCTAAAAGTATCTCAAAATATGGTAATAGATATTTTTAAATGTTTTAAAAAGTTTTTAGCCATTCATGTATTCTTGCCTGGAGAATTTCATGGACAGAAGATCCTGGCTGACTACAGCCCATCGGGTCAGAAAGAGTAGGATGTGACTGAGTGACTAACACTTTCACTTTCACACATATATATGTGCATGATATACACACATATATAAAAGCATATTTGGATATTTTATGATAGAGGGCCAGTATATCTTATATAAAAGTCTTTTTGGAGGGAAATAATTTGAAGATAACTAATCTGAAATAATGATTTAATGAGCTCTGGCTCAGAGATTAATGCACACTAGAAAAGTATTTCATGGAATCATGGGATTTTAGAATCTGAAGAATTAACAGAAATGCACAAATCTAACATACTAACTTGATATATGAGGACCCAGGCAGTTAAGGAATTAATTCATACAAATACAAATCTAGGTTAAGTGATTTGACTTTAAGCTTGTTACATTACCTCTCTAAACTTCAATTTTCTGTTTAGTAAAATGGGAATAATTATTACAGCATAGGTTTATTCCTCAGATTAAATGAGATAGTACGGATGGTTTAAGTAGCAACCAGAGCCCTGAGATTCTGGAATACTAAGAGTGATAAATGATAGAGGTCATGGAATCTTGCTTCCCAGGTGGCACTGTGGTAAAGAATCCACCAGCCAATGAAGGAAACTAAGGGGATGTAGATTCAATTCCTGGGTGGGGAAGAAGCCCTGGAGTTGGAAATGGCAACCCACTCTAGTGTTCTTACCCAGAAAATTTCATGGACAGAGGATCTTGGTGAACTACAGTCCATGGGGCCACAAAGAGTTAGACACGAGTAAGGAACCAAGCACATACACATTTACTCCCAAAATATTAAGCAGTGAAAGCATCCATTCCTATTATGATATGGTTGTTAGTCTAAATATAGTTCCTGTCTCTTCATGTATAGTTTTTCTATACTACACACACACACACACACACACACACACAAATTACAGGAGTGAGGGGGATGAGGAAGTGTCATTTCTAGTCTCCAAGGCTGTTAGATCCAGGAAGAGAGAAATTTCAAGTGTGTAGGAGGCAAAATAAACCATTTTCTGCCCCATTACATTTTGTAGCTCATGGTCATCCCATAAA